>OY776299.1:917088-1277529 GCA_963675345.1 Trididemnum clinides | reverse complement strand
AGGAATGGATTGGTTGAATTGCAATTGTGGAGAATAATTACATCGACTGACGTTACAAGGGAGTTTTTTAAAGAATAACCCGTTTGAAACCGAGACGTCATGAATGCGTAAGACAAACGTAACCGATAAGCACACAGTAGATCATGTTATCAACAATTTCAACGATGCACACAGTGAGGAAAATACAGCACATAAAGATGCTCTCACAGTCGTATATAAACAAAACAATTGCCTTTGATTACTAAGAGTAACCTAAAAAGATGTTTTGAGGAAACGTATATATGACGTCTTTTTCAGTTAAAATAACTTTAAAGATTGGAAATCTCATTTTTAAATATTGTTACAATGAATGCTATTATTTGATTTTAACACAATATAACGTATTAATCCTAAACGTTTTAATGCTGACAAATCAAACATTATTTTTAAGCTGATAAAACTTAATATCATACGTCAGAGCCGACATCACTGAAAACAAATCTCGCTTTACCACCAATTTTTTCCCCGTTATGCAACTTTTAGCTGCTTTTAATAAAAACCTTAACATTTTGAGCTTATTCGACTTCCATCAAATATTTTTGAGTTATCAGTGCTGCTCCAAACATCACAACCTAACCGCGGATTTGAAAACTTTACCGTTTGTTTTCGCCAATACCTTCGTATTTCTGCAGGAATATTTTTCCCCGCCCACACTATCCAGCTGAAATAACACTTCCACAATTATCTGAAATGATTGATTCCAAACATCATCCGTTTTCTAAACATGATATCATGTAATTTTATTGTCGCCCTGTAGTCCACTGCATTAACACATAGGTATAACATCGTGTGAAAACTGATTAGTTCCAGATTGTTAGAAATTATTTAGATCAACATTTTGAAAACATGACAACTTTTTCTATATAAAATTACCAAGTCAGAACTTGAACGGTTTTAGTCTGTTTATTTGTGAGCTTACAGTTTCAACTCTCACGTTTTTTACAAAATTTACAACTGTTATCAATTTTATTAGTGAAAAAACACGAGTTTATCAAATATTTTATCAACTTTTCAAGAAATAAGAACCACACTCACAGTTTTTTTTATAGCGTTTGCTATCAACCATGGGTCATACTTGTTAACTCTTGTAAAGCTTCAACTTTAACTGAACATGGAATTTTTAACTCTTTTATGGTGACCTAAACCACCATAAATAAAAAACTTGCCAACATTTTCAAAGCTTTACAAAACCTATATGCGTTTACAAAGCAAAAAAATTGCCTGCGCATCATTTTAAACCCTCACACTACCAGTTATATGCATTCACAAAACAAAAAGAGAATCAACTTTGTTGTTAAGTCGCCTTTAATTTTTATTGCATAATCCTAAGCTCACAAGACCTCGTATACACGTTATTAAAGAAAAATTTTTAATTATAAGTGATCAATAGAAGTGTTAACTAACAATCTTTTTTATGATGCATTAAGACAACTTCAATACTCGTGTATTGGCAACTACAAAGCAAAATATTATTCAAACGAAAAGGTCTATGAACTTGTTTCTATGCGTTCTCTTAACTGTTTCTAAGAGCTTCAGCCACAACCTTTAACTCTGAAGCGAACCAAGTCTGACGGAACTTAGCGTCTGGCAATACTTTCAACAAACCAGGACATTAATTATCGATATGACCTGCATAAATACAAAACTTTTGTACGTGCTTGCTTATTTTTGTCAAATTCTACCTAACTTTCTTACTATGCGTTGTGCGTTTAGCGTTTTATCCCAGTTGATTTTAAAACAAAAACTGTCAATTATATGAAAAATAACATTTTTTCACTGTGCAATCAAGATTTTTACTACCTCTAGACCTACTTCTGACGTATTAATATAAACGTACAAGGTATTTTCCGAACTTTACCCTGATTTTTTTACCAAGTGTTGACTCACAAATGCTACCTATAAACAAAATCTGAACTCACCACCTCTTATTTTCAAAACGTTTTGCTAAGTAAACATCATACTTGTGTTTGTGTGGCTGCTTACATATTTATAAAACAAACCTTACTTTTTATATACATCAGATAGTCAAAATTTCATCAAAGCATTCTCACAAACACTAAATTCATGATTTCTAACGGAGTTATACCTAACTTTAAACCTAAACATTTCTGATCTTTCTAATTAATCGAGTCAATTACGTCAGATTTTAACTCTATTGTATTCCAGTAGGTGATAAACTTACAATTTATATATCTTGATAAGCATTTTCATAACAAAATTAGTGCAAATTCTATTAAACACTTTAAAAGCTTTTATCTGTTTACCCTCACCAAAGATTGAACTCACAATTTTTGTCATTTTGATACAAAAAACTTTTTGATACGTACACTTTACATTCAAGAAACGTTTAAAAAAACTGAAGCTAATTATTATCTGCTACCGCCACTTACAAAAGATGTAACAAAAACGACTCATTTAAGACGATTCTTTAAAACTCTGTATAGTATAATTCATTCTTTTCAACCAAAGATACTATTTGTGACATTATTTGAATGTGATTGCGGGTACAAAACTTTGTAAACGTTCTTACAAGTTCCTATCACTAAGCATGACTTTAATCAAAATACCAAATATTTTTAGAATTACACCCATTATTCATTGCGTTTAAATTTCAAACTTGCATTTAATATATAAAATGTGTAGGTTTATCAGCAAATCTAAAAAATTTTTACATGTTTCACCAAACGTCTTTCATAAAATATCTCATTATACAACAAAAAGTCGAAACTTAAGATTTACCAAATAATTTTAATTTCCTCACTATGTCCATCAAACTTGCTACAGTCAACATGAACACATTTAATTTCAAAGCAAAATTTTATAAACTTACAATCCACTGATATCCATTTTTCATGCAATTACTCTCGTCACATACCGAACTAGTGATCTTTAACATTTTTAATAGTTTTTAAGTACATTGAAGTCAAACTTATGATAAAGCCGTGCATTAAAATTTTCGTCTTCACCAAAAATCAAATTCACACAGCCTTGAAGCAAACATACAAACTTAAAATCATGAAAAATTCTAATACATTCATACCTAAGCTTGCATCAAACACTAAATTTGAAAACTATTACCGTGTAATGTATTACTGCAAAACAAAATTTCAAGTTGTTTTCAATTCTAAGGTGTCAGTTATCACACCGTAGTCTTGACAAAGCTATTTTAGAGTGCAAAACAAAACGAGTAACCTAATACGTTTCAGCTAATAAGCATTTTTACATTATTTTAAGTTATAAATCTACCATTTTTGTTGCATTCAATTGTCACGAAAGATTACTAGTTTTTGATGTTACATAAATATCTTTACCTGAAAACATTTAGTTGTCCTAGTTTTTCTGTGTACGCTAGATTTTTTGGGGTGACGTAACAAAATTCGGTTGAAACATCAAATGGTTATGTCGGATTCTCAGCCCGTGACAAGACAGCAAAGCGTCAAACGTGTGAAAACCAACTGGAATAAAGCAAAATATCAACATTCTACAAGTGTAAACGTAAGAATATTTTAAATTGTATTAAATTTTTGTAATGAAATACGACCTTAATAGTTTTTTGTTAATAGGTGTTTTTCATGAAGACAAAGCCGGTGGTGCAAAGAAGGGGTGGGGGAAAAGAGTATCCATGCCTAAGTCATCAAGAGTGCTTCCCTAACAGCGCTGCCGCCAATGAAGAATTTTCATAATAGTTTGGTCGTTTAGCAATTTGTTTACTCGCTACCTAGGCGCTATCAATAAAACCAACAAAAACTTATCAAAGGCGTATTTAATACAATTTAAAATATTCTTACGTTTGCACTTGTAGAATGTTGATATTTTGCTTTATTCCAGTTGGTTTTCACACGTTTGACGCTTTGCTGTCTTGTCACGGGCTGAGAATCCGACATAACCATTTGATGTTTCAACCGAATTTTGTTACGTCACCCCAAAAAATCTAGCGTACACAGAAAAACTAGGACAACTAAATGTTTTCAGGTAAAGATATTTATGTAACATCAAAAACTAGTAATCTTTCGTGACAATTGAATGCAACAAAAATGGTAGATTTATAACTTAAAATAATGTAAAAATGCTTATTAGCTGAAACGTATTAGGTTACTCGTTTTGTTTTGCACTCTAAAATAGCTTTGTCAAGACTACGGTGTGATAACTGACACCTTAGAATTGAAAACAACTTGAAATTTTGTTTTGCAGTAATACATTACACGGTAATAGTTTTCAAATTTAGTGTTTGATGCAAGCTTAGGTATGAATGTATTAGAATTTTTCATGATTTTAAGTTTGTATGTTTGCTTCAAGGCTGTGTGAATTTGATTTTTGGTGAAGACGAAAATTTTAATGCACGGCTTTATCATAAGTTTGACTTCAATGTACTTAAAAACTATTAAAAATGTTAAAGATCACTAGTTCGGTATGTGACGAGAGTAATTGCATGAAAAATGGATATCAGTGGATTGTAAGTTTATAAAATTTTGCTTTGAAATTAAATGTGTTCATGTTGACTGTAGCAAGTTTGATGGACATAGTGAGGAAATTAAAATTATTTGGTAAATCTTAAGTTTCGACTTTTTGTTGTATAATGAGATATTTTATGAAAGACGTTTGGTGAAACATGTAAAAATTTTTTAGATTTGCTGATAAACCTACACATTTTATATATTAAATGCAAGTTTGAAATTTAAACGCAATGAATAATGGGTGTAATTCTAAAAATATTTGGTATTTTGATTAAAGTCATGCTTAGTGATAGGAACTTGTAAGAACGTTTACAAAGTTTTGTACCCGCAATCACATTCAAATAATGTCACAAATAGTATCTTTGGTTGAAAAGAATGAATTATACTATACAGAGTTTTAAAGAATCGTCTTAAATGAGTCGTTTTTGTTACATCTTTTGTAAGTGGCGGTAGCAGATAATAATTAGCTTCAGTTTTTTTAAACGTTTCTTGAATGTAAAGTGTACGTATCAAAAAGTTTTTTGTATCAAAATGACAAAAATTGTGAGTTCAATCTTTGGTGAGGGTAAACAGATAAAAGCTTTTAAAGTGTTTAATAGAATTTGCACTAATTTTGTTATGAAAATGCTTATCAAGATATATAAATTGTAAGTTTATCACCTACTGGAATACAATAGAGTTAAAATCTGACGTAATTGACTCGATTAATTAGAAAGATCAGAAATGTTTAGGTTTAAAGTTAGGTATAACTCCGTTAGAAATCATGAATTTAGTGTTTGTGAGAATGCTTTGATGAAATTTTGACTATCTGATGTATATAAAAAGTAAGGTTTGTTTTATAAATATGTAAGCAGCCACACAAACACAAGTATGATGTTTACTTAGCAAAACGTTTTGAAAATAAGAGGTGGTGAGTTCAGATTTTGTTTATAGGTAGCATTTGTGAGTCAACACTTGGTAAAAAAATCAGGGTAAAGTTCGGAAAATACCTTGTACGTTTATATTAATACGTCAGAAGTAGGTCTAGAGGTAGTAAAAATCTTGATTGCACAGTGAAAAAATGTTATTTTTCATATAATTGACAGTTTTTGTTTTAAAATCAACTGGGATAAAACGCTAAACGCACAACGCATAGTAAGAAAGTTAGGTAGAATTTGACAAAAATAAGCAAGCACGTACAAAAGTTTTGTATTTATGCAGGTCATATCGATAATTAATGTCCTGGTTTGTTGAAAGTATTGCCAGACGCTAAGTTCCGTCAGACTTGGTTCGCTTCAGAGTTAAAGGTTGTGGCTGAAGCTCTTAGAAACAGTTAAGAGAACGCATAGAAACAAGTTCATAGACCTTTTCGTTTGAATAATATTTTGCTTTGTAGTTGCCAATACACGAGTATTGAAGTTGTCTTAATGCATCATAAAAAAGATTGTTAGTTAACACTTCTATTGATCACTTATAATTAAAAATTTTTCTTTAATAACGTGTATACGAGGTCTTGTGAGCTTAGGATTATGCAATAAAAATTAAATGCGACTTAACAACAAAGTTGATTCTCTTTTTGTTTTGTGAATGCATATAACTGGTAGTGTGAGGGTTTAAAATGATGCGCAGGCAATTTTTTTGCTTTGTAAACGCATATAGGTTTTGTAAAGCTTTGAAAATGTTGGCAAGTTTTTTATTTATGGTGGTTTAGGTCACCATAAAAGAGTTAAAAATTCCATGTTCAGTTAAAGTTGAAGCTTTACAAGAGTTAACAAGTATGACCCATGGTTGATAGCAAACGCTATAAAAAAAACTGTGAGTGTGGTTCTTATTTCTTGAAAAGTTGATAAAATATTTGATAAACTCGTGTTTTTTCACTAATAAAATTGATAACAGTTGTAAATTTTGTAAAAAACGTGAGAGTTGAAACTGTAAGCTCACAAATAAACAGACTAAAACCGTTCAAGTTCTGACTTGGTAATTTTATATAGAAAAAGTTGTCATGTTTTCAAAATGTTGATCTAAATAATTTCTAACAATCTGGAACTAATCAGTTTTCACACGATGTTATACCTATGTGTTAATGCAGTGGACTACAGGGCGACAATAAAATTACATGATATCATGTTTAGAAAACGGATGATGTTTGGAATCAATCATTTCAGATAATTGTGGAAGTGTTATTTCAGCTGGATAGTGTGGGCGGGGAAAAATATTCCTGCAGAAATACGAAGGTATTGGCGAAAACAAACGGTAAAGTTTTCAAATCCGCGGTTAGGTTGTGATGTTTGGAGCAGCACTGATAACTCAAAAATATTTGATGGAAGTCGAATAAGCTCAAAATGTTAAGGTTTTTATTAAAAGCAGCTAAAAGTTGCATAACGGGGAAAAAATTGGTGGTAAAGCGAGATTTGTTTTCAGTGATGTCGGCTCTGACGTATGATATTAAGTTTTATCAGCTTAAAAATAATGTTTGATTTGTCAGCATTAAAACGTTTAGGATTAATACGTTATATTGTGTTAAAATCAAATAATAGCATTCATTGTAACAATATTTAAAAATGAGATTTCCAATCTTTAAAGTTATTTTAACTGAAAAAGACGTCATATATACGTTTCCTCAAAACATCTTTTTAGGTTACTCTTAGTAATCAAAGGCAATTGTTTTGTTTATATACGACTGTGAGAGCATCTTTATGTGCTGTATTTTCCTCACTGTGTGCATCGTTGAAATTGTTGATAACATGATCTACTGTGTGCTTATCGGTTACGTTTGTCTTACGCATTCATGACGTCTCGGTTTCAAACGGGTTATTCTTTAAAAAACTCCCTTGTAACGTCAGTCGATGTAATTATTCTCCACAATTGCAATTCAACCAATCCATTCCTGTTTTCTTATCTGTCACGTGGTTAGCGTGATGCGGTTTTGAGCATAATTCGTGACGTTTCATCTTTGTTATAAGGGAAATAAAGTTTTGTATCTGACAATGACTATAAAAATTTCTCTAAGACCACAGTCTAACTATCGTGAGAGTAAAGTGCGTAGAAAAGTTGAAAAAATGCAGAAAGTCATAAATCTTGTGAATTAAACACCGACACTATTAACCAATATCAGGAAAAGAAAATGTCAGATACGTATTATAAGACGTGTGGTAAGAACAGTGTTTGAGAAAAGAAGACATTCAACAAGTAAAACTATGCTGGTGGATGAAATCGAAAGTACAAAAATGAAGAGAAGTGTCGGAATGATGTGATAAGAAGCCTGTGCCTTGAATGTTTATTTGTAATGTGTTACAAAGAACGAGAAAAATTTAAATATCTAAAAATAATAATAGTTTTGCAATACCGTATAAATATTGGAAATTCAACGCTCTGTGAATTATTTCAAGCTCCTTGACAAAAGATAAACTTAAATCCCTACCCGTTTTCTTTAAAATAGAACTATTGGTCGGTTGTGTGCTGCTAACCTACAAAATTTTTACTATAAAACGGTTACATTATACTAGTCTAGAGGAATAATATTGCTTTAATTTGTGACATGTTGGTAAATGTGTCTTTCTTAGTACATTGAATTTGACTCTTACCTAAGATCTGTAACATTGAATAACAAGTCTACGGTTTAATCACACGAGTCTTTGCATAATAAGTCTATACAACAACACTGTTTACAAGAGTCTTTGAGTAAAAACGCTGTCATATAGAATCGAGACTGTTCAAGTAAACTTTTGACTTCGAAATATCGGGTGCTTCTTGGTCTGAAATCGTATTGCATGGTACAGATCAACTCATAATAAGACGATATTTAGACGTGAATGAAGAAAAACATATCTTTTACTGTGTTTTTTCGGTTTGTTATTGCTAAAGTTTTGTTGATAGGCACGGCAGTTCATTTTGATGGGTTTTTTGCCGTCTCATTTTTAGGTGACTCTTTTCCGCGTTTATACAAATTTGTAGTTTCCACTATAACTTTCTGAATCGAACAACCAAGTCTGCCTGAAACGCTGACATTGTAATTACGTAATGCAGAAACCGCATGAATAGCTGCTAAATTGATAAATCTTTTATCATAAAAGCGTGTGAACATTGTTGGAAACAAATATGCAACAGACGATCTTAACCGTAAAGTGTTAAAAACAGCTCGCCTCAAAATCGTATGCTTTGGATAATCCTAAGAGCGACGTTACATTTTGCTAACTTTTTCCCATAGCTTTGCTTTAACGTCATTGCGTCACATCATAGCAAACAATTGTACCAGAATTATGAGATCATTGCGCAACATTATATTATCTCATATTGGATAATTCAAGACGGAGACAATATATCCTAACCACCAGCTGAATAGAACGTAATTTATATATATTATACTCTAAAATTTTCGACAGACGAGTCTGAACCTGTCTACACAAAAGCAAAAATCGCATCAAGGTTAAAAATAGAATAGGTCATGGGTTGTACAATAGGCATGCAACTACATTCTCATGGTCTAGTTAAAACTTACGTCATGATGGATTGTGCAAGAGACGTACAACTACATTCCCACGGTCTAGTTAAAAAAACGATTTCATCATTGAAATACAGAATCACACCCTGAAAACCACTATGTAAATATGTAATGCGTAGGACAAGTATCATTAGTTCCTTCAGATCTAAGGTGCAATTGCATTCCCATGGTTTACATAAAAAAAAAAACAGAACCAGTTACGTCATTGAAATACAGAATCACACCATGAAAACCACTATGTAATTGTGTAATAGTTAGGTCAAGTACCATAAAGCGGTAAGTTTTGCATCAAACTTTTTGAAATATTCTACATGACGTCCACACTGTGTTAGAATTAACTCTCTCAGATCTAGAGTTAGCTCCCTCCAACCTCCTTGAAATAAAATTAGTGTCATTAGACCTTTGGTTAGCTCCCTTAGAAATTTTCATCATGTAAGCACAATATAGAGAAAAAGCTTGGACAAGTCTGGACAAGACAGAGACAATATATTCTAACCAACAGGTGAATAAAATGTGATCTTTTTACATTATATACTAAAATTTTCTATGGACAAGTCTGGACCAGTCTACACAAAAGCAAAAATCATGGTTAAATACGTCATGGATTGCGCAATAGTGATACATTCCCACGGTCTTGTTAAAAACTTACGTCATGGATTGCGCAAGAGTGATACAACCCCACTGTCTAGTTAAAAACTTGTCATTGAAATAAAGAATCAATATCAAGTCATAAGATTGACATCAAACTTTTTGAAATGCCACCATGTAGGAACTAGCTCCCTCAGATTGGTCCCCCAGACCTACATAAAATTAATAAACCTAGGGCTACCTTCCTTAGAACTTTTCATCATGTAAGCACAATATAGAGAAAAAGCTTGGGCAAGACAGAGACAATATATTCTAACCAACAGGTGAATAAAATGTGATCTTTTTACATTATACCCTAAAATTTTTGACAGATAAGTCTGGACCTGTCTACACAAAAGCAAAAATCACGGTTAAATATGTCATGGGTTGTGCAACTACATTCCCACGGTCTAGTGAAACACGTCGTTGAAATAAGGTATCACAACCTGAAAACCGTTAAATCATAAGAATGATGTCAAACTTTTTAACACTGTGTTGGGTGTACTCTTTCAGCTTAGTGTTGGCTCTCTCAGATCTAGAGTTAGCTCCCTCAGACCTCCCTACATAAAACCTAGGGTTATCCGACCTCCTTCAAATAAAATTAGTTTCCTTAAAACTTTTCATTATGTAATCACCGTACAGAGATAAAGTTTGGGCAAGTCTGGACAAATCAGAGACAATATATCCTAACCAACAATTGAATCTTTACACATCATATCCTAAAATTTTGGGCAGACAAGTCTGGACCTGTCTACACAAAAAACAAAAAGTGCGGTTAAATACGTCATGGTTGTGCAACTACATTCCCACGCTCTAGTTAAACACGTCATTGAAATAAAGAACCACAACCTGAAAACCGTCATGTAATAACAAATTATAAGTTTTGCACCAAATTTTTTAAAATACCATCCACACCGTGTTAATATTAACTTTATCAGATCTAGAGTTAGCTCCCTATGTCCTCCTTCAAAAAAAGTTTAGGGTTCAAACTTTTCATCATGTACACACATTGCGGAGAAAAAGGTTGGGTAAGTCTGAGGCAAAGATTCCTAACAAACAGCTGAATAAAACGTAATCTTTATAACTTTTGACAGTTGACTCCTTACCAACCTCTAGTGACTCAAAGCCTTTTACTGATTTGTAGGGTCCCGATCCCCCTCCCACCGTATCACATCCTACCCCTTTCATTAAAAAATTCTCCCCACTCGTGACCAAAAAATTCCCCTACTCGTGACGTCATAGCACCGCCTAAAACGTTGCCAAATGGGCCATCCTATACTACTCTCGTTTTGTTGTATGTGGCTTCTTTTTAAATGGCAGTAATGTGCTTTTCAAAAAGTTCGTCGACCATTCTCCTCTCGATTACATATCTCTACAAAGCTTTATTAGCTCTGTTTTTCTCCTCTCTTCCACGGTATTTAACAATTCTGATAAAATGCCATCAAATCCTTCTGCATTGCTCGACTTCGATCTTTTATTGCTTTGACAACTTTATAAGCACCTCCGTCAAATCGAGAATGTTGAAGTTATATCTTTCCACCTCTCCTTTGGCATTTTCTTTTTGTCCTCTCTGTGTGTACTTCTCCCGCTTTACACTCCACAATCTTTTTTACCCATTGCAACGATTTTATAATTGCCAACTTGAGAAGCTTAGCTTTCTCTCTTGCCAAACGCGGAACTGTTGCTGATCCTGTTCACGCCATTGTACTGTATTTTATTGAGTGTTGTTACCATGAACAATTAAACATGGAAAAACATATATCGAGTAGTTTGGCGTTGCCTTCTCCATGTCGCGGTTTTCCATTTTCTGGAGTATTTGCTCTGGTTGTTTGACAAATAGAATTCGGCTACCGTGCATCATCTCATTATTGTAACCGAATGCATTAGTTTTAACTCGCTACCAGCTTTTAAAGACTGACTGTTATGACGTTGCTGCCACAACGATTATTGTTTGCAGAGAAGTCAACTCTGACTATTTTTATCGATAGTTAGGGCCATGGTAAGTTTAATCATTCCAGGTAAGAGCAAACCTGAAAGAAATTCAATCAAGGAGCAGCTTCAATTTCTTGAAACCACATAATTCATTAATTCTGGTCTTTACGCTGAATGCAGTTTATCCCAAAAAAAAGAGGAATATCCATCGTACTGCAGAAAAATTGACAAGTTTGCTTGTTTGGTATTTGGGAAAAAGGTTTGACAAAGTTTCTCTATCTTTATGTGGCAGGCAGGTGGTGGGACCGAGCAGTTCGCCCGTCGCCGAGGCCTAGTCTTACTAAACAAGTACAACAGATCATGAGTTCAAATAAGTGAACCAGCAATGCAGTTTGAACTCTTCTTAGCCCATATCCGCCCAAGGTGATAAAAAATAGTCCAATCTGTTCAAAAATTTATTTGGGATATGCTATAATGCTAAATAATAACATACTAAAAATTTATAAAAATTCCTGCACTAGAAAGTAGTTTTTTATATACGTCTACCGAGGTAGACATTGGGCGCTCCTGTATCACAATATCAACATCATTCAAATTTCTCTTACAACTAAATAAAAGGCATTTCCGTTTTAAAGTAACATATTATCACAGTTTTAATCACAAAAACTAGTCGACTTAGACCTGTTAACTCTAAAAATAACAGTAACTAAAATAAAATAAAACATTTCTTTTCTATACCTCACTAAATAAAAAAACTCATTTATAACAAAACTTACTTGGTAACCTAAAAAAGCTCAAGTAACTCACTCCATCAACAAGGTTTAGTTTTCATTATAGTTTACTCTGCTCTAAAAAATGAACATCTCATTCATGGAACTTTTGAAAGCAGTACATTACATGTAGTGTTTTATTACACTTGCCACACTGGATTTTGGCACTTTTTTTACACATTACACATTTTCTCGGTGTAATTCCCTCTGGGTAGTGTCCAATGCCATCTTTTCTTACAGTTTCAGGAACAGTTCTGCTGGCTCCGGGTCGATTCAAAGGATATGCTTTTTCCTTTTTAGTCATTGCATACACTAATTGGTTTCTGAACTGCTTTTGAGGTACTTTTTCACCTTTGATCAGCTCAAAAATACGCCACGCAAATACGACCGAGATGTTGAGAGCATTCATGATAAGAACCCAGTACCATCTCTTTCCAATAATTCTTGGTCTAAAATCAGATAGAGCTCTGTCCATTAGGTCAACACCTCCCATTCCTAAGTTGTATTCCTTTACTACAGCCGGCTGTGTCACCTTCACTTCTCCTTTACCTTTTACTCTTCTGTTCACTTTTCCCACGGGTTCAACTCCAACAGCATTACTGCAAAGGGTGACAACAGAGTTATCATGCCATTTCACAACCTCAACATTTCCATCTGACCGATAGTCATAGCTTTCTCTTTCTTTCTTTTTCATTGTTTTAGTATCGGTAATAGGACATTTTTTCACCCTGTTATCCCTAACAGTTCCAGTTGCTTGAAAGTTTCGTTGTTTCAAGTCGAGCATCAAGTCATATGAGGTAAAGAAATTGTCCATGAAAACATGATGAGTGTTCTGCTTATCACAAACCTGTAGAAGCGTATTCACCACTCTTGAACCCAATGGTCCATCTGTTGAATCTCCAGTTTTTCCCTCATAAATATCGACTTTATAGGGCACACCATCAGCACTGCACAATGCCCAGAGTTTGTACCCAAACCTAATGGGCTTGGACCTAATAAACTGCTTGCAGGAGTGGCGTCCAAAATAGGGCACCATTGACTCATCAATAGATAACTTATAATGCAGTATTCCAAATTGCTGCATCTTTTTATTCAAAATGTTGTATAGAGGCTTTACCTTTGCCATTTTTGAGCCATCCAACTTTTGATTATCAGCAGCGTGAAGGTACTTCTTTATAGCCAAGAACTTGTTCCTTGGCATAGTTTTTACAAAGGGATCACATTGTAAAAAGGGATCTTTGCTCCAGTAGTCTCGCTCACTTGTTCTTGTGTTATACCC
The DNA here is from genome assembly GCA_963675345.1 of Trididemnum clinides. Lineage (NCBI taxonomy): Eukaryota > Metazoa > Chordata > Ascidiacea > Aplousobranchia > Didemnidae > Trididemnum > Trididemnum clinides. Next base: position 1,263,948 of record OY776299.1, on the reverse strand, counting down.
TGACAACAAGATCAAACCAAAGAAGTTCCAAAAATCTTCTTTAGAGAGAGAAAAAGAAGGATCATTTTTTCTCTATTAGCAAATTTTGTGCTCTCTGTAACTAAATGATCAATCATTTCACCAAAAATTTCATTGTATAGTGAAAACTCATCAAAAGAAGCTAAATAGGGAAAATTCTTCAAGAGTATTTTTGATGGAGGCTGCATACTATCTCCATTTAAAGTTCCACTACTTTCTATGTGAGACTTTTTCCATTTGGGGAGAGTAACTTTTTGCTTTTTATTTCTACTTGGAGCAGTCTCTTCGCCTTCACTTTCACTACTACTCTCTTCATAGAACACATCAACTTCTCCAGCAATTTCATTAGGCAATTCTACATTTTCAGTCAAATCTTCATCATCTTCTAATTCCATATCACTATCCTCACCTCCATGGGGTGGACCTGTTATTGCTATTGTTGCATTTCTCCCTCGCTCTTTAATCTCTGTGACTGCATCAGCAAAATATCTGTGATGTGAAATTCTAGTTCTTCCATAAAAACTGTGTGAATCCATTTTTCTGTAAACAATGAAAGTGTGTAACTGGATAAGGCTGAACAAAAGTTGAGCAGTATACTAGTGTCATCACTCATCACTAAATTTGATCCTCAAATTACAGTTTGTAAACTAGGCTTATTGATTCTAAAAAATCTGGATAGAAAATTGAAATATCCGATAGCTTCTAAAAAATTATAAATGCCAAAGAGGTAAACTTTTATGCAAAGCTCCAGTAAAAAAACATTGCTTTTCAAATTCCATTGTGTAAATTTGACATATTTATTCTTATAAAGTTGTATTATGTATCTATATAACAGTTCACTACTATTGAGGTGTTTGTTAAATGTTAAAAATGGCTTACAAGTGCATAAATAAAAACATAAGCAGGAAATATCTAGTTTTAGCTTTTTTATGGTTTTAGATGCTGCACAGCCCAATGTCTACCAGGGTAGACCTTCAACTTTAGAGTCTAGTAAATCAGTTCACATACCTTGCAGGCTGTTTCTGACAGTTTCTTCTGGTTTCTAGAAAAGCAGTCTTCAGCAATATGCTTCACTTCAGGAGTTTTGTCACTAGATTAAAATTTTGCAGCACAATTTGAAATTTAGTTCAAAAACTTTTGGAATTTACGATTTTTGCCAACTTCAAAGTCCTCCAAAATTTTTTCTGCAACTATTGTGAGTTTCAACTCTTACTATAGTAAAATATACCGTATTCTTAGTATAATCTGAAAAAAATAACGTTATTGAACAGTTTTAAACACTAAAAATATAGATTTTAAAAAAGGTCTACCCAGGTAGACATTGGGCGGATAAGGGTTAGCCTCGTAATTCTAGCTGTATGAAATTTTGATTCAAGTGGACAAAAATTGATGAAAATCAAAATTTTTAATTGGATGTTTAATTTTTTCCAATTTCAAGAATCATTCCTAAAGAAAATTTTCGGATGGAATTGAGGGTAGAGAATATATGTGCTTTTTATTCGCTTTTCCTAGATTCTTACTCTTACAGTCTCATAAAATTGCAGGAAGGACGCATTGATGCATGTCAAGGAGACAGCGGAGGTCCTCTTACTTGCAGGAACATCGCTACTGAACGAGAGACGCTGTGGGGCATTGTGTCGTGGGGGAATGGATGTGCCCAAGCAAACAAGCCGGGAGTGTATACACGAGTAGTGTATTTTTATGAATGGATAAAGAACATCACAAAAATCAATTTTTAATTTGTTGGCTTTGTCTTAAATTATCTTTTAGTTACATTTCAGTAGGGACCACGGGCATTGAGTACAGGCGTGCAGCAGCCTGTTTTTTTGACCGTCATAATCACGCTCTCATCTATTTTTCCTAATAGAATAAAGTCAGGTTCACTACATGCATACTGACATGACAGGTGAACTTGGCATAAAAAGGATTTGAACATTTGGATGATAGGAATTTAGTTCGTAACAATACACTTAGATAATTGCTGCAAACAATTTAACTGAGCAATTGCATCCCACTTTCTTTGTGCGCTTTCTTTAATATTGATTTATTGTTTCACAACATGTTAAAGTGAATTATTATAATGTTAGATATTGGTAGCCCAAAATCACAGTTGTCCTAACAAATTGAAAACTTGGCAGGTATAGCCGTTAGCCGCCCCAACCGGTTACACGACATGTTCCGACTAGTATATCCGATTATTTCATATTTGTAATATGTAATTTAAAATCTCTTCCAAACTTGATAATAGAATTATTACGAGTGTCGACACTGACAACAACCAAAATATTTCAATTAATTCAGAGCCATAGTAACTGCCCCTCCGCGACCCCCGGTCGTGTCTAGGAGCCCAGCTTAAGAAATGTTATTTGAAAAATTGGATAAAAGTAGATCTACAGAAAAAGATCTTTGCTTTTGATTTGTGTTGGTGATCGTAAATTTAAACTGAAATCTTCAAAAAACAAGATCTTCATCTTTCATTTGAATTGAAACTAGAGTTTTCTTTCCTCTCTTACCAAAAGTTTACAAGAAAAGGCCCTGGACGGGGAGGGTGGTGCTTAGTTTTAGTAGCCGTTGCACTAATTATTATTCTCGTAAATCGTAAACATGGTCGGTTTAATTCAAGCACCGATCATGTATTTATACTTACTTAGGTTGTGGTTTGTGCCTTTGGAAAAAACGCTTTGCCAGAATTTTTTCTGCTTGGCAGATTCTAACAAGTTATGAATTTATTGAAGAGCCACTGGCGTAGTCCTGCCAGTCTGGTGAAGAAAGGTACAATTAATATAAAGAAATTTATCCAAAAGAAAACGTGTAATTTGGGAAGTTCCTGCTTTGAACTTAAGTCATTCCCAACCCGAATTTTAATTTTCTACCCAAAATCTAAAATTTTTTTTGATTAAAGATTGCGTAACTTCTGTAGCATGTTTGGTTTTCGATTGACTCCATTTTAACCATAATATCCTCAATTAAATTTAATTTAAATGTTCTGAATAGCATTCTTTTTTAGCCGAAATTGTACTCGCGCAATTATTAGTCAACTTCCAGTTATTTTTAAAGTCGTTTCTCGTTATCACGTTATCGTTTCATACGTAAATAAATAAAATACCTAAGTCATGTTACACTTTATCGCAAATTTTACCAAAACGCAGTTGAAATTAGCAAAAAGTCACAGCTTGAAATGCTATGTTGGCGTGGATAATTACGCAGATGGCAGTCTCCGCTTCCATAACGGTTCCAGTTGTTTCAAGGTCGTTCTGTTCTCGACGTTTCTGGGTTAAAATAAAGTGACTTTTAATCTTTTCGAGGGTCGTAGTTTGCCCATACACTCCCCAGAATATCAAAGTATTCGCGTGGCGCTGTACTAACTGCAGGCAGTTTTACATCGATATAGATCGTATTTTTTGTAATTCCTGCTTTATTCACTTTTCTGTCATACTTTTCTTGTCTTACTCTTCGATGTTTTATTCTTTTTTTTGATGAGTGGCATCATGAACTCCAATTTCGGCTTTATTTTCTTCACTACATTCACAACAATAAAGCAATGTGGGAGAGAAGGTAAATAAAATGCTCTACCTGTCGAATATGTGCGCTAGCTGTAGGCTATTCCTAAGTGTTTTTTAGATTTATAAAAGCAGTATACCCCTGAATGATCACCATAGCTTTGGCAGATTCGTACCAGGCAAGACATACTAGGTACTGACTCTTCTTTTGCTCGCATAAAATGATACAAACTTGTAGTAAATTAGTATCGGTGTAAATTGCAGTTCTAATGCAAATCATTGGCGGTTGTAAAGTCCAATTTTTTGTTTGGCACTGTTATCCTTTTTATTTCATAACGGCCTGCGACTGGTTTGATACATCTATCAGGTTGTTTATCGCTTTCGCTAAGATACAGCAAGCCACATTCAGTAGTAAATGCAAAATGTTTTGATGCCAATTCGACTTTTATAAAATTTAGTACTTTTGTTTCAGCTAAATATTAAGCCAATCGTACTGCAAAAATTATTTTTTGCATCCAAGTGTCTGGTAGTCTGATTTGGCACAGAATTGTAAGTACCAGCAGGCTAACTAACTTATAGCCCAATTTGCTAGTTGCCCGTCTTAAAGGGTCTGGCTAAAACGCAATTATTACTTGCAGTGTTGTTGTCGTTTTGCAGTTGCTACAGGTCAATAAGGCTATATTTCTCAAAATAACTGCAATTTTTTGTATTCATACACGGCGAATTTATATTGTGCGTTAGTTGGCGTGTTGTTTCTCTGCTTAATATTCAGTTCTTTTCTTTTTTGCAGCAAACGCTGGTCAGTGGGATTGTGACAGTTTTCCTAAAATAAAAGCATGACTTTGGACACATGCCTGTATCTAGCTGTGCTATTCTCATTCCCAGACTAGCCTTACGCAAAAAATAGGCCAACTTAAACTTACCACTCACAGAAATAAATCATAGCTTTATATATATTTCACTCTTGCTAGCCGAGGTCTAGTAGGCTCTAACATATTACATTGCGGCTGAGAGAGAAGACAAAGCTAATACAAAAGCTCCACCGAGGTTGCTTAAAAAACAAATACTTCCGCCTAAAAGTGTTTCATAACCTACTCAAATTTAGAAGTTTTAACAGACAATTACAAAATTAAATTACCAACACAAGTTTTATGTTCCAACATTAGTAACAATACTGTTGAATAAGGAAGTGAAGATGTTAATTTTAAATGAATTAATTCATTTACATGAATTAAATTTATCTAATATATAAAGCGCAAATCTGTCTGTCTGTGTGTCTGCTTTAACTCCTCTGAAACTGCTGGAGGTACAAGCATCAAACTTGGCACGATTGATCACCACCCCGTGGTAAGTGCTATAAGAGTGTTTGTGATGTCACAATGACCTCATAAGCAAAAATATTTGTTTTGAAATTTGCATTACTTCACAGAGGATTTGCATTACAACCGCTTTTCGTTCAAACGAAAACCAGCTTCCGACTTACCACAATACAAAAATTTTCATTTGTTTGCGGTCTAAAATGACGTCACAATCAACGCTTTATTGCACAATCTGTTTTTGTTCTTCCTCAAAAAGTACTCATCACACAAACGCGATTAAACGTTCTTTCACAAGATATTAATGAGGTGCTTTCAATAAAAACAATTTTTCAACAATTATTGCTTGTTTCACAATGCTACGAGCAATTCTTTATTCAAGCATTTTAAGCTCTATAAGCATTTTTCTTCTCTATTTCGCTTGCATGCAAAAAACTGGCTCTATGATGTCACAATATGTCTCGTACGATTAACACCAATCTTCGCTACCGAAGATCATAACATGAAGATGTTTTCAAAAATTGCAACCTTTTTGCAAAATTAGTTTATTAAAAACTGATTTGTGATCTCATTTCTCAGCTGATTTTCAAACTTTTTTCAAAAAATTGAAGATTATTTCAAGGCGATTACAATAGTCAATAGTGTATAATATGTGCAATTAATATTTGTTTTTATAGTTAAAAAACTCGACTATAAGACCTGTGGTGTAAATTTTTGCCCCTCCCAAAAAGTGGTAAGCTTAGTAAAAAGAGGTAACTGTAATACAAAAACGTTATAGTAAGGTACTAACAATTACTGTTCTTTGAAAGCTTAAAAAATTTGCTTTTCAGCAATATGTGACCCTAATTACTTAGGGCTAAGGATTACTTCATAATGTTTGATCAAAAATTGGTTGCCATGCATCATGTTTCATTTTTAGTTTAACAATTTATCAACTTGACCTAACAAACTTGCAATTGTAAACCAAAGTTAGTTCTTTGGTACATTTTGGCTATTTTCCTTCACAAGCATGGTTCTTTTGCACTATCTGTAGACGTTTTCAAAAATATCCATCAAAAACTAAAGTCTCTAAATGTTTATGAAATTTAGTCTACCGGTTAAAAACACTCAAAATTTTGGTGCCTGCATTTCACAAAATTGCAAATACTAAAAATGCTAAGTCCTTTAGTACATTTTGGCTATTCTTTTTTGATAACATAAACTTTTAGCATTATCCATCAAAATATTCAAAAAGATTTATCGAAAAATGAAGTCTACAAATATTAATTTGTAGAGCAAAACACTTGGTGATCACCCAAGGAAAATACAAGAAGGTATAAATGGTCCTTTTTTAACTTTTGCAACAAAATGTAAGTGTCGAGCTGCATATGATCAAAATGTTGAAGCAATTTCCTTTGCAATTGGGCAAGGCTGCCGCAGCAGCCAGGTGATTTGATATTCTTGACCTCGACATTATTATTGGGGGGCTCCCGCTACTCCTATAACCGAACTGTGAGTGTTCCTTTTCGAGTTAGTTTGCTATGTGCATGTCAGCATTTATGCCAGGGCGAAGCAACACGGCCGTTAGTTCAGACACGTTAATTCATAGTAATTCGCCTTCATAACGAAAAAGTGGTAAGTAGCGATCCTAATATTTAATGGCTTAAAACGCACTGTGAGGTCATAATGTTAAATGACACCACAAAACTTGCCGCTATTTAGTAAAAACAGCACCAGGTAGCAAAATTATCCATTATCATTTTGATAGCAAACATAAATGTTAAAGCCCATTATTGATGTTTGTAATTGCAAGGATACCAGTACAAACCACTAATCTTTATTTAACAGTAGGGAGGTCTGGATTAGAGGAAAAGTGAAATGTAATAAAATCCCAAGTTTAAGAAAAGATCAAAATTAAACAATAATAGCATCAATTTGTGACACTGGATTAAGAGGAAATGCATTTGTTTGAAACGAGATTTATAGACGTCTATTGCAATAGGTTATATGACTTCGGTTTTAGGCACGGCACCTTTTCATGCTATAGCCGAATTAAAGCAAAACAGCGCAGGCAAAGATCTTCATGTCACAAATATTAATACGAATGCGGGGTCACCAAATCGTCAAATAGGCCTACCACTAAATAGCTCATTTCTTTAATTGTCAAAACGACCACCATTTGGGAAACACCAACAATTTTGATTATGTTTCACCCCTCTTACACTTTTAAATATTGCAAATGTTAGTTTGTGAGATCATTCTTTCATTTTGAATACTTCCAGTCTTGATTAATAGCACAACATAATCACCATTACATGTATAGAAACTATGGCTTATATTAACTGAAACGTTTTGTTTTTGCTCTCACAAATGTTTGTATGTTCAAGCTGGCGCAGCTGCATTCATTGATACGTTTTAAATCGGCGCGGGTGATGTTACGCCCTGCCGGGGATAAATGGTACCAAATTTAGGAGAAACATTTTTCTATTTTGCTTGATAATAGCTTTATAGAGCTACGGGGATCAAACATAAAAAATTTGAGAAAAAGCAAGGATTCATTTAACTTCTATGAGCATACCTAAGCTAGGAAAAACAAATATGAATCATAATGCGTAGCCAGCAGGGACTTGAGAAAGTTTGGGGGAAAATCAAAATTAACAACGTCACCGTGTTAAATTGCACCACATGGAAAATATTATTGCTATTTTGCTTTATAATAGCATTATAGAGCTACAAGAATGAAACCAAATATTTGAGAAAAAGCAAGGACTGCCTTCACTCCCGAGACACGTCAAGCAGGAAGAAAAGAACATGTCACATAATGCGTAGCCAGTGAGAACTTGAGAAAGATAAAAAGAAGTAAAAAATCAACGTCACTGTGTGAAATCGTACAACACGAAAGACATTTTTGCTATTTTGGTTTAGAATAGCTTAATATCAGAAATGTGTTTCCTACTTCCAAACTACAAGAAACACAAGGCTGCCTTGGATTCGTGTCACCAATGGACAGAGCTCATAGACCTAAGGCATAGCTAGGATCTTAAAATGAGATGTTCCATTAGGAAAAGAAACACAAAAAGTCGTGAACAACTTATGTGCAGAAAACACATAAACCTTAGGTAACTGGTCACACACAAGAGCCTGACAGGTGTATCCGGCTTGGTCGGCTGAACCCACATTCTCAATCTCAACGTTACTGACGAGAACTCTGCGGGTGACGCCGTCGTATCTACACTATAAAGCAAGAATGTTTTTCTTTTGCTGATATGCTGCATGTTAAGGTATTTTATAAAACCATAACCATAACAATTTGTAAAACTGAACTTAGAGAGAACATTTGTTTGAAAATAACTCGGCCTAATGTACTCCTACTGAAATTAGGTGAATAGTTTTGGGGAAGCCATTGCCGCTTTTGTCGCTATGCCGGAAACAAGACAAATAGTGCCGCCAAATAAACTTAATACCACAAATATAAACAGGAAAGGGGCAGCACCACATCGCAAAATGGGCTTACAATTAAATAGTTTATTTCTGCAATTGTAAAAGCAACCACCATTTTTCCGCTACAATCAGTTTTGATTGTGTTTCAGTCCCTTCTCCCTCACAAGTATCAGTATTAACGATAATTTGTGGCAAGATTCTTTGTGAGCATTGCCAGTTATGATTAAGAGAATATGTTGATCACAATTTGGTGTGCAAGAATTGTGAAAGTGCATAAAACTTATTAACTTTTCGCTACTGCTCACACAAGAGTCCGAGTGAAGGCGCCGCAGCCGGTTAAATCGAAATATTAAAACCCCGATATTACTGATGGAGGGCCTCTGCCGGGCGACGCCGGCAAAGCCGGTTAGTAGAGTATAAAGCAAAGATTTGTTTTTGTTGGTGTGCTGTCTGTTAAAATTATGTATATCTAGATCACAAAGAATTGAAATAAAGTCCCAAGTTTAAGAAAATAATTAAAATAAAACCATAAACAAAACAATTTGTAAAACTAAATTTTGATAGAATATTTTGTTGGAAAACAACTCGGCCTGATGGGCTCCTTCTAGAATGTGGTGAATGACTTTGAGCGAAGGCATAGCCAATTTTGTCACTCTGCCAGAAATAAGGCGAATAGCGCAGTCAAAGAACTTAATACCACAATTATAAATACAAAATGGCCCGCACCAAATCGAAAAATAGGCTTACTACTAAATAGTTTATTTCTGTAATTGGGTAAACAACCACCATTTCGAAGCCACCAACCACCCCCCCGGTTACACTTTTTAAAAGTATTAAAGATAGTGTGTGACAACATTCTTATTTTGTGAGCATCATCAGTTTTAATAAAGAGAATAAGATAATCACTATTTCGTGTACAGGTGTTTTGGAAATACATAAAAAGTTTTTTTGTTTGTTTTCACTCAAGACTCCAATGGATGAAGACGGCTTGACCGGCTGAACAGAAATATTTAATTGCGATGTAACTGACGAGGGCCCTACGGGCGATCCCGGCAGAGCCGGCTAGTAAATAAATAGATTGATACGTTAATATAAATGAATAGCTTGAACTGATCATATTTGAATGAGAAAAAAAAATGGTAAATTTAATATATCGAAATATTTTTTTCCTCTATATTATGCTGATTGATTGCTTGGAGTTACGTTAAACAAGAACTTCGAATCCGGTATAGTGACTGTTACACCACTAAACTATTAAATTTCTATTTTCTTGTTTTTTTTGTTCCGCCTAATTTGTTCTTATGCACTAATAATTTTCCGCATCACTTCCAATTGCAACCTTTAATTTGAATTTAATGCAGACTTGTCAGTTTGAGCAAGTACACATCGTCGTACAGGCCTGTAAACCATCTTAGATTGTGTTGTAGAAATTGTTAATTTTGTTCTCATTCTGTGCACTAATCTTTGCTTTGTATTCTCTATTTGCTTAGGATTTATTGAAATTGAATTTAATAATCAAAAAATAATATTGTTGAAAATAGCTGCGACGAATTGTTGACATCAACACGCCAATGCCAAGATATTGCCTGTGTAAATGTCATCAGTGTTAGGAAGAAGACAGTTAACGACTCTTCCAGCAGCCTAAATCTCAGGTTTGGAGTCTCAGCCAAAATCTTTGAGACCGAGACTTTTAGCAAAAAGTCGAGACGAGACCGACACGAAACTTTTGAAACCAAACGTTGACAAATATTTTTAACACTAAATTTTGGACATTCCGATGAATTTCCGAACACGTTGCAATATACCAGGCTATTGGCTTTTTAATAAGAATTATTTAATGTTAAAGCGTAGAGAATTAACGAAAACACATACGTGAAAATAATTATTTATCGCATTCACCATAACGATACTGTATGTAAAGCTGTTCTTTTCAGTATAAGTTGTAATTAATGTGGGTTTTACTGTGAAGCAAAACTGTCGGAAATTTGGCTTACTTTATTCAATTTTGAGACGAATCTTTAAATATGGTCGAGACATGCCCATTTTCCGAGACTTCAAGGTGCCGAGACTTCAGACCTTTCAGACCGAGACTTCGGACTTTCGAGACCGAGACTTTGAAAAATAGTGTCTCGAGACCGAGACATGTCTCAAGATACTAAGGCTGTGCTAAATTCATACAATTGGTAGTCAACTCAAGTAACGGTCATAGTGACCATCTGCCAGATAGACTGCTTCAGTTTAGATCTCAACTGCAACATTACAATACAACAAGAGTAACAATACCTTTACATTTAATTAATTGATATTAAGGCATATAGTGATATCTTAAACAGGCTAACACCAGCTCCTATAATTCGTATTATAATACCTTTACAGTTTTTTCCATCATTTACTCTAGTTTCTATGGCACAGGCATCACGTTAGTTCAATTTTACATTTTATGTGAAAATACCTCGTAACATTGAGCGTCAGCGTTTATTAAATTCTGTGCTTGTTGTTACTCAACCTTTTCCGAAAAATGGCGGCATGGTGGAAGATCATAGAGCCTTAGAACCCGGGAAACTCCCCAGAGCCTTGACCAGAGGTCTTAGAGAGACGAGAGTTGACAAAGAACAAGCGGCGCAATAAATCTGTAGTTGGACAGTGCAGAATGAGATGAGAGGTGTCCTGGGACGGGTGTCCGCAGGCGCTGCATGAAGGATTCTCGATTCTGCCAGATCCAGTAAGATAAAAGCTTAACAGAAGACTGTGTCCGTTGCAGCAAAAACGAAAGAGCAAACCGCGAGCGTGACGAGGGAGCACAAGTTCCTCAGTGAAAACTGAGGAAACCTGTGTGTCAAAGAATTTAAATGAAACAGCACGCCTTCAGTCCGAGAAATGACAAAAGTGGATACAAGAGGTTAAAGGAGAGAGACTATAAGCGATTGAAGAGAGCACGAGTGGCGCTCCACGTCCTGCCAACTCATCTGCCGCGTCGTCGCGAGAAACCAATGCCCTGATAGAAAAGGAGAAGAGATATGACAGTTCCTGCCAGATCTGCCAGAGAGTTTGAGGCAAAAAAGACAAAAAAGAGGAGATATAAGATGTCAGGAGAAGAGCGACTGCCAGAGAAGCACTGGAGAAGAGTTTTTCGTATTGCACCAGCTGTTGCTCGTTTTTGTTACTCGTTCACAACTGCGGTGATAACTTGCAAATTACCGTTTGCCATTGCTTGTGAATTTATTCCAACAAAATTAGGCTCTCTTCGCGTACACAAATCATCAATAAGCATCAATGGTCCGTGCTTGTACGTTGGAAGCAGAAAGTTTTAGGTTCAGTTGATCTAACATCGAAGCAACATCTTTGCAATGTCCGATCTTTAAAGATGCAAAAAGGGACACATTGGTAGTGACAGCTTCACCTGTCATACAGTATCTTTAATACTTTAAATTGTGATTGGAGATTCAACCGTTGCTTCAGATTGTTTTCCAACAGTCGCACTGCTTGTTCCTTGCGACTGCAATTCAAAATAGGAAGTAATATTTGACGACTTGGATTTTTCTTCTTTTCTTCTTTTCTTCTTCGACGGCTTCGTAGTAGAGGTTTGAATGTTTTCTTTTCAAGTGACTCACTAAAAGCATGGACGTCTGAGTCCTTCTAGCTTATATTCGAATTGACATCCCTAAATTTTCACTTCTTATGTAAAATCCAGCTGGCGTGAAGGGAAGTCAAACGGGAATTCTTGAAATTATAGTTTCAGTTAATAGCTCAAAGACCTTTTTTGTTCCTACGCTAACTTTTGGTGACCTTTACTCTTCACTAAGGTGAACAAAACAACAAATGTGTGCTAAGAAAACCTTTAAACACTTCTCAACGAGCAGAGTATATTCCACAAATACAGTACTTCCCCTTTCCAATAAATCCACTGTAATAATCCAACAATATTCACTGATATTAATCTATTCTAGTAATCCATTGGAAACACAATTAGATTCACTAACTTCCAAAATCGCTGACTAAAACCTCAAACTCATCAATCGAAATCATACTGCCAAAATATTCTCAAAGTAAACTCAGCACCGCACTGAGTACTTCTAAGTTCTGACAATAGTCAATTACTCACTCTGGGGGTAACTAAATCTCCTCGAACAAAGCTATTCTCTTAGCACTATTCCAGTATTCTATAGGAATCTCACTCGAAACTGGAATCTACAATGTAAAATAATACAACTCCACCTAGAGTAATACATCTAACCGGGAGCAAAAGTAAATATACTACCAGGAATCTACCCGTGAAGTAACTTGCTCGAAGCAATCCAGGTTGATAATCATATAATAGATAAGGTCAAGGTACACTAGATCAGCTGAGCCACTTTATTATATTATATGAAAAATCGATTTCGCCTTATACAGGCATTTTCAATTTCTTATTCAAATAGATTCTATTCAAATAGACAGGCATTTTCAATTTCTTATTCAAATAGATTTCTTATTCAAATAGAATAAGAAATTGAAAATGCCTGTATAAGGCAAAATCGATTTTTCATATAATATAATAAAGTAGCTCAGCTGATCTAGTGTACCTTGACCTTATCTAACCGGGAGCTACGATCTAGAATAATGAATAGTCGTAACAACGCTCTATATATACAAAACATTAAATTCTAGAAGTTTCAAAAGATGATAAAACAAACAAAGAGTATCCAATGACCCTTATACTATTACAAAACACAACTGTTACATCACAGAACGAATATCTTAGAAGATTCTATAGAGATATCGTACTTCAAAACATGTTTGTTACGTCACAAAATGCAAAGTTTTGGAAAGTTCTAGGGCTCTAGGCCAATAAACTCAATTAAGATCAAGCTTGTAGCAATTAATTAAATTTTATGCTATAATAATGCAATTTTTGTTACAGCTGTGAAGTTGGAACTTTGTGTGGCTTTTAGTTTCAACAAAGCAAGCTTTTGGAGATTTTAGATCAGACCTCCGGGAGGAGTACGGTACGGTACAGAAAAAACAACACTGTATTTCCGTACGGTAGTATGCCAGAAAATACCGTACGTAATTTCGTACCGTACTTTTCTGCAAATTTTAACCGTACCATAATTTTGTATCTTATCCTGTCGTACCCAATCCCTAGCTGACCTCATTTGCTATGGAAACGATATTGCCAACCTTGTCCAGTCGGCACATACGCCAATTAAATTTCATTTCACAATTTTGCAAAACCATTAAATACACCTGGCATTCACAACCAGGAAGCTGCTTCTCTGTATCGCTTAAAAATTAATTGCATTTAAGACCCTGATTTCCAAACTGATTGTACACACTTTGCGAGAGATGGAGTTTTGTATCAGGCCGTAAGAGAACTTTTGGAACGCCCCACCGGACTGCGTATCTAGCAACGTCATCTCGAAACTACAGACCACTTCATCGTGAAAGATGTGTGTATAGGCCGGCTTCGTCCCTTAATCCTCCAAACATTTTACGAAAATATTTTTCAAAAATTTTATTTTCTGTCCCATAGTGAAGCAAACGCCACCTCAAAATTAATAAGAGAAAAGTATTTTTCTGGTATGCCTACTAACGTTAATAATAAGTGTCACTCTTGCATTACATGTCAAAAATCAAAGATCATCAGGCACAACAAAGCATCCCTCAGATGTTTCCTCCGGGATGTTTCCAAGTTTGGCACATTAATCCATTAGGATCACTACCAAATAACAACAGCTGTTTTATATGTTTGCGTGCACTGATTGCTGTACGCGTTAGGTACCTGACGCAACGGCAGCCATTTGTGCCCGCGCCTTCATGACTAACATCATTACACGGTTGGGAGCACCATCACAAATAGTATATGACAATGGGACAGCTTTTATTGCTCAACTATTTTAAGACTTTTGCTTAAATTTTGCATCAAGCTTGCTCACTCCACCCGTTATCATCCCGCTTGTAATTCAATGGTCGAGCGCTGCTTTCAAACACTAAAAATGACCATTTAGGCTCATGATAAACCAACAAATCAAACTGCAAACTTACCACCAGTTGCATTAAGGATCAGGTCTTCGACATATTTTTCGCTCACATGGTTTACGGTCCATCTTTGCATCTCCCTGGCCAATTTTTGACCGTAGTGCTATAGAGCAACAACCTTATTTCGAATGTATCAAGCAGCTAATTTTGTCTATGTCAAACATGAAAAGCACAGACACATAACTCTAATGCACATCACCTGTTTACTTTTATAAATATCTTAAAACATGCAATCACGTTTTTGTCGGAGCGAACACACCAAAAGGTACATTGAACCCGGGATTCTCGGGACCGCCATGACAAGAATATTACTCTAGCACCAAACGAAAAATTTTCCTACGTTTCATTTAGTCGCTTAAAAATTGTTTGCTTCCCAAGCCTAACTATTGAGCACATGCATCGGCATTTTACTAACGCAAATATGATTCTAGAGAATAATAAAAACATTGTTCCGGCAGATAAGAATCAGTCATACCGTGTAACAAGAAGCAATAATGTAAATTACAGTTTAAACCAACCAGACATCATATACCAATACCACAAGCTTCTAAGAAAACCGAAGCAAACTCGTTGCGTAAGATTAATCCAAATATCTCAAAGATACCTGTATTGAAAGGACCAGTCGTTTTTATGGTATTTTTTATTAATCTTTTCCCCGCACACATTGGGATAGATTCTTTGACCCAAACCTTCACATTATGCTACCACAACATGGCTCACTCAGAACATGTTGTGCCATTATGACGCCCAAGTCGTCGGTACAACAGGAAGACATACACAGATGTAAAGCAAAAACCCCTTAGACGCACTCATTGAGATACCTGCTTTTTTAATCAGACTTATAGCAACCGCATGGAGTACTGTTTCCTGATATTTCGGTAGCAAAACTTACGACTTCTCTATTTCAGCAGGGGTACCCCTTTCCCACATCTTTGCCATTTCTGGGAACATTTCAAGCAATCGGGATAGGTTCCCTTATCAAGCACTTCACCAACGCGTGGATAACTAGAATAAAGTCCACTATTACTCATTATTCATGGCCCCAGGAGCAGAAAGGATAAGTAAATAATGCAATACATACAAAAAATCATTGCAATGTATGACCGATAAAAAAGCGTATAAACAGCGCCATGAGTTCGACGTAAGTGTGCAAAATAAGTAAGGGTTCATGCAAAATAGGATTACGTCAATTCATATGGATGCCTCCTCCTAAAGTAGACTGTCCTTAAAAGGTTAATGTGAGAGCGCATGACTTTTGACTCCACTGCTACGAGAAAACCTTCAACCGAATGAAAGTACCTCTATTGTACTTTTCGGCACATACTTAAATCACTTGTTCTGCTAAAACGATTCAATGTTATGGGGCAAGGACTATATATGACCCAAGTGGGTTACTGCTCATCCCAGTAACTACACCATGATCATAGCATTAGCACACCATGATGTTTAATCTTCATGTATGAGAAACTACACAACACATAACTCTTCGCAAGTGAAAGTATCCCGATTTGTCACCTAAACGTCAGATATAATAGAAGAAACGCTCCGAAACCTTACATGCGACATTGACTTTGTGGAATGCCAGCTACAGTCTCTACTTACTACCTTATTTTTTGTTATGGCAAAGCAGTATGCGGGAGAGACTCTATCTTTACTCACTAGTCGGAAAAGAGCAACAATCACGGTCGGTAATGTGCCCACCGAAATTGATTGCCAACCAGTGCAAGGGATAGTGCTGCACTCTTTGGTATGCTACAACACTTCAGGAGATACCTGACTTGACAATCTCGCGGTTTTTTCGGTATCTTCTGGTCTGTAAATACTTTTGTTTTTGTGTGCGTATCTTCGTATTTCACTGTACTATTGTATTGCATGCGCATCTTTACAGACGAACCAAATATTAAACTGAAACTAAAACCAAAACACTTTCTCTTTAAAGGCCCTTGCAAAATTTTTTATTAATGACATTCGTAAAGTAGGACAAAAAGGGCAGGACGGTTTTTCGTATGAAGGCATTCTTTTCAGAGAACAATACATTCCAGGAAAAGTATTCATTTTACGCATTAATAAGACATTTTATTCAGACGAAAATTACACATTAACACGTTCCGTGCGATGTGACCCAAATGTTGCCGCATCGCAAATGACAATGTATATACTTGTACAGACCTGTCGCACGGAACGTGTTAAGAAGCTCCAGTACCCAAGTAAACCAGTTAGTTCCATCATTGCTCCAGGAACATTGCAGACATACGCCAGTAGATTATGTAAAAGCTTTTTGTTTGTTTCCAGCTCACAAAAATAAATACAATGATGTGCAAAACATATTATTATCGATTGATCAATTGCTAGAAGACCGTCAGTATGTGCGTTATTTCTTGGCTTCAAATACTAATTCAAACTATGAGGCAGATTTTGAATATGTTAATGACTCTATATCTGAAAATGTGTGCTTATCAGTAACTAGGTCAATAACCGATCCAATCCTGAGGGTTATTATGACCGCGTTGCTATTTCTATTGTTGTTCTGGTTTGTTGTTTTGACTATACTTGCTTCCAAGTATTTTATTCGAATTGGGTTTGCCAAAATCCGAGATAGAGAAGCCCATGCTTGAAAAGAATGAATCATTGCTACAGGATACTTACCCAACAATGACCAGCAATTATAGTATTTTTCCGTTCTGTGCAATTTGTAAAATGAAAGGATAAACATATTTGATCGAGCGATTGGATGCAGGAAGTGTATGGAAGCATCGTCTTCAGAAACTTTTGGTGGGGAGGTTGAGAGGCCTAAATTAACACGTTTTATCAATTACTCCAAGTTGGAGGTAGAGACTTTTTAAGACCAAATTTTTGAACAAAATCTCTTTCGAGACAAGTAAGCTCACGAAACCAAGACTAAGAAAGCATGGTGGCAGAAATGTATTACCCACATCTGTATGCATCCGCCACTGACATATAGTTTCTTCTGCTCAATTCCAGGATCAATTAATGCACATAGATGTAGCAAAGATACTTGGTGTCACAAATATTATTGCGAGACGAGTCGTGAAGTAAGCTTACTACAATATCACTATTTCTGTAACCTAAATTATAAGCACAGCTCTGTGTGGGTGCCTGTCTATCTGTTTTAACTCCTCCAAAACTGCTAGGCGTACAAATATCAAACCTGACACAATTCATCACCCACCGGGGTAAATGTAACAAGGGGGTTTGTGACGTCATCATGACATTATAATCAAAGATAATTTTTTTAAATCACATATTTTGATTGAGGAAAGCGGTTCTTAGTGGTATCCGACTCGCCAACTTTAACAAATTTTACTTCTATGGGATCTTACATGACGTAATAATTACCGATTACTTGTAAAATTTATTTTCTTGATTTTTTCAAAAAGCACCGATTGTAAAAACGCATATTAAAAGCTGTTTTAGAAAATATTTACAAGATGCTTTTGATGAAAAAACTATGCAAAAATTTTAACTCAATTAAAGATGCAAAAACAGATTCTTTATTTGAGCACTTATGCCTGCATGCTTCTGCTTTTTTCCTGCACGCTTGAAACTTGCTCTATGATGTAATAATGCTGACTGGTTGGAATAACATAGTCTTTTGATACCAGAGATCATCATACTACGATTTTTTTCAAAAGTTGCAAAACTTTTACAAGATTACTTTGTTTATAAACTGATTTGTGACTTCATTCCTCAGCTGAATGTTAATATTGTTATAACAAATTTATTTTATTTAGCTCTTCTGGTAATGATAACGTTTATTCAACTTGATATAAGTTCTTACCGAGCATGCAAAAAATTTCAATATCCGTCAACGTTTCAAACAGCTATACAGCTGTTCTTCATCAGGATTAATAATAAACGAAAGCACGAGTGAGGCAATATAAAGAGTGTGCTACGCAATCGAAAGAAAAAGGCAAAACAAAAAGTTTAAGGCGAATAATAAACAACTGTAGATTACGTCAAATTATCATAAATTTCAGAACAAAAACAATTTTCTTTATCATTGATTGAATTTTCAGAATTATGAATAAAAAAAGATTCAAGAAATCGGCGTTTGGTAAAATCTATTTCAAAGGTTAAGATTTTGCTATGATCCCAGTCAACTCGGTGATCTTTGGTAATGACATGCTTAACCAATGCCGTTTTTTTATTAAAAATTGTTATCAACAACTTTTGCCAAATTTGCTGGCTTTAAATCCCTTTTATGCTCAGCCAATCTTGTTTTGTAAGCCCGTGCAGTTTCCCCAATGTAGATACCAGTGCAATCTCGACAAGGAATCTGGTAAACTACACCAAGTCTAGACGACCTTTCAACCGAGTCTTTTGCCTTTGGTAACATGTCTTTTAAAGTTAAATGCGGTTTGCACCTAACCAAAATTCCTACGTTTCTTAAAATTTTTGACAAAGCCTCAAAGTATTCTGGAGCATAAGGCAGCAAAACACGTGTTTTAATTTCCTTTTTATCTGCTTAAGATAAATTTGCTTTTGTTTTCAAACTTCTAACTGTGCGTTTTAGAAACCATTTGGGATAATCATTCTTTTTTAAAGCTTCCATAATTTTTGAAGTTTCTAATGTTTTATTTGCCCGCTTGGAATTTAATTGTGATTGAGCTCTTTTTAAAAGACACTTTACCAGTCCTTGCTTCTTTACCAGTCCTTGCTTCTGACTCATGGAATGCGCTGAGTTGAAATTTAGATATCTGTTAGTGTGCGTTGGCTTTTTATAAATCTTTGTCATTAACCCCCCACTAGCTTCTCGAGTAACACAGACATCCAAAAAAGGTATGAAATTGTTGGTCTCATGTTCTATGGAAAATTTTATACTGGCTTCAATGTTATTAATATGATTATGAAACTCATCAACCTCTGTTTATTTAATAATAACAAACGTGTCATCAACATATCTCCTCCAAAATTTGGGTGGGTTTGAAAAGGTTGACATTGCTCCTTCCTCTACATTTTCCATCACTAAATTTGCGATTATGATGGAAACAGGTGAACCCATCGCGACACCAAATATTTGACGATAAAATTTACCACGAAAATAAAGATACATATTATCAAGACACAAATTTAATGCAGTCATAATATCAGTCAGGGTAAGGTCAGATCTATCATCAAGGGTGTCATCCTTTTTTAATCGTTCTAATACAACGGTTTTGGCCACATCAACTGGTATTTTAGTAAACAAAGAAATGACATCAAACGAAACCATGCATTGATCATGATTGATTGTCAAATATTTTAGTTGTTCTACAAATTTTTTTTTTTTTTTTATTGTAGGCACAAAAACAAGAACACAAGAATAAAAACAGCGTCAACGCATAATACAATGTCTAAATGTAGCTAGACCATTTCTTGTAATGAAATTCCAATTTATTATGTTTCTTAGCAATATAGTGTTCTGATTTTCTTGTGGATGTAATTGCGTTAAAGTACTGGGGCATATTGGGTGTTGTATTCGAATGTTTACACCGGTAAATCAAGAATCTTTCCAATAAGAGCATGTGGTTGACTAATGGGTTATTAGCATATTGTGTGTGGAACCCAAACAGTTTATGAAAGTTATTCGAAGGGACATTAATACGAAATCTTGCTAGAATCCAATCAAATACATCGTTCCAAAAAGCGTCAACAATTTTGCAATCACAAAATAAATGAATCAAAGTTTCCGGTTCTTCACGACAAAACGTACATAAATTATCAGAGGCAATATCAAGAACACACAATTGTATTTTAGTAACAATTGATCTTAAGTTTAACCTAATTTGAAATGATCGTAGTTTAGTTTCGTTTGTAGCGTAGTAGTTATTTTTATATACATTTGACCAATCAATTGTATCGGATGGCAGTTGCAATATATTACACCATTTTAGTTGTTGTTTAATAGGTAGTATTTTAACTTTGTCTCTCAAAAATTGATAAGCGGTTTTACTTGAGCTGCCCAGAGTAGTGATTTGTTCTTTGACAGTTTGTTTAAAGTCAGAAAAAGCGCATGGAGGGTTATGAGAGTTACTGTTCGTAGTCGTAATCCAAGCCATTGGAATGGCTGAAATGAGTTTAATGTATTCGATGAAGCTTGTATTATTTGGGGTCATATGAAAAGCTGATGCCACTTCATCATATGAGTATAATTCAAAGTCCGATTTAAGCAGCTGAAAAAAATCAAAAATCCCGGCTTTGCAAAATTCTTCAACAAACATTGGTTGATTTCGGTATTTTACCGCTTTATTAAACCATAAATATTTGGAATCATTGTCGATATTGCAGAAATGTTTTAAAGTTCTTAAGGTGGTAAGGGTAAAGCGTAAAAAGGCCACTCTACCAATTAACATGCTATTCAACTATATATTAGAACGCAAAATGCAGAAAAGAACATTTTCGTCAATACATCGATGTTCAAGCGACTTCCAACTGGATTGATAATTATTATCAAATAGTTTAAAAATGAAGTTATGCCTGAGAGAAAGTACATACTGTTTGATGTCAATCATTTTACCACCTCCTTCTTTCACATCACAACATAGTTGAGAGCGACCAATTTTTTCCCACTTGGAGCCCCAAATAAATTTATACATAATTTGATTAAGTTCCTTTATGAAAGTTTCTGGCAATGTAACCGGTAAATAAGTGGCTTTATACATAATTTTGGGAATGACCAGACTTTTTAGTATAGTTATTTTTCCAAACAACGTGAGACCACGAGATGACCAAATGTTTAAAAGTGTTTGCACTTCTCGCGTTATACCTGGAAAATTTTCACTGAAGAGGAAATTGTTGTCAAAGTTGGTAATTGGTATATTAACCCCCAGGTATTTGACAAGAGTTTGAGGCCAAGATAAGCCTTTATCAGAAAAAGGTTGAGACACGTTGCCCTTGCTAGATCCAACGTAAAAAGCGTTAGATTTGCTCATATTGACTTTGCAGCCTGATTTTTGCCCAAATGTATCAAGAATGTCAAAAACGTAATTAAATTGCAAAGCATTTCCATTCAAAAAAATCGCGATATCGTCTGCGAACAAAGATACTTTAAAGGTTTGTTGATTTAACTTAATGCCTTTGTATTGCCTGCTCTGACGCAGCATGATGGCTAAACACTCTATACATAAAAGAAAAATGGTCGGAGAGAGGGGATCTCCTTGCCTCACTCCCTTTTTGACTTCGAAAAGGGGGCTTAGAAAATTATTGTTTACAACACGGCATTTAGGATTTTTATACAGAATTCTTATCCAGTTAATCAAAGAATTACCAAAACCATAAGATTTTAGCATAGTAAAAATAAAAGACCAGTGTAAAGAATCAAACGCTTTATGTAGATCTACTAATAATACAGCCCCTGGCATCTTTTCGTGGTTCGCTTAATCAATAATATCAAATAGTAAACGAATGTTATCGCCAATGTTTCGAGCTTTCATAAAGCCATTTTGTTCTTTTTCTATAAGGTCATTCAGACAAGGGTGTACTCTGTTGGTAATAACTTTGGATATTATTTTATAATTACAATTTAACAATGTGATTGGTCTGTA
Source organism: Trididemnum clinides (assembly GCA_963675345.1). NCBI lineage: Eukaryota > Metazoa > Chordata > Ascidiacea > Aplousobranchia > Didemnidae > Trididemnum > Trididemnum clinides. The sequence continues at coordinate 1,242,132 of OY776299.1, read as the reverse complement.
GTTGGAGGGAGACAATTTGTCTTTTCCGGGTTTAGGCAATAACGTTATTACACCCTCGTACTGGGATTTACTCAATTGGTTGGTAATTTTGGAAAAATCAAGGCATTCCATAAATAGACTCTTAATTTCAGTCCAGAAAGTTTTATAAAATTCAATGGAAAAGCCGTCAAGACCTGGGGATTTATTGTTGGCTAGTTGAAGAATGGCTTGTTGGCATTCGTTATCAGTTATAGGTTTTTCACATTCAAAAAATTTTGCCTTATTAATACTTGGTAGCGATAGTGTACGTATAAAATCACAACAATCTTTTTCACAGCATTGTTGGTTTTCGGAATATAAGGATTCATAAAAGGTTAAGAGCTCTTTCAAAATATCTTCTTGTTTATCAATCAGTCTACCTTGGGCACTGCGTAAGGATTTGATGGATTTTTTTTCTAGATGCCATTTTTCCAAATGGAGAAAATACTTAGTATTTTTTTCCCCGGATTCCATCCAACGAGCTCTACTTCTTGTAGCTGCGCCTTTAGTTTTTATTTCAATTAGCTTATTAAGATCGTTTTGAGTGAGATTGATATTATTAAGGATTTCTTCTTTTTGCTTTGGACCACAGGATAATAAATTTGATTCCATGGCCTCAAGTTTTGATTCTAGTACTGATTGTTCTTTGTTGGAGGTCTTTTTCAGTAAGGAACAGTACTTAATAGTTTCCCGTCTAATTACACATTTGAGAGTTTCCCACCTGATATGAGGTGTAACATGTCCTTTGGGATTATTTTTTTCAAAATCACTGATCAGATTTTTAATGAGCGCTATATAATCATCATTTAGCAAAACAGAATTATTGATTTTCCAGTACCCTTTGCCCCATTCTTGTAGTCCTACTTTAATCGTTAATAAGGCAATTTTGTGATCTGACTTGATGCTTTGGCAGATGTTGGCTGATTGTACGTGCTGGCGCAGCCCATTTGCAGTAAGAAAAAAATCCAGTCTTGTGGCAGTGTATGGTTGTGACTGATATCTCGTAAAGCTTTTCTTAAAAGGGTTAAGCTCTCTGAAAACGTCGCATAAATCAAAAACGTCGAGATATGATTTTACTTTTTCTTTGGATAATTGATTTGAGTGAGCTGGGCCCCCGTCTTTATCTAGTTTATTGTCAAGCACTAGATTCCAATCCCCGCCTAAAACCAAATCGTGTTTTGTAAAATTTACGACTGTTGAAAAAAGGGCGTCAAAAAAAGTTGGTTCGTCCTTTGTGGGTGCATAGACATTGCCGATGACAAAGACTTTGTCGTTAAATTTAATTTCGATAAGCAGTATTCTGCCTGTTTGATCAACATATGTAGCTGTTTGTTCGTATTTAAGAGATTTTTTAACTAGTATCGCCACACCGTTACAATGATTAGTACCATGAGAATAAAAGATATCGCCTCCCCATTCACATTTCCACAACTTCTCATCTGTTTGATTGGAATGAGTTTCTTGTAGAAGAATGAAGTCAAATTTCTTCATTTTAAGAAAATGAAATATCGTTTTACGTTTGAGGTTATTCCTCAACCCATTAACATTAAAGCTTACAATTGTTAACAGCATTATCAATATAGTAGCAGTGAGGAAACAAGAAAATGCTAATTAGTGTTAACTCCAATGTTTATGTCATGTTCAAATTCATATCCGCAAGGACATTGATAAGGGCTTTTAAGCTCTTGGTAAGTTATTCTACCACAGTTGCAGTGTACTGTGAAATGGGAACAATTAGAATTAGTACATTTGAAGTTCATTGTTTTAGGAGGCAGCTTGTTAACATTTTGGCACACACAAACGATGGAATATTTTGCACATTTTAAGCACTCAAATAAATTATTGTCGAGCTGCTGTACGGGTTGAAATAGATTGCAGCACGAAAGTCGCATCATGTCTGATTTGCAGACACAGCATTCTGTATAGCGTTCATTCATCTTGACAGAAAAGCGTTGATTTGAATCCTGTTTATCACAGCAAGGACTTACCTCGTATTGTTCCTCGCCGCATTCGTCACAAGTAGTTTCAGTAGAAGTTTCTTCGGTCAGAACTTGGGCATTACACGAAATGCAGGCAATCTGGCATGTAGCTCGCCACCAATCTTGAGATAATGTGGATTGCTGAATTTGACTATCGTTTTGGTTGTTTTTTTTAGGTTTGTCCGTTGTTGGTTGTATTTCAGTAGGTAAATGCTGGTCGTTGGCGAATTCATTATTACCGACTGCTTCGCTTTGATTTTCCACCTGATCCGTTTCAAGGTGGTTGGAAGTGTTGTTAAGCTGTTTACGTATTTTGATTGAGCTTGTAGTAGCTACTGAGTCAGTTTCGTTTAACTCTGATTGGGAAATCTTTCTTTTCTTTGACAAGTTTACTGGTTTGGAATGTACCTTCGTTTCAGGCAAAACCGTGTTTGATTCACCTGGTTTGTTGCGTGTAAGTGCAGAAAAATCCATTGCCCGCTCCTGGCATTCTGATTGCACGTGGCCTGCTTCACCACAGTATTTGCAAGTAATTACCTGGCCTTGATAGGTAACATATATTTCACAACCACTAACGCGAATGTAGCTTGGAATAGGGTTGTTTTGAAGTTCAGATTTTTTCATAGTGACTATTCTCATTCCTGAGCGTAAACCGTCACTATGTTTTTTATCCGTAATTTTTAGGACGGCGCCAAAATTAGCTTCCAATTCTTGTTTTATGGTTTCATTGGGCATGGGGATTGGTACCCATCCTAATAGTATGTTTATATTAACTGGTTCATAAAGCCACAGGTTGTAAATGAATTCGATGTCTTTAAGTTTAGCGTACAATTCTTAAACGTTCTCCCTGGTTTTACACGTTATGTCAATACTTCTGTTTTTCATTTCTGCTACTCCAATCAAATTTTCAGTTTTTTAGCTTATTTCTGATAACATTTGCAGTATTTCAACTCTTCTTAAGTTCGCCTTTGTTTTGAAATTCAGACATGTTAGTCTCTTTAGATTTACAGCTGTATTGCCTCGTACTTTTTGGGCAAAAGATGGCTTATAATTACCTGCCATGCTTACTCGCTCACCCCTCGCTACAAGTGTTGTTCTACAAATTCATACGAGTTCTTCACAGTAAAACCATTAGCGCCGACTAGCGGTGTCAATAAAACAGCAATGAACTTGTACAAATTATAAAGCGGTGAATTTATAAAGGAAACAATAGGTCGAAATGGAAAACCAGTTTTATGAATTTTTGGTAACCCATAAACGCGTGGAGCAATGGAATCAGTGCTGTGTAAATAACGGTAGGTCTGTTGTGAAATGCGATTTTTTGTAAAAAGTATGTAAACAAATTTATTAAGTTTACGTTCAATATTACCTGTTAAATCAGATTTCAAGGGGGCGTATGTGTTACTGTCACTTAACAAATCATTAATTCTTGCATCATAATCCGATTTGTCTAAAACCACAGTGCAGTTTCCTTTGTCAGCATGTGTAATGATAATTTCCTTATTCTTCGACAAATTTCTCAAAGCTTGTTTTTCTTCATTAGTGAAGTTAGAAGGAACTTTCTTTGATGAATTTAGAACGCTTACAATTTTGGAAAGGAAGCCGAGAAGCATCAAAGAATTGAAAAATGCAATTACAACGGATATTTCGACAATCAACTCCAATATTCGTCAAACGGTGTACCGCTCGGTGACTGATCGTTTGCGTCGATGCCTGGCAGTTGGAGGACAGCAGTTTGAGCGTTTGAGTTGAACAGACTGAGATTCGCTTTTCAACTTTCATGTATTCTTCGTTATTATCAAATACATTCTTAATTACTACACCTGTGTTCGTCCTTGCATGACTTTCCTAGAATCTGTAATCTGACATTTGATCGCATTACGTAGAATTCAAAATCGGGCGTTACTTTCCAATCACCTTGTATATGCCTTGTATCTTTACTCGATCCTCGTTTTTCCGGATTAGATGTGCAGAAACCTGCTCACATAATGAAAAAGTCCGGATAACACAAATGTAATTTTGTAATGCAAATCTGAGTGCATATATTTCTATTCGGTCAAAATCATTCAAAATTTTGGTCCCTGGGCTTGACAAAATAGCAATTTGTACAAAAACTAAGCCTTTTGGTACTTTTTGTCTATCCTTCCTCAATAGCATGATTCTTTGTTTTTATCGATTGATATTTTGAAAATTCATTAAAAAATAAAGTCTCCAAACATAGTAAAAAATTAATGATCCCCGACAAAAAATGAGGAGTGATGTCGAGCTACATGTCATCTAAAATCTTCATTTTGAGTCAGTTTCTTTTTGCTTTGCTGCGTTTATGCCAGGACCGAACTACATGCGCTCAGTCAAAAACTTTAGGTTGTTAATAATTATAGGCATACTATTATGAAAAAGTCGTGAATAGTGGATAATACCGTAATCCCCCACATATAATCCGCACCCCATTTTTGGAGTTTTAATCAAAGGAAAAATCTTTACATCTGCGCATAATTCGCACACACATTTTGAGATGTCAATCAAAACAACTTTCCCTTCCCCGAACAGTTCAAAACGAGGTAGACCCAACGAGATCGAGGCAATCTCAATGACCCGATCGATTTCAAACAATCTCAAATCAAACTGGTGTTCCTTATTCTATCTTTATAGTCCTGAAACATTACTGAAATATAAATACAATAGTTTGAATATTTTTTCGAAATTATGGCTTTACAATGGTTGTGCTTATGTATCAAAGGGTATGATCGATATTGATGAATATCAGCGATGTGGCACTTGAAGATCGACAAGGAAAAGTAGCATTTCAGAAAACAAAAAAGTTCCTGAATTTTGTGCCTGTATATAATCCGCAGCGGTATTTAATTCAAAGTAATCGTACTACGATTAGGAGTAAAGGTATAGGAGCGATGTTTCCATCAGTACCAATTTATTGCTCACGATCTAGCAAATATAATTTGATTGTAGCCGGCTGAACCGATGTTACTAACCAGACACACAGCTACCGCAAAATGACTTCGGTACTACTTAATTTTTTTAACAATCACAATGTTTAAGCAGATGTCCTAAACAAGGAGAGTAAAATTTTGAAAAATTAAGTTTTTTTTATAAGTGTGAGAGTAGACATGCCTAGAATATATATTGGTGTTGAGCAGAAGGCTCATATTCTTACAGGGACAAGAAAAGGTCACAAAAAAGTTATATGTGAACGTAGGAGATGAGCAAAATCCAGTTGGCTGTTATGATACTACTGGCTGACGCTAAAGAGCTTTGAAGCACTAAAATTCCCAAGCATACATTTGGAGGAAGAAGAAAAAAGACATCACGGCATATCGATTTCATCATGAAGAGAGCTACTAAAAAATTCCCAACCAACAGCTTTTGGTTTGAGGAATATGCATGCAGTTTGCTGAAGCAGGCGACTATAAGGACAGTCCAGCACTGCCTCCAGAAAGACTTGGGTTTGCCAAATTGCAAAAAAAACCTCTCATAACGCAGCGCCTTGTTTTTGCTAAAAAATATGCCCAATGGACAACTGATTACTAAAGCAGGGTAATGTTTTCAGATGGAAGCAACTTTCAAGTTCTCCAGATGGGGTTCAGAGCACTGTCAGGCGCCAAAGGTCATCTGATCGATTTTACTCTTGATGCATCGTTTAAACTGTAAAACACGGAATTTGTTATGGTGTGGGGAGTTTTTCAGGCAAGATGGAAAGGGCTGAATGCGGGGAGTTATATACAACTTCTGCAGGAACACATGTAGAAACTTTTTCCACGTTTATGAATATAAAGTAATCATGCACCCTGCCAATAAACGAAAAAGGTATAAAAGTTTTTTGAGGAAACATCAAATTGACCTCCTTGAATGGTCTCGAAACGGTCCCGATTTGAGTTCCATCGCGAATTGCTGGCGAAAAAAGTCATGACGGAAAAAACCGAACATGTACACTCTCAAATCAGAGCTTAAAAAAGGTTGGTGCCAGAAGATGTCAGCGGAAGTTGTTCTATGCCCAAACTTACGCCCTGGAAGAAACCAATAGAATTTTTTAGTAATTATAAGTGGTATTTGCTCTGCTGGCATAATGATTGGGTAAGGAGCTCCGTTTTACCGACTTATCGTAACTGTTTTCAATAGTTATTTGGATGAAGCAGGCTAAACAAATATTTTTGATCAGACATTGCACCCAAAGTTCAAAAATAATTACGCACTTTTGCCATTGGTGCATGCAAAAGCAATTTAAGCGATTCCTTTACATAGGGTAGCATTACTTGCACAAATGTTTTTTTTTGCGGTAAACCTATGTTTTTGGTAGTCTAGTTTTTGCATAGTTGTAACCTGGTTAGTTGAATATGACGTCGGGTTTGCAACAAGCAGAGCCGGTTTTCAGCAAAAGTGTAGCTTTTTTCACAATCTAACCTAAACTTGACTTGCTGGGTACCAAACACAGAGCCATAACTTTTACTAGGTAGAAAAAATGCCTCATCGTAGAGCTAGTTTGCAATTAACAATTTGGTTTTCACTGCAACATTTCGCACCAAAGCTTTTGGTCATTAACTTTCTTGCAACTCATTACGATCTGTTTGCTATTCGTCTATCTTTGCCAATCACAGCTGCAAACCGGCTTATAAAGTCATAAACAAACACAAAACGTTGTTTTTGAAATGACATTTGAACGAATTCTGATCCAAATAACCACAATGATTATTGCTGCCACCTAAAACAGACAGACATTCTGGGGTTGAAAGAAACTGAAGATCGGTTAGCAACAGCGAATGAAGTTTGATGATATGGAAAAGTGCTGAGTAGAGATGACAACAGTGTTTTGAGGTGAGTGGCAAATGCAAGAGAGGACGACTGAAGAACTAAAAGAAGCAAGTCAAGGAGGATGCCCTGAATCGCGTAAGTGGAGAGACGGTGTGTGAGCAATTGCTGAAGGAATGGGGTAAATCCGGCCATTTCAGCCAAGGGGACAACACCGAGTAAAGGCTGAACTACTACTACCACTAGACGCCAAATTAACCACATTAATAATGAGGAAAAAGGCAAACACCAACTTTAATCGCAATTCAATAAATTTATTTTTCGTTTCTGCCAAAGAGAGCACTTATTCACTTAATAGGGCCTCATCCGTCCCACGAGTCTTCAAAATTCCGTAACTTCACTTCCATAGGCTTCGTGCTTTCGAAAGTTTCCCGTTGAAAAATGGAAAAACAAAAACGCCTTGGCTCTAGCAAATAATTTCTTCTAAAAAATTTATCTTCACTTTAAAAACGGGCAGTAATACCAACAAAGGACTTGTGCCATCTAGTTTTTGCTTTCTGGGAAAAACCGTCGTTCGCATCTTCTGTAATTTGTCCCTTTCCATCAATAACCTTGCCAATCCCTAACCTAAAACAACGAACTTTATAGTCCGATTCAAACCACTTTTGCAAGAAATTGCAAGGGGGGCCTTTCCGCAATCAGTTATGCTGATGCAGTAATATAGTGGCAGCAGGTACATAACAGGGCAGCATTGACGACAGAAATTTTTTGCTTGCGGACCTTTTTAAAATATTTTTAACAATTATTCTTTTATTTATGACGGATATTAACAAGTTTCTTCTATCACATAGAAGCGTAATTCGATTTTCTCAAAAGTATTTTAAATTACAACCCAACCCAAAATTGACAAATTTTACCCTGCTTTAAAAAATGTAATTCCTTCAGGCAACGTTGCCGCATTTAAATTACTTCAAAAATGATTCCCAAAACAAAAAAAGGATCCATTGACCATTGCGGATGTCACATCCATAATTGGCGTGCCACATTTTATCAGAATAAAAGGTACACACAACAGTCTTTTTTTTAGATAAGAGGAAATCGTTCTTCCAGCATTTAACTAACCAAACAAGAACTGCAAATAGCTACACTAAATACACGACCGTTTACGATTTTTTTTCAGGTTTCTCACATGTCCCAATGTCTTAAACTTTAGAGCATCCTAGTGATCCTAATTCAAACCTAAGTGTATTTAATTCATACTCATTATAAGCCCACGTCAGTTCACTAAAACAAGCAGTACCTAGATAAGCAACCTATGTGGTTAAAAAAAAACCATACACGTCTGCCAAAAATAAAACCAGCGTAATTGAATGTACAATTTATTCTTCGGCATTTATAGAATTCTAGAAAGAAAAATACAAATATAGCTTGCACGATTCCAGAGATCGCCCGGCTGAAACAAGGTCACAGGATCGGTTTCCAGGCCGATTTTATTAAGTGAACTTTTTCGTGCGAAGTACACAGAAGGGCAGTGAAAAAATATCACCGTCCGAGACAGCGACGGGTTTCGGTCACCAACGCCTCGCGAAATTGTCAATATAAAATGGCGGAAAGTTTAAAAAGAAACCTATTTGATGTAGCACAGTATGAAAGCCCGTAACAGCAATCAGTCCACAACTGTACAAAAATAAATACTTAGCGTAGGTTCACTAACACAATGCAACAATATCGAGTAAAATATTGCAAAACCGGGGTCACTGAGCAACACTAAGCCTTCAACGCAGCGACGGGTGTAAGATCTTCACATAGAAAGCGTTGCATAATAGCCTGCTTGCTTATTGACAGCAACCAGCATAAATAAATAACTGAACGACTATTCGTCGTTAGTCACATACTTTTCTAGACTGTCAGCGGGCATCAGTGTTTGATTGTTTACAATTTGACCTGCATTGTTCTGATAGTTGATTGCATGATTAGGATTGGACACCATTGATCGGTTGAAATTACCAGGCATCATGTTCCCTCCAGCACCCACATGACTACTGTGAATCATTGGAGGACTGACCATTTGAACCTGACCGGACAGTGGAGTAGTTCTTGAGCCTATGCTTGACATAGGAGATATAGAGGGGGTCCGCTGCTGAGGTAAAGACTGCGAAAGAGATCGAGACGTATGGTGAACGTTCGTCGGTAAATTGACAGTGTTAAGTTGTTGTCCTCCCAACCCAGCATTCATTATTGTTTGTTGAGTGGCCATTCCACCTTGTGCCATCATTGAAGCCTGGCCTACGTTCCTTTGCTGAGACATGGCAACGCCTTGTTGTCCGAGTTGTGAAGTTACAGTTGAACCAACAATGCCTGGGTTGTGCAAACGTTGATTGATCTAAATACAGCCATGAGGTTATATTTCGATGTGACACTAGATTCATCTAGTGTTCTACCTCAATGGTTGCGACCTTTTTCACAAGCGACTCAATTTTCCAACACGTTAACATTTGTATCGTGACCCAAAGATAAGTTTGAATAAGCCTATTAAGGACAAGGGATGAAGATTTCGTTACGACAAGAAAAAATAGATGCTGTCAAATTTTTACATCGTGATACTTACCATTTTACGCAACAGCAACAGCGTAGCACAACAAAATTAAGATTTCAAAGTAGACCAACAATATACTTTAACTCACATTCGATAAGGTTTTTTTCAAAAATTTTACATTGTAGGTGTGTTGAATACAAAAATAATTGATTTCACACAGACCTGCATTTAACAACTCATTCATGCGCATCAGCTCATGCTCGCTCTACATGTCTTTCGTCAGACTAGGCTACCACGACGGGTAGACTGCTCGGCCCCACCATCTGTCCGCCACATAAAGGTGGAGGCATCCCGTAAAGTGCCTTGCCCAAAGACACAACAAGCAAACTTGTCAGCTTATTCTCCACACTGTCCCTTTTGTGCTGAGCGCCAAGCAAGGAAGCTGTAAATACCATTTCTAAGGCTTTTGGTATGACACGACTTCGGAAAATGAGCCCCAGGACTACCGACTATGAAGCGGACGATCTAACCACTACGCTATGTTGTTGTTGTTATTGCCCGACCCCTTCCGAGGGATGGTGGCATGGCGGAAGACCATGGAGCCCCAGAAGCCGGGCAACTCCCCAGCACATGGACCAGAGGTCGTGAGAGACAGAGAGTCGCCAAAGAGTGAGCGGCGCAAAGAGTCCGTTGCTGCACAGTGCAGAATGAGATGACAGATGTCCTGGGACGGGTGTCCACAGGCGCTGCAGAAAGGATTCTCGATTCTGCCAATCCTAGAGCGATAAGAACTCAACAGTAGGCTGTGTCCGTTGCAGCGTAGACGAGAGAGGACACAGCGAGCATGACGAGGGAGCACAAGTTCCTCAGTGGAAATTGAGGGTGTGTTAAAATACTTTGAAGAGACAGTACGCCTCCAGTCCGAGAAAAGACGAGAGTGGATACGAGAGGTAAGAGGAGAGAGACTACATGGGATTGCGGAGGGCACGAGCAGCGCTCCCCGTCTAGCAAGCTCATCAACTGTGTCGTTCCCCGGGAGAAACGAGTGTCTGAAGACCCATTGTAGCCTGATAGAACAGGAGGAGAAAAAGGACAGTTCCTGCGAGATCTGCCACAGAGTTTGCGATAACAGGAAAGATGGAGGAGAGGACAGGGTGGCGAGGACAGAACGAGAGTCAGACAGGAGAAGAAGAGAAATGGCAGACTGTATGGTGTTGCCGAGACCAGCAAAGAGCGTGCAGAATGGCGCAGGCTTCAGTGGAAAAACTGGAACATACTGAGAATGAGATGACAGATGTCCTGGGACGGGTGTCCACAGGCGCTGCAGGAAGGATTCTCGATTCTGCCAATCCTAGAGCGATAAGAACTCAACAGTAGGCTGTGTCCGTTGCAGCGTAGACGAGAGAGGGCACAGCGAGCATGACGAGGGAGCACAAGTTCCTCGGTGAAAATTGAGGGAACCTGTGTGTCGAAGGATTTAGATGAAATAGTACGCCTCCAGTCCGAGAAAAGACAAGAGTGGATACGAGAGATAAGAGGGGAGAGACTACAAGGGATTGCGGAGGGGGCGAGTAGCGCTCCCCGTCTGGCCAGCTCATTAACCAGGTCGTTCCCCAGAAGAAACGAGTGCCCGGGGACCCATTGTAGCCTGATAGAACAGGGGAGAGAAGACAGTTCCTGCCAGATCTGACCGATAGTTTGAGGTAAGAGGAAAGATAGAAGACAGGGTGGCGAGGATAGAGCGAGAGTCAGATAGGAGTAGAGAAGTGGCAGGCTTGTTGGTGCCATCGAGACCAGCAAAGAGCTTGCAGAATGGCGCAGGCTTCAGCAGAAAAACTTGAACAAACTGGGACTACTGAAAAGGAAAGAGTGGCCTCAGTGCCACAGAGAGAGCAGTTGGCAAGAACGCAGGAGCCGCCTTGCCAAAAGGAAAAGGAGCACAGTGGTCAGTCCAGAGTACCAGATCATGAGGGGGGAGAGACTTAAGGTGAGCGAGAGCCGCACCTTGACGAGAGGGAGATCAGAACGAGAGCATGGACAGGAAAGGGTGAACTCCCCAGTGAATAAAGGCAGATTCCGAGGAGAAAAAGGAGGGCAAGCAAGAAGAGCCTTGATAGAAAAAGTAAAAGCATGAGCGGGTGAGTACATGCAAAAGCTGTCGAGGACGATCTGTAGAGTCTTGGTTTCATAACAAGTCTGGCCAAACCTGAAATAGGAAAAGAGGTTGGGAGACCAAGGGCCCGCTTGTACGATGAAAGAGTGAAATGAGTCAGAGTGACTCGTAGGGGAGGTAAAGAAGCCACGGAGAGAAGAAATGGGATATAGGAGGACGAGAGGCAGCTGGTAATGGCGCGACTTACCGGTCGGTGGAGGCGTTCCAATTTGGTGATATCGGCAACGCTTAAGAATAAAAATCATCCGGGTGAAACATATGTGAGAAAGGGTCGAAGAAAAGCTTTATACGGAAGAGAAAGAAACTCCTTAGAGGGGCCCCATGAGAAAGCAAAGATACAGCGTAAGGCCTTGAGACAAGGGGAAAACTTGGCCTTCAGCGAAGCTACATGTTTAAAAAAGGAAAGAGTGCGGTCGAAGGTGATCCCAAGAAAGGTAAGAGTTGGACTGAAACGGAGGCGGGAGTTGAGTGAAAGGAGCTTGGACTGGAGGTTAGTTTGGTGGGGATCCACTGAGAAGAAGGAGGCCTCACATTTGCTTGGAACGAGAGGAAGACACCAGTACTTAGACCAGCTCTCCAATCCAAACAGAGCTCCTTGTGTGGCCTCCATCGCAGTGGGGGCCGAAAGGGAGGAGGAACAAATGGCCAGATCGTCAACGTAAAGAGAGTAGCTGATGGATGAAGACAGAGAAGCCGAATGACATTCATGAAAAGAGAGAAAACAGGTTATTTAATAGAACAAAAGTACAACCACTATCCCATGTTGTTGTTGATTACTTGACCCCTTCCGAGGGATGGGGGTATGGCGGAAGACCATGGAGCCCCAGAAGCCGGGCGAATCCCCAGCACATGGACCAGAGGTCATAGAGAGACAGAGAGTCGCCAAAGAGTGAGCGGCGCAAAGAGTCCGTAGCTGCACAGTGCAGAATGAGATGACAGATGTCCTGGGACGGGTGTCCACAGGCGCTGCAGAAAGGATTCTCGATTCTGCCAATCCTAGAGCGATAAGAACTCAACAGTAGGCTGTGTCCGTTGCAGCGTAGACGAGAGAGGACACAGCGAGCATGACGAGGGAGCACAAGTTCCTCAATGGAAATTGAGGGTGTGTTAAAATACTTTGAAGAGACAGTACGCCTCCAGTCCGAGAAAAGACGAGAGTGGATACGAGAAGTAAGAGGAGAGAGACTACATGGGATTGCGGAGGGCACGAGCAGCGCTCCCTGTCTAGCAAGCTCATCAACTGTGTCGTTCCCCGGGAGAAACGAGTGTCCGAAGACCCATTGTAGCCTGATAGAACAGGAGGAGAAAAAGGACAGTTCCTGCGAGATCTGCCACAGAGTTTGCGATAACAGGAAAGATGGAGGAGAGAACAGGGTGGCGAGGACAGAACGAGAGTCAGACAGGAGAAGAAGAGAAATGGCAGACTGTATGGTGTTGCCGAGACCAGCAAAGAGCGTGCAGAATGGCGCAGGCTTCAGTGAAAAAACTGGAACAAACTGGGCCTGCCGAAAAGGAGAGAATGGCCTCAGTGCCACAGAGAGAGCAGTTGGCAAGAACGCCAGAGCCGCCCTTGCCAAAAGGAAAAGGAACAGAGCCGTCTGTCCAGAGTACCAGATCATGAGGGGGGAGAGAGTCAAGGTGGGCGAGAGCCGCACCTTGGCGAGAGTGAGGGGGATCAGAGCGAGAGCATGGAGAGGAAAGGGTGGACTCGATCGTGAAGGAAGGCAGATTCCAAGGAGGACAGGGAGGCCAAGCAACAAGAGCCTCCCTAGAACAAGTAGAAGGAAGCATGAGCGGGTGAGTGGACGCAAAAGCTCTCCAGGACGATCTGCAGAGTCTTGGTTTCACTCCTAGTCTGGCCAAACCTGAAATAGGAACAGGAGGTTGGGAGACGAAGGGCCCGCTCATAAGAAAAAAGAGTGAAGTGAGTCAGAGTGACTCGTAGGGGAGATGGAGAAGCCTCGGTGAGTAGTAGAGGGATAGGGGAAAACGAGAGGCAGCCGGTGATGGCGCGACTGGCCGCTCGGTGAAGGCGTTCCAATTTGGTGATATTGGTAGCGCTTAGGAAAGGAAACCATCCGGGTGAAGCGTAAGTGAAAAGGGATCGAAGAAAAGATTTATACAGAAGAGAGAGAAACTCCTTAGAGGGGCCCCATGAGGAAGCAGAGATACAGCGTAAGGCCTTGAGACGTGGAAAAAACTTGGCCTTCAGCGAAGATACATGCTTAGAAAAGGAAAGAGTGCGGTCGAAGGTGACCCCAAGAAAAGTTGAAGTGGGATTAAAATGGAGGCGGGAGCCGAGTAGGAGGAAGTTGGGCTGGAGGTTAGCTTGGTGGGGATCCACTGAGAAAAAGTAGGCCTCACATTTGCTCGGATTGAGAGGAAGACACCAGTACTCAGACCAGCGCTACAATCGAAACAGAGCTCCTTGTGTGGCCTCCACCGCAATGGGGACCGAGGGGGAGGAGGACCAAATGGCCAGATCGTCAGTGTAAAGAGAGCAGCTGACGGAAGAAGGCAGAGAGGCCGGAAGATCATTAATGAAGAGAGAGAAAAGTACAGGGCCAAGAATGGATCCTTGCGGAACACCTCGACGGACTCGAAAGGAACGGCTTTTGTGATTTTGAAAAACCACAGAAGCGCACCTATCAGAAAGGAAAGATTGAGTCCAACGAGCAAAGCAAGGAGGGAGGCCAGCCGAAATGAGTTTGTGGAAAAGGGCGGGATGCCAGACAGAGTCAAAAGCTTTTGAGAAATCGATAGTAGACAAGATCGTCCGAGAGCCCGGCCTGGGTTTGTTAAACCCATCCAAAATGGACTGAGAAAGGTACAGAATTTGATCAAGTGTAGACCGTCCAGGGCGGAAACCGGCCTGGCGGGGAGAAAGAATGGAATTAGATTCCAGAAAGAAGAGTAGACGGGATAGAATGATGCGTTCAAACAGCTTTGATACGCAGGAGGTGAGAGAGATAGGCCGGAAGGAAGCAGGAGAGTCGAGAGGTTTTCCCATCTTATGTATGGGAATAATAGAAGATGTCTTCCAGATGGAAGGAAAAGAATGTGAAGACCAAGAAAGATTGAAGATGTGGAGAAGAAAATCCATGCCAGAGCGAGGAAGATGCTTTAGCATGGGATAGGCAACTTTGTCTGGACCAGTGGCAGTGGATGAGGAGAGGTTGGAGGCAGCCGCAAGAAATTCAGCGGGAGAGAAGGGAGAGTAGAAGGATGAGTGGGACTCCACAGAGCACGTGGCTCGGCGGAGCTCAGTGAGGTAGCCTCTGGCTCTGCTGCGCAGGGCCTTTGGCTGAGAAATGGAAAAGTGAGACCTCAGGTAAGCGGCATAAACCGAAGCCGATTCCCTGGGAGAAGAACAGTTAGGAAAGTTAGGAGAGGAGGAAGACGAGGAAGGAGAGCCAGCGATAGAGCGAAGAAGAGAGTGCACAGATTTAGGATTAGATTTAGGTGAAAGAGAAGTGCAGGTCGTCTGCCATGCCTCCGCCTTGGCCTTGGCAATGACTGACGAGCCACGTCGAGAAGCGGAGATGTAAGCCTGGCGATCTTCATCACTTCTGTGAGCGGTAGCGAAAGCCTTGCGTCTTTCACCAACCGCTTGTTCCACCTCAGCAGACCACCAGGCTTTAGGAGGGCGTTTGATGCGGCCGAAAGGAATGGAAGATTTGGCCGCATTCAAAGTCAAAGAGGTAAAGAGAGCAGCTGCAGAGGAAAGAGAAAGAGACGAGTATTCCTCTGCAGAAGGACAGTGAGAGTCAAAGTAGGAGGCAAAGCCATCCCAGCGAGCTTTTTGAAAATTGAAGGAAGGGGGACGCTCGTTGGGGTGATAGACCGGAGAGAGAGGGATAGATAGAAGAATTGGTAGATGGTCAGAACCCAGGTCCTGAAGCACCTCCCAGGAGCAAGAAAGGGCAAGAGTAGAAGGAGCAAAGGAGATGTCAGGAGAGGAGCGACTGCCAGAGGAGCAATGGAGAAGGGTGGGTGTGTCAGGGTCATTGAGGGGGAGGAGGTCTGAGGAGATGACCCAGTCAAATACTTCCTCCCCACGGGGGTCGGAAGTAACTCTTGAGTCCCAGAGGGGGTGATGGCAATTGAAGTCCCCCAGAATGAAGAGATTTCTGGACGAGGGAAGAATTGAGGGAGAGAAGGAATCGGTTCTGCCATCCGTTGGGGAGGAGCAAATAGGGGGGCATACACATTAAGAAATGACACCGAAGAGGATTTGTTTAGAGAGATGTTAACCCCTACATAATCAGAGTAGGGATCGAGCGAAGAAAGAGAGGTGGTAGAAAGTTCAGAGAAAGATAGGCCCTGTCTAACGAAAATGACAACGCCGCCACTGGCATGCGTGGCATCAGAAGAGAAAATGCCAGACCGGGAGTGGGTGCGATTAGAACGCAGAACAGAGAATCCAGGAATCCGGAAAGAGGAATATGAGTTAAGATTGAATTCCTGAATGCAGATAAGGTCGACAGGATGGGATGAGAGAAAGTGAAGTAGTTCAGTGCTCCTGGCTCGAAGACCTCCAGCATTCCATTGAAGAACCCTGAGAGAGTCAGGGGGAGGAGAGGAGGCAGGAGGTGCAGAAGTATAGCCAGGAGCAAGGGACGGTGGTGGGAGGGCAGGGGAAGGAGATATAAGATGGGCAGATGGGGGATAAGAAGTTTGGAGACGAGAGTGGGGCAAGAGTGCAGCATTAGCAGAGGGGGGGGGCCGGATTCCACAGTGGAGGTATACGTGCCGGAGGAGTCCGAGGAGGGGGGAGTCACAGTGTTACGGCAGGGGGGGCAGCTCCAAGAGTGAGAGCTGCCAAGAGCTCTGAAATTAGATAAAGAAAGTTGTGAGCACCTTAGATGGACCCATTTGGAGCAAGCGCAGCATTGCACTGACTTGCCCCGCCAGGTCACATTTCCAGCGCACACAGAGCAAGGACAGATGGGGCCAGGGTTAGGATGAACGTTACCGCTAATCAGGAGAAGAAGAAGAATGAGGAGACGAAGGAGGGCAAGAGTAAGGCAGGAGAGAAGAAAAAGTGAGAACAGGCGACCGATTTTGTAGATGCTGTGTGCTGCCCTTCTGCGGTCGTTCAGGGGGCAGCATAACAAAAAAATGAGTGGGGAGTGCCCGGGGTAACTGGGACCCTCGGGAAGGCCAACAGCCATTTCGACCCAACCCAAACGGGGCCGGGGACCGCACCACCACGTTGAGGTGGCTGTTGATTGGTGCAGACCACTATGCCATCGCAGCGGTTATTTAATCACTAAAATCACAACGCGATTTATTACTCTTCAATGCCTTTTATTGACTTAGAGTCAATAAATGAATTAATGTTTTCTGCAACTATACGTTTGTGGCAGCTTACAAAAATTGAATCACCACTTTCCCTGATCTATATTCCGCAGATATATTTAGTAGCATTATTACATTCAGTCCCGTGCTTCACCTGGGATAAAATAGTGAGGCTGTGCACCCAGCATGTCGTAAGAGGCGACTTTTGGGTACCAGCCTATGTTAAGTAAGGCTGGGGACCCCTCATGTCTAAAAACTGAGGTTGGAGGAATGCAAAAGCATGCTCTCTGTAAAAAACAAAGCACCAAAATTACCTCATGAAAGAGTTTGTTAAAAAATTGGCCCCCAGTCCCAGACAGCTCTTAGATGGGCAGGGGGTGTGAAGAATCTCCAGTTACAAAAATTTGAGATAAGATTTGGAAGTTGGAATGTTGGAAGTTTTTGTGGAAGAGGTACGGAAGTGTGTGAACAATTAAGAAAGAAATTGATATGTGCTTCCTAAGATGGAGAGGGCAAGAAGCTCGATTTGTTGGTTGCAGAGGTAGGAGATATAAACTGTGGTGGTCTGGAAATAATGATTGAAATTGGAAGTGTTGGAATTTTAGTGAAGAGCATTGGGAAAAGGTCTTAGAAGTCCGGAGAAAAAGTGACAGAGTGATGGCAATGGTGCTGGCTTTTGCGGAGGAAGTTGTAAGAGTTATATGTGCATATGCTTACCAGGTTGAGAGATTAGAGTGCGAGAAAGATCAATTTTATAATGACATGGCAAGCGAGTAGGATTTGCAGAACCCTAGTGAAGTGGTTCTTGGTATTGGGGACTTCAACGGACATGTTGGGAGACGGATTGATGGTTTTGAGGGTGTCCATGGTAGAGATGGAATTGGCAAAAGGAAATGTTGAGGGAAGAAGACTACTAGAGTTTTGTGATGAAAAGGAGTTGTGGGTGGCAAATACATGGTTTGAAAAGGAGCAGAGAAAAATAACATACAGTATGGGTGGTAATGAAACCAAGATTGATTTTGTATTGGTTGGTAAAAACAATAGAAAGTAATTAAAGACGTGAAAGTCATTCCCTGAGAATTGCAACATTGGCTGGTGGTAACACATAGACAAAAGAAAGTTCAACAAAGTAGTGAAAAACCAACAAACTTTTAGGAGGGTTTGAAAGTTGAAGAAAAACAACATGAAAACAAAATTGCAAGAAAGAGTTAAGGAATTGGTTGATGTTGATGCTCCCAATCTATGGAATACTTTTAAAATTAGTATGCTGCAAGCTTGTGATGAAGTATGTGGAAAGAAAAAAGGTAGAAAAAACCATGGGGATACATGGTGGTTGAATGAAGAGGTGAAGGAAGAAATACAACAAAAAAAAGTGGCATATATAAAGATGTGTAAAAAACCATCAGAGGAAACAAAGCTAAATATAATATCAAAAATCGAACAAAGAAAGTGGCTGTAAGTTTTATGAGGAAAGAAGCTGAAAGAGTTATCAAAATTGAACAAAAAACCAAATAACATATTTACAATAGTGAAGTTGATGAAAAAAAAATGGAAAAGATATTGAACGAGGTAGATGCAGGAGAGAAAAAGACGGAAAGTTAGGTTTCAGTGAAAAAGACAGAAAAAGAACATGATAAAATCAAATGGAGGAGATTATGAATAAAGAGAATGATTGGGACCACGTGACAGAAGCACGTAGGATAGAGAGACCAATTATAAATGTTACCCCCAAAGAAATGGCGATAGCAATAAAAGTGATGAAACCAGGAAAGGCAGCTGGACCATCTGAAGTATGGTGCAGAGATGATATCTGCTAGTGGAGAAGTAGCGATTTGTGTGATGGTGGGACTTTGCCAACGCGTGTTAGATAGGAAAGGAATGCCAGATGAATGGCAAACAAGTGTGCTGGTACCAAATTCTAAGGGAAAGGGAGATGTAAAAAACTGCAATACTTACACAAGAATACAGCTATTTGAACACGCCATGAATATCGTTGAGAGAGTACTGGAGAAAAATTCGAGAAGTAGTAAATATTGATTCAATGCAGTTTGGGTTTTATGCCTGGAAGAGAAACAACAGATTCGTTGTTTGTAGTGCGAAGAATGCAAGATGAATACAGGGATAAGAAGAAAAAGTTGTACATGTGTTTTGTGGATATCGATAAGGCATTTGATAGAGTTCCAAAAAAGGTGATGGAGTGGGCGATGGGAAAGAAAGGTTAGCAGAAGTAATCGCAAGAGCAGTGATGAGTCTCTATCACGGGGCAAAAACCAAAGTTCAAGGGGGATCTGAGTTATCTCACGAATTCTTGGTACAAGTTGGTGTACATCAAGGGTCTGTGTTGTCGCCACTCTTTTTGCAATCGCAGTGGATGTAATCTCGGAAAATGCAAGAGAAGGATTGATTAATGAAATTTTGTATGCAAATGACTTGGTTTTAATGAGTCAAAGTACGGAGAATTTGAAAGAGAAGTTTTTAAAATGGAAAGAGGCGTTGAAAGCAAGGGGCTGAAGGTAAACCTAAAAAAAACCAAAGTAATGATGAGCGGTTCGAAAGGTGAGGTCCTCAAGAGTAAAGTTGATCTATGTGCCAAGTGCGGCAAGAGGGTTATGGTAAATTCGATGATATGTACAAAGTGTGGTAAATGGGCACATGGTAGATGCGCGAAAATGAAGAGGGTGACTTCAACTCTGGCGAAAGGTTTTGTTTGAGAACTATGTGTTGATACAAAGGAAGGAATTGTGGAACCAGGTGAAGAATGATCATTTTTTGACCAGGTTGACTTTGTGAAGATTTTTTGCTATTTGGGGGACAGGTTGAATGTCAGTGGTGGAAGTGAAGCAGCGGTAACAGCAAGAACGAGATTTGGATGGATAAAATTTTGAGAATGTACGGAGTTACTTTATGCGAGAAAGTTTTCGTTAAATATGAGAGAAAGGATTTATCAGAGTTGCGTAAGATCAGTAATGCTGTTTGGGAGCAAGACGTGGTGTCTAAGGGAGAATGAGATGGAAATTTTGAGAACTGAAAAAACCATGACTGGAGCAATGTGTGGAGTTAAGATCATTGAGAAAAGGAACAAACTTTTGAGTTGCTGGGTTTAAAGGACACTTTGGATGGACTAGCCAGGGCGAGGGGAGTGCGATGGTATGGGAACGTTTTGAGAAGAGCGTTGGATTTTGAATGGCAGGAAGAAGAGGGCGTGGGCGGCCGAATATGACGTGGAAGACACAAGTAGAGTAGCATATCAACCAGATTGGACTGAAAAGGGAAGATACCATTGACAAAGTGAAGTGGCGTAATGGCGTTTACGAACTGTCGAGAAGCACGAGGTGAATTCAGCCACCTGTGTTAACGCGGACAAAACCGGAATTTAAACAACTTGATCTCTCTTTCTCCCTCTCTCATATGATAATAAATTAAGGAAAAAGTTAAGAACATCCAAAGTTCAGAAGAAATTGAAAAATAACAATGATTCTGTTAAAAATTTTTGCACTTTACCTTAACACTGAAATCAGGTTAAAAATTTGGAGAGATCAAAGTACTTTTTGTCCCCACCTCGACCTAAGCGCAGCAGTTAGATACCACAGAATATACACAACAAAAAAGCAATGCTTTTTTTACACAAATAAAACGACCCCAAAGTATATTTAAGCGGCCCAAGTTAGGTCGCGAACCACATGTTGGAAACCACTGTATTACATCAACAAACCATAGTGTATAAAAAAAAAACGTTAAAAACTTTCTAAGATACTTTTTTGCTTAGTGTGCAGGTATTCTACCTTAGTAATTTAATTTTGTCGTCGTAAACGTATGATCAAAAGCTTTCCTAGAAGTGGCTGGTTTGGGGGGAAATATTTAAAACATAATTATAAGTACAAAACTTAAGAATAAAACATGTTCTGCTTACAGCATGGTTCCGCATTCGGATTTGCTGATGACGTAAAATACTCTGTTGCTGTTGACTGTTGACAGTACCGGCACCCTGAATCCGCTGCTGAGTCACCTGTTGTAATATAATTTAAAATTTAAGTGCTTGATATCTTCTCCAGAAATCACAAATGTCACTTTAATGCTTGTTTGAACAAACGTCCGATTAGCAAGCGCAAATTTTCCTCAGCGTCACGAACAAGAACCTCAATAACTTTTAATATGTTAGAACTACAAAGCGAAGATGTTTTACAAAATTTTCAATAAGTGATGGAACTTTAGCGTAGAATTTTCAATTCGTACCAAAAAACAAATATCGCAATTTCAAAACGAAACGAGGCATAAGCATGCAGCTAGGAGGCCGATTTTTCGGAAGTATGAAACATAAATTTCTTAACATTTTGGTTTACTACATTCCAAACCATTTGTTCAGACTTTTGTTTATGGGTACAACTTTTTGGCTTGTTTGCTCTTAAATTGAGCGAAATGGCACTCAACGGCAAAATTTCTACATGCAGTGCTATGTAGTACACATACGAGTGACATAAAAAATGAGCGATTTCGTACTGAAAGGTCAGCCTATAAGTCGTCTACCAGCACCAAGCACTTTGCAACACTCCCCTTGCCAGTTTGCTAATTTTAATTGTGCTCATCCAACAATGAATACACTAAACACATTGTGCAACCAACTACGAACGAACTAGTCGCAGAAACGCAGCAACATCAAACTTATTCGTCATTGAAACTAAAAGGCAAAGAATCAAGTTTACATTTTGACAAAAAAGAGAGACTTAAAAAAGGGAAACATTGTAGCAGTACAAATAACTCTACAGACAAAATAGGATTTAAGAAAAATGCATAGTAAGTACTACCGTTCCCATCTTCAGTAGCTAGGCCTAAGCTACATATCCATTGCATGTAGCGCCATTTAAATCCCCCAGATCTAAGATTACGGTTGAGGTATAAATCGGGATTAGGTTAGGGATCTACAGTAGGCCTAAAGAAAGAGGATATGCGCTATGATAGACATCTTTTATTATTAGCATCACTTTGAAGCTTAGCCTAGGCCTACACTACTGAAATAACAAATATGCTACTACGAAAGATTGAGGCTGGGAAAAACTGTACTTTATTCATTACAACACATTAGGTCTCCAGCAAAATTCTTCATTTGATCAATCTAATGTTTGCTTGTTTTCAGCTACAGCATTAAGGTCATGCTAGTACTGTAAATGCTTAGTGATAAATATGTGAGGAATGAAATTGTTGAACAGCTACAAGAAAAAAGTATTCAGTGATGGGTCTGATGATGATGTTTTAGTTGATTCCCAGCTATAGCCCCTAATGAAGACAGAAGTGACAATGATGAGCTTGACTTAAGACCTGCTATTGAGGACTTGCAAACACAAGAGCAAAATACCTTATTAGCATTAGAATATGCCGATAACGATAACAGAACTCAATCGTTTCTTTACACTGCAATAGGAGACAAAAATATCACGTTGTTGTTGTTGATTACTTGACCCCTTCCGAGGGATGGGGGCATGGCGGAAGACCATGGAGCCCCAGAAGCCGGGCGAATCCCCAGCACATGGACCAGAGGTCATAGAGAGACAGAGAGTCGCCAAAGAGTGAGCGGCGCAAAGAGTCCGTAGCTGGACAGTGCAGAATGAGATGACAGATGTCCTGGGACGGGTGTCCACAGGCGCTGCAAGAAGGGTTCTCGATTCTGCCAATCCTAGAGAGACAGGAACCTAATAGAAGGCTGTGTCCATTGCAGCGTAGACGAGAGAGGACACAGCGAGCATGACGAGGGAGCACAAGTTCCTCAATGGAAATTGAGGGTGTGTTAAAATACTTTGAAGAGACAGTACGCCTCCAGTCCGAGAAAAGACGAGAGTGGATACGAGAAGTAAGAGGAGAGAGACTACATGGGATTGCGGAGGGCACGAGCAGCGCTCCCTGTCTAGCAAGCTCATCAACTGTGTCGTTCCCCGGGAGAAACGAGTGTCCGAAGACCCATTGTAGCCTGATAGAACAGGAGGAGAAAAAGGACAGTTCCTGCGAGATCTGCCACAGAGTTTGCGATAACAGGAAAGATGGAGGAGAGAACAGGGTGGCGAGGACAGAACGAGAGTCAGACAGGAGAAGAAGAGAAATGGCAGACTGTATGGTGTTGCCGAGACCAGCAAAGAGCGTGCAGAATGGCGCAGGCTTCAGTGGAAAAACTGGAACAAACTGGGCCTGCCGAAAAGGAGAGAATGGCCTCAGTGCCACAGAGAGAGCAGTTGGCAAGAACGCCAGAGCCGCCCTTGCCAAAAGGAAAAGGAACAGAGCCGTCTGTCCAGAGTACCAGATCATGAGGGGGGAGAGAGTCAAGGTGGGCGAGAGCCGCACCTTGGCGAGAGTGAGGGGGATCAGAGCGAGAGCATGGAGAGGAAAGGGTGGACTCGACCGTGAAGGAAGGCAGATTCCAAGGAGGACAGGGAGGCCAAGCAACAAGAGCCTCCCTAGAACAAGTAGAAGGAAGCATGAGCGGGTGAGTGGACGCAAAAGCTCTCCAGGACGATCTGCAGAGTCTTGGTTTCACTCCTAGTCTGGCCAAACCTGAAATAGGAACAGGAGGTTGGGAGACGAAGGGCCCGCTCATAAGAAAAAAGAGTGAAGTGAGTCAGAGTGACTCGTAGGGGAGATGGAGAAGCCTCGGTGAGTAGTAGAGGGATAGGGGAAAACGAGAGGCAGCCGGTGATGGCGCGACTGGCCGCTCGGTGAAGGCGTTCCAATTTGGTGATATTGGTAGCGCTTAGGAAAGGAAACCATCCGGGTGAAGCGTAAGTGAAAAGGGATCGAAGAAAAGATTTGTACAGAACAGAGAGAAACTCCTTAGAGGGGCCCCATGAGGAAGCAGAGATACAGCGTAAGGCCTTGAGACGTGGAAAAAACTTGGCCTTCAGCGAAGATACATGCTTAGAAAAGGAAAGAGTGCGGTCGAAGGTGACCCCAAGAAAAGTTGAAGTGGGATTAAAACGGAGGCGGGAGCCGAGTAGGAGGACGTTGGGCTGGAGGTTAGCCTGGAGGTTAGCCTGGTGGGGATCCACTGAGAAGAAGGAGGACCAAATGGCCAGATCGTTAGTGTAAAGAGAGCAGCTGACGGAAGAAGGCAGAGAGGCCGGAAGATCATTAATGAAGAGAGAGAAAAGTACAGGGCCAAGAATGGATCCTTGCGGAACACCTCGACGGACTCGAAAGGAACGGCTTTTGTGATTTTGAAAAACCACAGAAGCGCACCTATCAGAAAGGAAAGATTGAGTCCAACGAGCAAAGCAAGGAGGGAGGCCAGCCGAAATGAGTTTGTGGAAAAGGGCGGGATGCCAGACAGAGTCAAAAGCTTTTGAGAAATCGATAGTAGACAAGATCGTCCGAGAGCCCGGCCTGGGTTTGTTAAACCCATCCAAAATGGACTGAGAAAGGTACAGAATTTGATCAAGTGTAGACCGTCCAGGGCGGAAACCGGCCTGGCAGGGAGAAAGAATGGAATTAGATTCCAGAAAGAAGAGTAGAC
Organism: Trididemnum clinides; assembly: GCA_963675345.1. Taxonomy (NCBI): domain Eukaryota; kingdom Metazoa; phylum Chordata; class Ascidiacea; order Aplousobranchia; family Didemnidae; genus Trididemnum; species Trididemnum clinides. Next base: position 1,217,872 of record OY776299.1, on the reverse strand, counting down.
GGGATAGAATGATGCGTTCAAACAGCTTTGATACGCAGGAGGTGAGAGAGATAGGCCGGAAGGAAGCAGGAGAGTCGAGAGGTTTTCCCATCTTATGTATGGGAATAATAGAAGATGTCTTCCAGATGGAAGGAAAAGAATGTGAAGACCAAGAAAGATTGAAGATGTGGAGAAGAAAATCCATGCCAGAGCGAGGAAGATGCTTTAGCATGGGATAGGCAACTTTGTCTGGACCAGTGGCAGTGGATGAGGAGAGGTTGGAGGCAGCCGCAAGAAATTCAGCGGGAGAGAAGGGAGAGTAGAAGGATGAGTGGGACTCCACAGAGCACGTGGCTCGGCGGAGCTCAGTGAGGTAGCCTCTGGCTCTGCTGCGCAGGGCCTTTGGCTGAGAAATGGAAAAGTGAGACCTCAGGTAAGCGGCATAAACCGAAGCCGATTCCCTGGGAGAAGAACAGTTAGGAAAGTTAGGAGAGGAGGAAGACGAGGAAGGAGAGCCAGCGATAGAGCGAAGAAGAGAGTGCACAGATTTAGGATTAGATTTAGGTGAAAGAGAAGTGCAGGTCGTCTGCCATGCCTCCGCCTTGGCCTTGGCAATGACTGACGAGCCACGTCGAGAAGCGGAGATGTAAGCCTGGCGATCTTCATCACTTCTGTGAGCGGTAGCGAAAGCCTTGCGTCTTTCACCAACCGCTTGTTCCACCTCAGCAGACCACCAGGCTTTAGGAGGGCGTTTGATGCGGCCGAAAGGAATGGAAGATTTGGCCGCATTCAAAGTCAAAGAGGTAAAGAGAGCAGCTGCAGAGGAAAGAGAAAGAGACGAGTATTCCTCTGCAGAAGGACAGTGAGAGTCAAAGTAGGAGGCAAAGCCATCCCAGCGAGCTTTTTGAAAATTGAAGGAAGGGGGACGCTCGTTGGGGTGATAGACCGGAGAGAGAGGGATAGATAGAAGAATTGGTAGATGGTCAGAACCCAGGTCCTGAAGCACCTCCCAGGAGCAAGAAAGGGCAAGAGTAGAAGGAGCAAAGGAGATGTCAGGAGAGGAGCGACTGCCAGAGGAGCAATGGAGAAGGGTGGGTGTGTCAGGGTCATTGAGGGGGAGGAGGTCTGAGGAGATGACCCAGTCAAATACTTCCTCCCCACGGGGGTCGGAAGTAACTCTTGAGTCCCAGAGGGGGTGATGGCAATTGAAGTCCCCCAGAATGAAGAGATTTCTGGACGAGGGAAGAATTGAGGGAGAGAAGGAATCGGTTCTGCCATCCGTTGGGGAGGAGCAAATAGGGGGGCATACACATTAAGAAATGACACCGAAGAGGATTTGTTTAGAGAGATGTTAACCCCTACATAATCAGAGTAGGGATCGAGCGAAGAAAGAGAGGTGGTAGAAAGTTCAGAGAAAGATAGGCCCTGTCTAACGAAAATGACAACGCCGCCACTGGCATGCGTGGCATCAGAAGAGAAAATGCCAGACCGGGAGTGGGTGCGATTAGAACGCAGAACAGAGAATCCAGGAATCCGGAAAGAGGAATATGAGTTAAGATTGAATTCCTGAATGCAGATAAGGTCGACAGGATGGGATGAGAGAAAGTGAAGTAGTTCGGTGCTCCTGGCTCGAAGACCTCCAGCATTCCATTGAAGAACCCTGAGAGAGTCAGGGGGAGGAGAGGAGGCAGGAGGTGCAGAAGTATAGCCAGGAGCAAGGGACGGTGGTGGGAGGGCAGGGGAAGGAGATATAAGATGGGCAGATCGGGGATAAGAAGTGTGGAGACGAGGGTGGGGCAAGAGTGCAGCATTAGCAGAGGGGAGTCACAGTGTTACGACAGGGGGGGCAGCTCCAGGAGTGAGAGCTGCCAAGAGCTCTGAAATTAGATAAAGAAAGTTGTGAGCACCTTAGATGGACCCATTTGGAGCATGTGCAGCATTGCACTGACTTGCCCCGCCAGGTCACATTTCCAGCGCACACAGAGCAAGGACAGATGGGGCCAGGGTTAGGATGAACGTTACCGCTAATCAGGAGAAGAAGAAGAATGAGGAGACGAAGGAGGGCAAGAGTAAGGCAGGAGAGAAGAGAAAGTGAGAACAGGTGACCGATGTTAAAGATGCTGTGTGCTGCCCTTCTGCGGTCGTTCAGGGGGCAGCATAGCGAAAAATGATTGGGGAGTGCCCGGGGTAACTGGGACCCTCGGGAAAGCCAACAGCCATTTCGACCCAACCCAAACGGGGCCGGGGACCGCACCACCACGTTGAGGCGGCTGTTGATTGGTGCAGAAATATCACCTTACCAAATGATATTCATCCTCTACAAATTTATGAATGCCTTGTAGATCAAAATGTGGTGCACTCATAGCTCATGAAACTAATATTTATGCACACCAACGCACATCACAGTGTGCTGCACGTTCTTCGTCACAAGCCACTTGGAAACAAACGATAAAGAAATAAAAAAAGTTTTTGGGACTGATTTTTTGGATGGGACTCGAAAAGGGGAAGACTGCCAACTATTGGTCAACCAATTCTTCACACAAAAAAGAAGTAGCACCAAGCATTATGTTGCATAATCGTTTACCACATCGGCTAAGGTATATCTGCTTTGGTGATAATGAAACCATAGATCTATCTGATCAAATGAGAAAAAATCAAGCAATGTCAATTTACTACCAACAGTTTCAGAAGCTTTTCACTCATGAAGAAAGTATCGTAATTGATGAAAGTCTCGTTTCTCAGCGGAAACGTCATTACGCATACATCCTCTCGATACAATAAAACCCTCTCAATCCTCTCATCGCACACAGATATGAAACTAAGCTATTCAAACTTAGTGCTGGAGAAGGTTAGTGTTGGTGACTGCACATCTTCGTCGGAAAAAAAGAAACGGAAATAAGATAAATTGGGCAAATACAGCGAGTTGACTACAGGATTAAAAGGTGAAGGAAGAATGTTGCATGCTCACGATTTCTATACAGGGAATCCACTAAAACGATTCCTTTCAGCCGAAAGGATGTATGTTGTTGGTGTGACCTGTATGACCAAGCAGAGCGCAGTTACCTAAGCAAATATTGACGAAAAAAATGCAACGCGGAGAATTGATTGCTCAAGAAGAAAGTCATGATATCCTTGCCTTAAAGTGGCGTGATACAAGGGACGTGTTCCTTTTTTCCAATAAACACGGTTCAGCGATGGAAAAGGCTTATGTAGGTACAAGAGGAAGGCCTGTTCCTGCTGCCAATGCACCTTCAACTTCCATTGCAGCCAGAGCTTCATACAGAAGAGCTAAGTTTCAACCCAAAGCTTTGACAGGCTACAAAGAAGAAAAGGCAAATATATCTTGTCTAACAAATAGGGGCTTATGCTAGTGTTCGACGTAAAGGTGTCACATAGCATCAAAAACAAGCCTTGAATTAACTAATTAAATTGACTGAAAGCTATAGACAGACAGGATAGCACAAAAAATAAGTAGCGCAGTAGTGGATTTGCTCAAAAATTACCATCTCTTGATTGACGCTTTAGTCAACTTCAAAACAAAAAGCATGGAATGACCCTCCTGATTCAGTTCTTCCATGAAACCAATGCAACTCAACATAACGCTTCTACACTACTTCTACACACCTGGTTGTAAGATGGAAACTGTTGCGGAAAGTGCCGAACTACTGGTCGAATGCTCATTGCACCTGGCTGGACCTGTTAAAAACAGATATAAGTGTTTTAAACAACTACGCTACTCGAATATCAAACATGCTTCAACATTGTGCTTTCAGCAATGCGAGGCGGCTCTGGACAAATAGATATTTCGCTATTTTGTAATTCAAGGTGTTTCAAAAGTATATACCAAAATCACAAAATAAGTCAAAAACGAAAAACACTGCAAAACTTTAGCTTGGTCACATGTGTTGTACATACATTCAAATTTTATTTCATGTTTTACAAGTGCTTAATATGGCCACCACTGGCAGCAAGGCAACATCAAGCCGATATGAAAATTCCTCTCAAACGCGCCTTAGCATGTCTCGGTCCACCGTGTAAATTGAAGGTTATTTGATCTTTCACGCCATCGATATTTGCTGGAAGTGGTGGAATGTAAATTTTGTCTTCAACATACCCCAACAAGAAAAAATCACACTTAATGAGGTCCGGAAATTTGGCAGCCCAAGCGCAAAGAGCGAGGCCTTCAGCACCTCTCCCACCTATCCATCGCTGAGGTACGTTGTCATTCAAATAAGCTAGAACCCCGAGATGCCAATAGGGTAGAGTTCCACCTTGTTGAAAAACGAAGTTATTGATTCTACTTGCAGTAAAGTGAATAGCCAGTTTTGGTGCATTTCGAGGTAGGTGGGTTCCTGTAACGGTATTTCCTTCAAAGAAAAAGAAACCATAACGAGGTCTTCCAGGACTCCACCTCATCTGAAACACGTGGTGTTCAAAGACTCTTTTCTTTGCACAGGCATTCACTTTCTATAAACTGTCTAATCCACCGTCAAATGTTCTCACGATGTAACGGTTCAATGCCAAATTCTGTTCCAAAAGCACGCTGCACCATAACAATGAGGTTCGTATTTCACGAAATAAAACACACAAAATGCCTTCTGCTGAGGAATCGCCCTTTCAACCAAACCAAACAATAAACCTTATTGTTTTGTTTGCTAAAAGCTGAAAAAAAACTTTGAGAAGACAATACGCCTTTAATCCGAAAGAGGAAATGAATGAACGCGACAAGAGATAAGGGACTATAGCTGAAGCAGCGCACATGGTTGAGCTAGCTGCCGTGTCATTATCCACAAAAAAATGAATGGCCAGGGACCCACTGTCGCCAAACAATAGAGAAACAGGAGTGGGTTAGCAATTTACTTTGGATAAGCAATACACGCACAGCCAGATATTTGGTCACACAAATTATGAAAAGTCGTTAGTATTACTCCAAATATTTAATGGCTTAGTTTAGCAATTACACAACAATCATCTTGGCGCCTCACTACCCCCACAACTTTATACTTATGCTTCCATAAAAATTCTGAAATAAAGGAAAGTTCGCGAATCAATTGGCTGTTTCAATTGTGAACATTCCCACTTTCTAAGTACATACCGAAAACAGGGCACATAAGACGTTGCTAGGAACTTCAAAACCTTTGAAAAAATACATTGGCTATGCACTTACACCCCTATTTTTCAGGCCGATTATCATTAAAAACACGACACTTTTGCTTTGGAACAAGATGTGTCTATGTCAACGAGATAAAACACTAACTTTTCACTACTGTTCTCACCACTATCCATAATCTTAGCTCAACATTACTGATGGGAGCCCTGTAATTGTAATAACTGTAAGTGGGGTGATTCACTTCGGGGTAGTTTGCTCTTTCCCTGCCTGCGTTTATGACAGGATCGAAAAACATGCACGCAGCCAAAGGCTTTATGCATACCACTACGAAGTTGTACGTAGTGGGCCCAATATTTAATAGGTTGTTTCTAAAAATACATATTCATAACTTTGGCGCCCTTTTAGAGAAAGATAGATCCACGATGTCAAATCTAGTTTTGTTTCCGTTAACAGAGGTGATCGAATTTACCTCATGTTTCTAGAAAGTTGATAAACACCACTACGCCACTTTGCTCTGTCAGCGGCATCTTCCTTTTGCAGTCCAATCTTACCAATATGTTCTTTCACTTGCCTGCGTCACATCATGTTCAGTTGCCCACGCCCTCTCTTTCCTATCATTTCAAATTCCTACACCTTTCTCAACGCTTCATCATTATCCCATCTCAAAACATGCCTACACCATCGCAATCTACTAGCCCTGGTCAGTCCATCCAAAGTATCTTTCAAACCTAGCAAACTCATAAGTTCTTGGCTCATCTTTTGTCATTCAGCTTAACTTCAAGCAAAGCTCTTATCATTGCTTTTTCAGTTCTTCTCAAAATTGCCTCAGACTCCATTATTCAGTCCTATACAGCATTGCCGATATTACAAAACTCTGACACATCCTTCCTTTTATCTTAAACAAAGACTTTTTTCAATAAAGTAACTCCCGACATTCCCTAAATTTTATCCATCCAATTCTCGTTGTGGCTGTCACCGCTGCTTCGCTTCCACCTCTGGCATTCAACCTGTCCCACGCAAGAAACAAAAACTCTTTACAAACTCGACCTGGTGAAAAAATGGTATTTTTTTGGTTCTTTCATGGTCTTAACACATTGCTCACAAACAAAATCTTCAGATCACATCATCGAATTTGCCATTGCCCTCTTACCGCAGTTGGCACATGGATCAACTTTATTCAGAAGTACTTTACTTTTAGAACCACGCACAATCACTTAGATCATCTAACGGTTGACCTTCAACCCCTTGCTCTCAATGCCTATTTCGAGAAAAGGAGAAAAAGAGTCGGTTCTGCTATCCGTCAAAAAGGAGCAAATAGCGGAAGCATACACATTAAGAAATGACAGCGAGGTGGAGTTGTTAACCCCTACATAATTAGAGTAGGGATCGAGCAAAAAGAGGAGGTAGAAAGTTCAGAGAAAGATAGGCCCTGCCTGACGAAAATGATGACACCGCCGCTAGCGTGCGTGGCATGAGGAGAGAGAATGCCAGACCGGGAGCGGGTGCAATCAGAACGCAGAGCAGAGAATCCAGAAATCCAGAAAGAGGAAGATGAGTTAAGATTGAATTCCTGGATACAGATAAGGTCAACAGGATGGGATGAAAGAGTGTGAAGTAGTTCAGTGCTCCTGGCTTGAAGACCTCCAGAATTCCATTGAAGAACCCTGAGAGAGTCAGGGGAAGAGAGCAGGAGATGTAGAAGGACAGCCAGGAGCAAAGAATGGTGGTGAGGGGGCAGAGGGAGACGATACAGAATGGACGGACGGGGAATAAGAGGTTTGAAGACGAGGGTGTGGCGGGAGTGCAGCATTAGCAGACGAAGGACTAGATTGTACAGTGGAGGTATACATGTCGGAGAAGTCCGAGGAGAAAGTCACAGTGTTACAAGTGGAGACACAGCTCCAAGAGTGAGAGCTGTCAAGGTTCTGAATTTGGAGAGGGAGAGTTGTGAGCACCTTAGATGGACCCATTTGGAGCAGGTGCAGCATCGCACTGACTTGCCCCGCCAGGTCACATTTTTAGCGCACACAGAGCAGGGAAAGATGGGGCCAAAGTTGGGATAAACGTTACCGCTCATCAAAAGAAGAAGAAGAGACGAAGACAGGCAAGAGAAGGGCAGGAGAAAAGAGAAAAAGAAAACAGGCCACCGATTTTAAGGAAGTTGTGTGCTGCCTTTTGCGGTTGTTCAGAGGGCAGCATAGCGAAAAAATGAAGGGGAGTGTCCGGGGTAGCTGGGGCCCTTGGGAAGTCCAACAGCCATTTTGACCCAACCCAAACGGGGTCGGAGACCGCACCACCATGTTGAGGCGACGGTCTAAAGCGTTATCGTATGCTGCGACATAACAGCTGCGGCGCACTGGTCCAGAGGAATATAAGGGTTTATTCCGAATGGGTGATAAATGCGAAATGCAGATTCATAGCTTCATTGCTAACTACATGCTGGATGAATAACTACACTATTGTGTAGTTATGATAAACCAGTTGATGATGACTTAGCTATTGCAAATATAAAGCTAACATAAACCATCTGAAATTGGATGTTTTTGCGGATGCTTTCCACACAAAAAATGTTAAAGACCAGCTTTAAAGCTAGTAAATAAAGCACATGAAACCCGCCACGATCTAAAAAAATTCTTCAAAAAGTTTATTGACAACGATGGATGGGAGAGTGGTCCATCAAGAACGAAAATCACACCCACGATTAATGTCTAAACTCAATGAAATCAGTCAATATGTCATCGCCATAAGACATTAACAGTAAAATCTGACTTCGAAAGGGATTCAAATCCATGATTTCACCAGCTACCCTGGAGTATGAAGGCAGGGTTTTGGTAACGAGATGTTCTAACCAGTAATACTGCCTTAACAACTCGGGCACCGAAGTACGCCGATTACCTGTGCGAATTTTGGTAAGATGAACGCTGAGGTCCTGTGCTTGATCTACAGAACTGGGGCCAATTGCGTCCTTAAGCAGTGTGCAAATATTAATAAATCGCCACATCAGCCAGCGAGATCATCACGCCAGACCAGAGGGCCACGGTATGCTCGACAGTCTCGCTGGCTGATCTGACGAATTATCACTTTATTCTTGCACCGAAAATTTTCACGATCTTTTTATTTTAAAATTGTACACTACCAATATAATCTAGAAGTTCCTTAAGACTTCGCTTAGTAGAATTTCCTAACCTGTTGTTGCTGCATGTTGATTGTATGCTGTTGTGCTGCTGGGTTGTTCATTACCAGGCGTTGTCCACTCGCTGTCGCTGTCGGCATAGACCTCTGCTGTTGCTGTGCTTGCTGCGCCATCGGCATGATCATAGTTCCCTGAAAAATAAATTAACTTCGCAAGATGTACTTCATGCATTCGAGAAATGAATTGAAAAAGCCTTCAATGGTCACTAGAATTGCAATCTGAAAACAAAGCTTGGATAAATTCCTTTGATAAAGCACAGTGTTTACGCCGATGACACACCCAGCAGTTATATCAACGAAATTATATCATACATATATATATATATCAACGAAAAGCTATTAAGTTAGCTCAATAAACTTAAAAACACATACCTGAACACTATGTGGACGTTGTTGCTGCTGTTGTCGAGTCTGCTTAATGACGTGAGCGGTTAAATGGGGATTTTTATTAAGCATATCTCGCAACTTATTGTTGTCTTGATTTCCACTGATATTTGATGGTTTACCACTTTGTTGCATTGCGTTGCTCGTTGGCATTTGCATTGCTGCATTTGCACCTTGCCTGAACGACATATCCCCTGCTTGGTTTACCCACTGAGTTTGCTGTGGTACAGGTGCTGACAAACCAGGACGCTGCTGTATAGTTCCCTGATTTACGGGTCGAGGGTAACTTGACTGCATTGGGGGCCGAACTGTGCTAGCCTGCGCTCTCGCTACCTGTTCAGCTTGTTTGGCAGCCATCATTGCACGCGTAGGAGGAGGGGACTGATAAGGTGGGGTGGGACGGATAGCTTGTTGCTGAGGGCTTAATATACCACTTTGAACACGTTGCCCCGTTTGCTGAGATGCAACTTGAGGAGCGGCTGGATATTGCGTTACGACGTTCATTGAAGCATGGTGCTGGTTCAATGACGACTGGGAAGCGCCTTTTCCGGGGTGAGGAGAGGCTATTAATGATGGACCCATTTTGCCGTGACTCGGATTAGACGAACCTAGAGTAGAATTTTGAGACCCTGGGGTTCCAGGACCTCCCACATAAGATGTTTGCTCCTGGGGCGTAGGTGGGGCACCAGGAGTATTTGGACCACCTTGTGCTATATTACTGGAAGCGTTTTCCATTATGGCCATTCTTCTTCGTGTCAGCAATGATCGCTGAACGCGGTGCTGCTTTTCTTGTTGCTTCAATTTCGTTTTTAGATTGTAACAGAAAGGAACTTGGCATTTCGCCTCCTACAAAATAATGTCATCAAAAACAATCCCGACACAACAAATTAATAATACTACCTGGCAAAACTTAGCGTGATATAAACAAAGAGCAATCAGCTGTTTGCAGATCGGACAACCTCCATTTGCCTTTCTTTTGCAACTCTTGGTATGTGAAACAACCTAAGAAAAAATGGAAATACAAGTATTGGTATTATTTATCAAGTTAAGAATTTAACACAGACTTAATATATGAAGATTTCGAGCATTAAAACAATGCACGCGGAAACTCACTTTCTTCATTCTTGTGCAGGCGGGTGAGCTACAGTTTGCATTTTTGCACTGGCATGCATGAACCAATGAACTAATACATTGCTGTACCGACTGTCTTCTGCTAACTGACACGTTGCCATGTGAAGACGTTCCAGAGGTCTCCACGTCAATACCTAATCCCATTTGTTCCATTTTATGTTCGTGTCCCAATTGTCGATAGCAACGGTTGCACAAATCAAAGTCCTGAAACAATCTCAAGTGTCAAATCAATGAATAAATAGAAGTAAAAGAGACACAAATATTTACTACATAACGAGACTTTAGTTTCCAAGGAAAAATACTCAATTCTTGCGACCGGATATATCATGTGTAAGGTCTTATATCATGACGATAGAAAAAAGAATTACTTGCCAGAAAAACCACTAGTGGATTATGAATCTGCTCTGTCGCGTATGAGTTGACGAAGTACTTGGTGCATATAAGAATAATGAAGCGCATTTATTAAACCATCGACACTAGATGAACAAAGTTGGACCGAAAATGATGTTACGGTTTTTCAGTCAGTTACCAATGAGATACAAGTCATAGTATGAAGACGAACCACAAAATTTAAAAAAAAACGACAGCTTCGCTCAATCACGCGTGCGGTCAAGCCTCTGTTGTTATCCGACCGCTTCTGAGGGATGGGGCATTGTGAGAGACCATGAAACCTCAGAAGCCGGGAAACTGCCCAACGCCTGAACCAGATCGTAGAGAAAAGAAGTCGTCAAAGAACGAGTGGTCCGTAGCAAGACAGTGTAGAATGACATGATGAGAGTCCTGAGTCGGATAATCCAGGACAATGTTATTGACAAGTGATAACAAATTTCAATAGAGTCTTGTCAACCGATTTCGCAAGTCAAGTAAAACAAAAAACGAGTTAACTTTTAGGAAGTTTTGTCCCAGATGCGAAAAAACAGCGAAAAGTCGTTATTTGATTGGGGTGTTGCGGCGAAAGTAACAGTAGAGAGTTTGAGACACTTTCTGAAGCTTGTTTTCGGAGCCATCGTAGATAATCGAGGTAACATAGCTAGATAAATATTTTTTCACTCTTGTTTAGTTTTAATCATTCACCAAAGGCATGAAAAGAGACCAAAAATATTTGATAGGTGAATTTTTTTCTTTATGAAAAGCAAAGAAAATTGGCCGAAATTAAGGAAAAAGAGAAGCTCCTGAACGTGAATATTCGCGAGTAGCTTGTAAGCTACTTGTCAGGTAAACGCAGCTTGTTAAGTCTAGCAAATAAATAAAACAATAATATTTGTAACCGCATCGTCTCATTCGAGGCGCTTTCAAAAAATAGTAATGTCTAGCATTCATTTAAAACCACAAAGTTTTACTGCATTTGTGAGGGAGCTGCCCTTTACGAAAAATATTTTCGGGGTATCCCGCCAACTTTATTTAGCGCCACTGCGTACAAGTAAATGCCAAAGACTGCAACAGCCGCGCGCACAGTTACGCTTTCGAGGAAGTTTTCCTAGCGCAGTGCACAAAGCTTTGAAAATTTAGTGGCTTTTCTGTGCACTGGTAGACCTGATTAAATAATACATCTTAATATTTGATGAAGTTGTTCACCAAGCATCAATTTATAGCCTTTGTTATACCGGTGAGCTGTAATTACCACACATATTCCTGTAGTAGTGCCTTTATTTTGGCAGACATTTCGTCAGCCAGGACGAGCAACATTAGAGCACAGTGGCAACTTGTTTACAGCAACAACGCATCACTAATATTTTCAAAATGACTGGGCACACAAGATTTTGGAAAATCTTAGTGATATGTTGCTGTTGTAAATAAGTCGCAATTTGCTCTAATGACGGTGACCGTGCTGGCCGACGAAACGACAGCCTCATCAAGGTAACTTCACAGGATTTTGATATCATTCACTGGTAGAGCAAAGCCCAGAATTTAATTTTAATACACCTTAAAGTTGCGTGAGAACACAGTTTTGTATTGAACGAAGTTTGAGAGCTGCTTCCGACCGTTGCCCTTTATAGCAGAAATTAAAATTGACTGGGAAACGTAAAAAACTCTTTTGATCTTACTTTATGTTAATCGCTTGAGAGATAATTTGTATTACAAAAGAAGTACCGGTATGCCAACGTGTGCGATACTAAACTCGTTGTTGAGTTACAGCCACGCAATGCTTACGTGAGACGCTGCACTGCCCTAGAAAGCGTTGGTTCAAACTTCAAACTTGAAATCTTTTTCCCTCGACGCGTTAAACACTTGACTAAATATTTTGCTAGCAAACTGCAAAAAATTTTAACTGAAAAGAAGTTACCGAAAACAGCCGCACATTTTTTACGCACCGTTGAATTTCAACTGCGAATAGCTCAGACTAGTTTTCGCAATACGCACATTTTTGCGTTTAAAGATAATACTGCAAGTAACATAAATCTGCACGTTTTTCGTCGTGTTTCAAGTTAAAAAAGACTGTTGCTGAAATATTGCGTCTTTGTGACAAACTGCTAAAGCGTTGGTTAAATGTTGGTTCTTTTCGGTAGAGGAGATTGATTGAGCTGAAACAGCAATTATCACGGCTATTCAACAAGAATCTATCTTCGATGACCACAAAGAGTTGTGCGCAAAAAACTGACCAGGTAAAAAATTGAGCATTGATTGAAAGAAGCTGAATCTTATTTGTGTTGCAGGTGTACTAAGAAGAGACAGGCTTCGAAACTCATTCTTTTCATTCGATGTTCGGTATCCTATAATCATGCCGCCAAACCCATGCATAACTCGTCTGTTGATTGAGAAATACCAACGCACGATTGAATGTAGTGAACTCTCCGATACTTGGACTACTCTAGAGATGGGGGCATGGAGCAAGACTACGGAGCCCCAGAAACCAGACAACTTCCTACGGCTTGGATCAGAGGTCATAGAGAAAGTCTCCCAAAGAGCGAGCGGTGTAAAGAATTTGCAGCTGGACCGTGTATAATAAGATGAGAGGTGTCCTGGATTGGTTGACCGTAAGCGCTGCATGAAGGATTCTTGATTTTGATAATTCTAGAGAGATAAGAGTTTAACAGAAGACTGGTTTGGTTTCAGCGAAGAGAAGAGAGAACACAGTGAGAGTGACGAGGGAGGACAAGTCTGCAGCAATCAACAGCCGCTTCAACGTGGTGATGCGGCCCCCGACCACGTTTGCGTTGGGTCAAAATGGCTGTTAGCCTTCCCCAAGGTCCCGGTTACCCTGAGCACTCCTTTCACGCTAACCATTTTTTTACCGTCCTGCCCCCTGAACGACCGCAGAAGGGCAGCATGCAACTTCTTCAAAACCGGTCGCCTGTCTTTTCTCTTCTCTTGCCCGTCTTCAGCTCATCAATCTTCTTCCCCTAATGAGCGGCAACGTTCATCCTAACCCTGGCCCCGTCCTCCCCTGTTCAGTGTTCGCTGGAAAGGTGACCTGACGGGGTAAATCAGTGCAATGCTGCACATGCTCCACTCCCCCTTCAACTCACTTTGTATTTTCTACCTCTGCACTTTCCCCACCGCCGTGCTCATGACTGTCTAACTGCACCTCCTGCTTCCTCTTCCCCCTTACTCATTCAGGGTTTTTCAATGGAATGCAGAAGGTCTCTGAGGCAGGGGCACTAAACTTCTACGCTTTCTTTTGTGTCATCCAGTTGATCTTATTTGTATCCAGAAATCTAATCTTAATTCATCTTCCTCTTTCCGGATCCCGAGTTTCTCTGGTCTGCGATCTGAACGCACCCACTCAAGGTCTGGCATTCTCTCTCCAGATGCCACGCACGCCAGCAGCGGCATCATCATAATCATCAGCCTGAGCTTATCCTCCGCTGAACTTTCTACCTCCTTTCTCTCTTTGCTTGACCCCTACTCTGATTATGCAGGAGTCAATATCTCGCTAAACAACTCCTTCTCACTCTTATTCCTTAATGCCTATGCTCCCCTTATTTGCTCTTCTCCAACGGATAGCAGAACCGAATCCTCCACAAATCTTTTCATTCTGGGGGACTTCAAGTGCCATCACCCCTTCTGAAATTCAAAAGGTACTTTCAACCCCCGCAAGGAGGAAGTATTCGACTGGGTCATCTCTTCTGACCTCCTCCCAACAATGACCTAGCTAGACCTACTCTACTCCATTGCTCCTCCCCTGACATCTCCTTTGCTCCCTCCTCTCTCGCTCTGCCTTGCGCCTGGAAATTGCTTCAGAACCTGGGTTCTGATCACCTACCAATGCTACTACTAATTCTTCCGCATAAAGCATTTCTTTGACCCCTTCTCACTTATGCTTCACCTGGATGGTTTCCTTTTCTTAGCGTTACCAATATTACCAAATTGGAACGCCTTCATCGAGCCCCTAGTCACGCCATCTCCGACTGCCTCTCGTCTTCACTTATCCCACTTCTCCTCTCTGATGCTTCTCCACCTCCCCTACGAGTCACTCTGACTTATTTCACTCCCTCATCTTATGAGCGGGCCCTTCGTCTCCCAACCTCCTTTCCTATTTCAGGTTTGGCCAGATTTGGAGTAAAACCAAGACTCTGCAGATCCTCCTGGAGAGCTTTTGCGTCCACTCACCAGCTCATGCTTCCTTCTACTTGTTCTAGGGAGGCTCTTCTTGCCTGCTCTTCCTCACCTCCTTGGAACCTGCTTTCCTTCACTGTGGAATCCACCCTTTCCTATCCATGCTCCTGCTCTGATTCACCCTACCTCGCCAAGATGCGGCTCTCGCGCAACTTGACTCTCTCCCACCTTACGATCTGGTACTTTGGACAGACGGTTGTGTTCCTTTTCCATTTGGCAAGGGCGGCTCTGGCGTACTTGCCAACTGCTCTGTCTGTGGCACTGAGACTACTCTCTCCTTTTCGGCCGGTCCAGTATGTTCAAGTTTTTCTGCTGAACCCTGCGCCATTCTGCACGCTCTTTGCTGGTCTCAGCAGCACCAACAAGCCTGTCACTTCTCCTCCTATCTGACTCTCGCCACCTTGTCTTCTCCTCCGGCTTTCCTTTTACCTCAATCACTCTGGCAGATCTGGCAGGAACTGTCTTCTCTCTCCTACTGTTCTATCAAGCTACAATGGGTCTTCGGACACTCGTTTCTCCCAGGAAACGACGCGGCTGATGAGCTGGCCTGTCGGGGAGCGCTACTTGTGCTCTCTGCAAACCCCTGTAGTCTCTCTCTTCTTATCTCTCGTATCCACTCTTGTCTTTTCTCGGACTGGAGGCGTACTGTCTCATCTAAAATCTTCGACACACAGGTTTCCCCGATCTCCACTGAAAAACTTGTGCTCCCTCGTCATGCTCTCTGTGTTCTCTCTCGTCTTCGCTGCAAGGGACACAGCCTTTTGTTAAACTGTTATCTCTCTAGGATTGGCAGAATCGAGAATCCTTCCTGGATCGCCTGTGGACAATCGTCCTAGGGCACCTCTCATCTCATTCTGCACTGTCCAACTACGGACTCTGGCTATTCTCAGTCTCTCTACGACCTCTGGTCCTGACGCTGGGAAGTTGCCTGGCTTCTGGGGCTCCATGGTCTTCCGCCATTCCCCCATCCTTCAGAAGGGGTGGGGTAGCAACAATAACAGGGAAGACAATTTCCTACACAGACACCAAAAGGGACCTGTGTGTCGAAAAATTTAGACAAGACAGTATGCCTCCAGTCTGAGAAAAGAGAACAGTGGAAACGAGACGTAAAAGAGAAACTACTAGGGACCGCAGAAAGAAGTAGTAGCGGCAACGGTAATGAATTCTGAAAGGGGCATGTACGGCTAAAATGAATGGAAGATGTGACCGCAGTCATTGCCAAAGAGGTAAAGAGCAAACCAGCAGAAGTAAGAAAAGGAGAGGAATATTCCTCTGCAGAAGGACAATGTGAATTGAAGAAGTACCAAAATCATCCCAATGGGCTTTTGAGAAATTAAAGGAAGGACGCTGATTGGAGCGGGAGAGTGGAGAAAGAGGAATGGTAAGAAAAATTGGGAGGTGATCTGAACCCAGGTCCCAAAGCACCTTACAGAAGCAGGAAGGTACAAGACAGGAGGAGGCCAAGGGGATGTCTGGAGAGGAACAGGTGCCGGAGGTACAGTGAAGAACAGAGGTGTCAAGGTCAAGGGAGATGACCCAATCGAATACTTCTTCCACGCAAAGGTATGAAGTACCCATGGAGCCCCAAAAGGGGTGATGGTAGTTGAATTCCCCCAGTATGAAAAGATTTCTGGACGAAGATAAAATAGAGGGGAAAAACTAGTCGATTCTACAATCAAAGGAAGAAGAGCACATAGATATTTAATGAAAAGAATGGGCATGAGTTTTTCAGCCAGGCGTTGAACCCCGCAGAGCCACAGTAGGAGTCAAGCGAAGACAAGAGAGAAAGTCAAAATTTAAGAAAATAGGCCCTGCCGGATAAAAAATAACGACACCATTGCTAGCGTGCGAGCCATCAGGTGAAAGAAAGCCAGAATGGGAGTGCTATCCGATCGGAGAGCAGAGTATTCCAGAATACGATGAGGAAGGGTTATTGTTGGAGTCCTAGGTACAGGTAAAATCGACAAGAAAAATTGAAGGAGTTAAACACTTCTGGCACGAAGACCTCCTGCGTTTTACAGGAGAATTCTGAAAAAGTAATGAGAGAAAGAGGAAGCAGGAGGTGAAAGATAAGTAAGAAGCAGAAAAGGGAGATTGGGAAGAAACTGTACGTAGTGTGACAGCACAAAAGGAGGGTAGAAGAATTGTAAGAAAGGATGACGGGAAGAGCTATCTGCATTGGCAGAGAGGTGGGGGGGTTGCCTGTTGTATACAGTGGAGATATAAATGATGTAGGGTCCCAGCAAAAACAGTGTTGATGTTGGTGGACAAGGACACAGTGTTAATGACTGGGGACTGCCAGTAGAAGCCGAGATGCAGCAGGGATGACAGCTCCAAAAGTGAAAGCTGGAAAAAGAGTTAAACTGGTGCCTCCTTCCTCTGAAGAGAGGAAGGTGCATCTTGGTTGTATCTATTTAGAGCATGTGCAACATCGCGCTGAGCTGCCGGTCCAGGTGACGTTGCCGGGGCGCAAAGAACAGGGGAAGATTGAACCAAATTTGGATGAACGTTGCTGTTTATCAAAAAGTAGAAGAATGAGAATGAAAGGAAGAGGCAAGAGAACAAAACGGTCGTTCAAGAGGCAGCACTGGGAAAAAATTTATGGTTTGGGAAAAGCCGGGAATAACTGGGATTTTCGAAGAGGCCAACAGTCCTTTTGACCCAACACAATAGGGTCGGGGACCGCACCACCACGTTGGGGCGGTTGTTGATTGGTTCAGGTCAAGTATGTTGATTACTGTGTTGTTACGCTCGAGGAAAACACATATGGCAATGATTTTCTGTTTTGCAAATTTATTGAAACTAATGGCAAGCAATTTACAAGAGCGCAGAATTTCGGAAACTCTGAACCAAGTCCGCATTTTTGTTCTCTGCTCAGCACCTCTATCGCCACCCTTCGACTTAGGAGGATAAAAAAATTACAACATTCTGAGCAATCCTCAAGGCTCAATCCGCAGAATTTATTTGTGAGGTTGTTGGTTATTTTATCTCGCCACGCTTGCGATTGCCTACGTCATGGCCTGACAAGCTGATGATAGAGCAAGGGACATAAAATATGATCGAAAAATTCAAGAGATCAACTTTAGCACAGCGAATAGTTACCAATTAATATCGAGTTGCTGCAGTAAGAAAGCCAGCATTTACAGACGAAGATTTGTAGTAATAAGAATTGATAAAAAATCAAAAATAGTGTTATCTAAATATAAAATACTCTTCAATATAACTCACATCGCAGACCGTGCAATGGTAGCGAGTTTCTACACTATTCTTGCAGTTGTTGCATGTGTACACAAACTTGTCTTGGCCTTGTACATGAAGTTCAACCAGCATAGCCATTGTTGACCACTGTCAAATATACAATGATGAACAAGTTCCATGAACGTGGTCGCACTTTGAAACAAACCTTAGTCCGACGCAATGATGAAAATTCGTAATGTTTTTCCCGCGCCAATGTGAGGAAGGAGTCGCGTCCATCCATGAGATCACATGACATCGGGGGATCCGGATCAACAATAGCACTGAGATTTTTGATCACTTCAGCGGCTTGAAGTCGAATCACAAAAAAAACCTGAAAAAATTCAATCTGAAACTCCTAATCGATAATACGCAAGACACTTATTTACCTCTTTGTGTTTTTCCATAATTTGATAAAGTTTATCAGAAAGGTCATTGGCAACTTGCGGAAGTTTCTTCTTAGCACTTCGTTGTGACGACTTTTTACTGTTGGCTTTTTTGGTCTTTTGTTTTTTACCATTTTTCGCACTTGAAGGACCTCCCTATAAAGTACGTTTACTATAACAATTAGCGACTAATCAAATTCCAGAAATGAACAACCTGGTTTTGATGAGCGAGACAACAAAATTTAGTAAACGGAAAGATTCTTTTGAAAACAAGGAATTGACGGTTAATTTGAGTGTGCCAAAAATGATGATAAGCGGAGTGAAAAGAGAAATGACAAAAAGCAAAATAAATCCATGAGTTGCGTGCTGCCACAGGGTAAAAATGTATTCAAGGTTGTATACCCAGCAAAATAGATCAGTTCGTGAAAAGTGTCCGAAAATGAGAGTAATCCTGTTGCGCAAAACACTTCGTTTGCAAACAATGCACAAAAATAAAACAGAGATTGTGTCAAACGGTGGACTCTGCAAATGCAATGTGTTACTTGGAGTCTGATTACCAGTTGTGGATGGCAAGCGGCAGTAACAGAAGGAACAGGAGTTGGTTAAATGAGGTTTAAAGAATGTGGGAAATAGCTAAGAAAGAGGTTTATACTAAAGCAATTTCGAAAGAGTCGTCCATCTTATGCGGCAAAAATATGAGATAGAAATTTTTATTAGCAACGATAACGTTACGGCACAGGACCTAAGGGCGACGTGTATGGATAAACGAAATAGAGAATAATGAATAAGTGGGGTAAAAAACAATTGAACGACATGGTAAAAGTTAATGGTAAATCGATCGAAAGCAATGGTAAAAGCAAAAGTGGTTTGAAGAGTTGACGACAATGCGTAAAAAAACAGGTATAAACAATAAAGTATATGCTAAAAAAATGTGAAAAAAATAGCATTGAAAAGGCATCGTTTTGAATTCGCCTAAGAAGAATGTCGAGAAATGCGAAAAGTGGAGGGAGAGAGCGAAGTTTACTACATGCAAATAAGGTGAATCCAGCCACTTAAGTCATGGAAGGATTTACCAACCATGGGATCCTTGTATCTCTTGGAGACGTGGAATCACATTTCAAGAAGCGCGAAGTTTACTTTTTGATTTGGATTATCAAAGGTGGTACAGCATATTATAGGGGGTATAGAAAATTGTCTAAGAAACTAACGAATACAGTCAGCAAGAAGGTTGGGAACCCCTGATCAATGTGAATAAAACCGTGTGTAGAGACTTTGACTACTACTACTACTACTGCTGAAACTATTTAATCATTATATGAAAATGAACAATCAACTGACTTCCTCTGCAGCTGCTTCATTCGCTTCTGCTTGCTTCCGATCTTCCTCTTCTTGTTCCAACTCTTTGATACTCTCTTCCAACACGTTCGGCCAAAAATCACCTTCGAAGTAGGGAAGCTCATGTGCAGACTGCAAGCGATCATCTTTGGCTTGCTTAAAGATATCACTGTATTCAAGAACCACCTGATCAACCTGAAACAAACCAGATCCAGCAATTTTGACACAACCATAAATCGTAACAAACTTCAAAAATTTAGCATTTCAATCGCTTTGTGGGTTATTTTCTACAGTAGTTTTACGATTGAAAATTGTTTAGACCTGTTCTTTCTGAGACAAAAGGAAAACGTAAAACTAACTTCCAGGTTCACACCGCAAACATAACCAAGATCATGCTAAGGGAAAGTAGCAGCCTACACCAAACCAGTCATGAATACAAATTGAAGACGCATAGCAAAAGGACGGGCCCCCAAAAGTCGTCTGTAACAACTTGCTAGTGTGCATTGAGTTGTGTCACTGTTCTTACTTGATATTGAATATGTCGCAAAGCTACAACCCAGACAAATACTTTGGAACAAGAATCGCTTCAATCCACATTGCACACGAATTTGCCTAGGCCAGCGGTGTGCATAATGCGCCCCGCGAGCCAAATGCGGCCAGATACGTTGAGTTTATGCAACCCACGAAAAGATGTGTAAACGTTTAAGTTCTGCCTGCGACCAAAACGATGCTTTGAAATAACAGAATCATGCGGTTCTTAACTGCAAAAATTACATTGAAACAAGTAGACATTTTAAGAACATATTGAGGCGCAGCACCAAGCGTAGTTGGAAAGGATCTAAGGCTGATTAATTTCACCAGGTTTATCTACATTGTATACGAATGTTACACTACAGAAAGCAATAAATGGCAAAGCGAAAATAAAAATTGGAAGAAGACGAGTCGAAGCAATTAACTTTGCAGGCGACCAAATGAGGCAGAAGATGAACTCACTGAAGCTATGTGATGCGAATAAGTAAAAACACAAAAAAAGTGATACGAAACAATAAAACGTGTCGGCCAGCTAACATCATGATAAATTAGAGAAAAATAGAGCAGAAAAAATTTCTTAGTATTAAATTAATAACGAAGCAAAAACGAAAAAATTTATGAACGACAAAAGCTTCAAAAATACTTTGAAAAAACGTCAAGAATTTGAATCGCAGGGATTTGCGTCTCTCCACTAAGCTTCATACACTAAAGGTTTTTCATAATTTTTGCATAAAAATTTTTTTTCATCGGCAACGAGGTCCAATGAGTAAGTAAAACGGCTGTTTCGAAACGACGACAATCAAATGGTTATTTGTTTCAACTAGTCAATGAATGCGTTGCTGTTGTACCTATTCAAATATCACTCTGCGATGAGTACCTTGCCTTGGCAGAATCTGACAAACAGCAGTTCTACCGGAAATATTGCCAGGCAAAGAAAGGTAACCTTCAAGCTTCGAAAGCAGTTTCGACCAATGTCCAATGCTTATTGCTACTATTACTGTCCGGTGAGTATGGAGAACAAAAAGCAGTAAACCCACATTATTTCGATTGATTCGACCAAGTTGTAGTCACTCCATCAGTCAACAACCGCCTCAATGTGATGATATAATCCCCAACACTATTTGGAGAGGGTCGAAATGGCTGCTGGTTTTCCGCATGATCCCAGGTACCCTGGTGCTACTATAGCGTGAGGTCTACCTCTTGTCCACACAATAGTGTGAGGTCTAGGGTTAGGGTTCAACCCTAACCCTAACCTCACCATGCACCTCGGTAGGCAACATATGGCGGTAGACCTCACGCTATAGTAGCACCGGTACCCCGAGCACTCCTCTCATCCAATTTTTCGGCCATGCTGCCCACAAAATGACCGCAGAACGTCAGCGCTCAGCCACTTTAAAATCTGACACGTATCTCTTTTCTTTTTCTCCATTTTCTTCTGTTAAGTAGCAGCTTTCATTTGGTCGCACCTTTTCCTGCTCAATGTGAGCTGCAAAGGTTACCTGCAAGGATAGGTGGGTGCAATGCTGCACCTGCTATAAATAGATACATCTAAGGTGCTCACTACTCTCCTCCTCCTTAATGTTCTAGGTAGCTATCACTCATAAAGCTGTCCTCCTTGGTGCGTCTCTGCTTCTCTTGGGGGTCACCAACCTTCTCATTTGAGGCCCCCCAGCACGTATAACTCCACTGATTAATCTGGTCCTTTCTGCCAATCCAGTGCTACCACACCACCCTCGCCTACAAGTATCCTACCTTTCTTCTGTCGAGTTATTTCATTATAATTCCAGTCAAGAAAAAACTTTTTTCAAAACTGCTGAAACACTGTCAGGTTGTTGATTAACGGACAAACGGCCACCAAAAATTTGAAATTAGTAAAAGTTCTTGAACAGTTATACCACTTTAAAATTTTACCACAAGATGACAGTGTTGCAATTATAAAAAACTATTGTTCAATATACAAATTGTTTAATTTCTCTTAAACCTGATCTTTAAGACTTGTGAAATTGACATTTTAGTGTTTTCGTGGGTCAGAAATCAAAATATTTAATCAAAAACCTTTAAAAATGTTTAAATTTTTATCAAATGCATTTTTCTAATTTTAGGGGGGTCTTTGCTGGGGGAAGAAGTTTTTCATTATGTGGCCACAACAAAAATTTTTTGCTTGAAATTGATCTGCAATACATGTAGTTACAATAAAAGTGGTTTACAACAATGTTCCGTTTTGTTCCTCTCTATAATTTATTCTTGGCACCTCTTCACATGCAAATTTGAAGTTAGTAACTACTTTACTTTTTTGGTTTCCAATACAAGAACTAACCACATTTTTAAGCTTGTTTATTTTGCTAAAGCACAAACAAAATTATTTCAAAATAAAATACGCTAGTTTGAAAGTGATTAGTATTACAATTTTATAGTCTTGATAGCATTCAAAAATACAAGGTACTATAGTTTGTATGCTATTTCGTGATACTAAACCTTCCCATAGACTATTTCGTGATACTAAACCTTCCCATTTCAAAACAAAATACGCTAGTTTAAAAGTGATTAGTATTACAATTTTATAGTCTTGATAGCATTAAAAATACAAGGTACTATAGTTTGCATGCTATTTCGTGATACTAAACCTTCCCATAGACTATTCAAACTTTTTTAATAGACTATACCATAAAAAAATGTTGCTGGAAGTTTAGGTTTAATACTGTTACTGCAAAAAGTACTATTTTATCCAGTCTCTTCCGTGTCAATACACTTGCAAAGTAAAACCCATATATACTACACAACCATAAACTGGAACAGTAATAGTAAGCAAAACAATATTAAACTATTGATTAGGTTGAGAATGATCTTAACTAAGCAGTTTTGCAATATTATATTCAAGTCTTCAGTTTCGATTTTGTAGCTTCTACCATTAAAAGTAGTTGGAAGATTAAGCTTTAATATCACTGATGAAGGTGGCATCCAGCATACATCATCTTTGCTTGGCCTAACAAACGAGTTTGATGGACTAGATGGATCAAAAAGAAAAGTTGTCTTAATGTCCATTGCTTGACCAATCCGCTTTAAAAATCAATCCAACCCACCACTGTTTATCACATTTACAAGCAACATAACTCATCCCCGGAAAACCGTACAGAGTGCAGAATGGGAAAGTAACATAAAAACAATGAAATCCAGCACTAGTTTCATCATCAGATGATCATTTGTAGGCCACTACTCTCTCAGCAACTGGGTAAAAGTGGTGAAAACTGCGTGCTCCAATTGCAGTGCTTCACTTTTGGTAGAGATCATAGAGAAATTACCTAGCACAATCAAATTACTTTTACCTAAATGAAGTAAATACGAAATTAAACTTTTGTTGGCAGCACTCATAAGCAGACAAGCTTGTAAGAATTGGATTTGTCGCCTCTCCAGCTAAACATGAAAAGTTTGAACCTGAAAACTCTCCCAATCCCATCAAATGGTGATTCTCCATAATTGGTTGCAAAAAACGACCATAAAGCTGCAAGGTTAATTGGTGATGTGTAAAATTTAGAAAAATTTTAAAATTTTTATTTTGTCCTACACATCTATCCGAAAAATAGTCAGCTTTTGTTGAAGCTTTCAGACAAAAGATGTGACATGTTCAACATCATCTGATAAAAAACAAAATGATTTTTATATAAGTTTATAATTTTGTTTAAAATACACAACTAGATGTTCTGTGCAATTAAATTTCACCTTGAATTACAATTCGTAGTTTTCTGCAAAGTCTAAAAGAACAATTGCTTCATTTTCTCCAAAACGCTCTTTTAGATGATGCGATTAGGATTTTGAAATGAAGAATAATAAGTTAAGTACCTCATTTTCTTTGCCAACTTTTTTCATAAAACCATCTACAGACAAAGACAATGCAACAATTTGAGCTCGGTCAGTTGATTTCCATTCATGAAATTGAATAAAATCATTATCGATTTTTTCAAATAAGTTTCATAAAACTTTCAGCAGAGCTCGACAATTACTGCAACGATGCACTATGCAAACTTTGTTTTTGATATTACACACCATAACTGGTATCATCTCTCCGTAAGACATATTGCATGCATTAGCCAAAAACCCTCCGTTTTGGTGGATGCTACAAACACCATTTTGGCTTGAACTAAAAAAATCGAGATGTCCAACTTTAGTGCATGGATATTTAAGCTGTGCAGCATAGAACTCTTTGACAGTACATGAAAGGAGACGGTTTCGATGGTAGTGTCCTCACCGGGTAGCTTTCTAGAATATTCATCATCTTCGTACAGACTAACAACCTGCAATTTGATTTCTTTAGCTATTCCTTGCCTATGTTTTCCAGCAGGCATCATTAAAATCCCTCTCTCATTTTTAGCTTGAGTGGCTCTATTTAACAAGTATTTCGAACACTTGAAGAAACTCATTGTTTGTTTGGTAGTCCATAAATTTGGTTTTAGAGTAAGAATTTGTACTTTCTGTGCTCTGTCACAGTGTTATTAAGCTCTACTATTAGTTCTTGCATTAATTTGGCTAAGTCCTGTTGATCACGTTGTAACGCATATAAGTTGGAAGTGGAGTCATCGCTATTTGTCACACTGTCATTTGAGTCAACACACGCAGCATCAGCGAAAGATGTTGCCAATGATTTTTTATTTTTTGCTGCAGTAAGATAGTCGCTGTTCATTTGATACGCTGCGTGAATTGATTGGTGACTCTGGGATAGCAGCAAGACTTCTGTTTGCTTTTTCTTCAACACTTTTAGCAAATAAAATTCTTTTTACATCTCTCTCTCCCTCTCTCTCTCTCTCTCTCTACATCCATGCTTTCACTTTCTGTTGTTTCGCTTGTACTTGAAGTTGCACTGCTATGAAACTCATCTCCTACTGTTAATTTTATATCTTTGCCAAGCTGACTATAACAGCATGCACACAGTTTGTAGCAAGGCTTGGATGTTTTCACTACATAAAATACTGAGTTGTTTTGCAAGATCCAAAGAAATTACTTTTCTTCCAAAAACTTTAACAGTTTCATGAACATAAAATGGATCACAGCAACATCTTTGTTTACTCTCAAATTTAGTGATTAGAGCAGCACAGTGGTGATGGCAGATTAAATTATATACAGAAGAAAGATCTAAGGGAAATAGCATATCTACTAGAAGAAACAAAATTTCCACTTCTTCTGCAGCAAAATCTTTAACATCTTTAAAACACTTTTTCTTGAATAAATTAATCTATGGCATTCACTATAATCTCCATCTAGTCCTATGTAACAATTATTTATTGGGAATATTAATACTGTTTCGATCTATTTACTATCTAAAACAAAACAACAATTAAACCCAATATCTGTATCTGTATCTGTATCTTTTTTATTCATGACCACCACCATTACACACGACACTGAACAACAATAATAATGAGAGAAATGGAGTCAAGAAAAGGAAGAAGCGACACAACGTCAGACGTTAAAACATGCAAATGAAAACAGTGGATCCATAAAACTGGAGCAATAGTTGCATGGCCGCTAAACCCTAAATTCAAGCAATTAAAGAACAGTTTAATTGAATTGAAAAAAAAAAACAGAACAAAACAAAAACGCAGGAGTTTTTATAGTTGTAGATCATATTATTTTGTAAATAAGAAGTAAGAACATTCGAAATAGTAAGGATCAGAAAGATGACCAGTGCGAGACACGGCTACGTAGGTGGTCAATGGGTGGCGCAACCGGCCTATAAGGCTGTTTTTTAGCTCATCTGAGCATGGTGAGGAAAGAAAAACCACCCTGGAAATGAAACCTCACCGGGTCCGGAAACCCTTTCATTAAGTAACTGGTCGAAAGAAAAAAAAAAAAAAATCTACGAAACACATGTACATTATTAACTTACAAGACACGTAGCTTAGCTCACCTCAACACAAAGGTTTTAATGTGTTACCTGAGAGTAACAGTTCATCAATAAGTAGTTCGTCCTACAGCCCCAGTTCTTACGTTTGCGTGAATGTTAGTAGTTTGTTACTTGCAGAATTAAAAGAGTAAAATTTTACCTTCACTTCGCGTACCTGTATTTTTGATGAGAAAGCAGTGTTGAGAGGAGCCAAGCGTAAACATACGACACAACAACATAATCATTTAAACAGATGATAATCCTATTTTACATTAAGAGATGATATCTGCAATGCACATACTATACTTGATTATAATAATGTGGTTGTCATGTTTCAAGCACTAATTGCTCTGCCAAGTGGTGTTACATATAAAAATAGCACTGTTCTATAAATTGTGAATTTAACAACTGCCAACCGTTGTGTTAGAAATTGGCCTATTATGTTGTAACATATTAAAATGTGGGTAGTATTACTATTCTTTTACAGTCGATAGAATTAAGAAGGTGATGATGCTCACAATATAAGGTTAGAGTATAGGCCTACTAAAATATTCAAGTTTAGGTAGTAGTAATTTGGTAACATGAGTTTCGATTGTTATCTTCTTCTTCGTATGGAGGCGATGATTCTTAGATTGTTATTATTATAATCCATTGCTGCCCAATGTCCAATATAAACTAGCCTGATTCCTCAACACAACTGAGCCTCATCAATAAAAATTTTCTTTTATATTTGAGTAGATTCATTTATTCACGCGTATGAGTTCAAGCTCGGTTTGCATGTCTTTCGTCAGACTGGGCCACCACGGCGGGTAGACAACTTGGCCCCAGCATCTGTCTGCCACATAAAGACGAAGGCATCCCGTTAAGTGCCTTGCCCAAGGACACAAGCAAGCTTGCCGGTTTGTTCTCCACACTATCCCTTATGTGCTGAGCGCCAAACAGGGAGCTGTGAATACCATTTTTTAAAGTCTTTTAGTATAACTCGACAAGGGAAACGAACCCCAGGTCTACCGACTGCGACGCTCTAACCACTACACCATCGCGCCGATTTTCTTTCATATTTGAGTAGATGATAGATGATAAGCTGTTACGTCAGCAATATCCCTAACAGTTAAATTGAAAAAACTCCTATTTAAATGATATGATCTTGACAGGAGATTTCATAAATCAAATCAAATCCTATCATAAAAGCATTTCTAACTGATCAAGCCAAAATAATTGAAAGGTTTATAAAAGTTAGTTAGCTCAGCTCTACTTAGTGATTACAAAATATTCAGTAAGCCAAGCACCTATTTGATGACTTACAGTAGGATATGCCAACTGTACAACATTGAACTAAATTGAAAAATTGACATCCAAATCATCAGTATCTTATCATGCTTTAATGCCCTTTTATTAAATCATGGTTACATCGCAATAATAATCTAAGTTATTTATCAAAACTACAAGACTTCTTTATAGTTATATTCACCAAGTTTTCTGTAGCCTTTCAGTATTTACAATATTAGGGAACAACACTACAAAATCATTTGTATTACAGCTACATGTATTGTTGATCGATTTTAAGCAAAATCAAATTTTGTTTTGCTGTGGCTGCATGGTGAACCCACTCCCTCAAAAAAGGCTCCTTAAAATTTTCTAACGTGCATTAATACAAAATGTACATCTTTTTCAATAATTTTGATTAAAAATTTGGATTACTTACCCTAAAAATACCCGAATACTAATTTCCACTAATTTTAGAGATCAATTTTAAAAGAAATTACATAAATTGTCTTGTTTGGAGCTGAAACACTGCCACATTGTGATGAGCTTTCATGCGTAATAATTTTGAAACCACACCACAAATTTTAATGAAATTAATTTTGTAATGCTTTATAGGCAATTCTTGATAAAATATCCTATAAGTATTAACTTTTTCCTACACGAGTAAAAAATTAACAATTTTTGACCAGAAATATAATGGAATGACCCTGTCCACTTCGTAACTCCCCCCTCTCTCTTCACCTTTCCCACTAGCCTTTTTTCCTTCCCCTAATCCGCTCAAGGTTCTTTAGTAGAATGTAAAGACTCTTTGAACTAAAAGCGCTGATCTTCTGCATTTTATCTCGCTTCATTCTGCAGACCATATCTGTATTCAGAAATCTAACCTCACATCGTCTTATTCTTGACACATCCCAAGATACTGTTGTTGTTGTTGTTGATTACTTGACCCCTTCCGAGGGATGGGGGCATGGTGGAAGACCATGGAGCCCCAGAAGCTGGGCAACTCCCCAGCACATGGACCAGAGGTCATAGAGAGACAGAGAGTCGCCAAAGAGTAAGCGACGCAAAGAGTCCATAGCTGGACAGTGCAGAATGAGATGACAGATGTCCTGGGACGGGTGGCCACAGGCGCTGCAGGAAGGATTCTCGATTCTGCCAATCCTAGAGCGATAGGAACCTAATAGAAGGCTGTGTCCATTGCAGCGTAGACGAGAGAGGACACAGCGAGCATGACGAGGGAGCACAAATTCCTCAATGAAGATTGAAAGAACCTGTGTGTCAGAATATTTCGATGACACAGTATGCCTCCAATCCGAGAAAAGACGAGAGTGGATACGAGAGGTAACAAGAGAGAGACTACATGGGATTGCAGAGGGCACGAGCAGCGCTCCCTGTCTAGCAAGCTCATCAGCCGTGTCGTTCCCCGGGAGAAACGAGTGTCCGAAGACCCATTGTAGCCTGATAGAACAGCAGGAGAAAAAGGACAGTTCCTGCGAGATCTGCCACAGAGTTTGCGATAACAGGAAAGATGGAGGAGAGGACAGAACGAGAGTCACATAATAGAAGAGAAGAGAAATGGCAGACCTGTTGGTGTTGCTGAGACCAGCAAAGAGCGTGCAGAATGGCGCAGGCTTCAGTGGAAAAACTGGAACAAACTGGGCCTGCCGAAAAGGAGAGAATGGCCTCAGTGCCACAGAGAGAGCAGTTATCAAGTATGCCGGAGCTGCCCTTGCCAAAAGGAAAAGGAACAGAGCTGTCTGTCCAGAGTACCAGATCATGAGGTGGGAGAGAGTCAAGGTGGGCGAGAGCCGCACCTTGGCGAGAGTGAGGGGGATCAGAGCGAGAGCATGGAGAGGAAAGGGTGGACTCGACCGTGAAGGAAGGCAGATTCCAAGGAGGACAGGGAGGCCAAGCAACAAGAGCCTCCCTAGAACAAGTAGAAGGAAGCATGAGCGGGTGAGTGGACGCAAAAGCTCTCCAGGACGATCTGCAGAGTCTTGGTTTCACTCCTAGTCTGGCCAAACCTGAAATAGGAACAGGAGGTTGGGAGACGAAGGGCCCGCTCATAAGAAAAAAGAGTGAAGTGAGTCGGAGTGACTCGTAGGGGAGATAGAAAAGCCTCGGTGAGTAGTAGAGGGATAGGGGAAAACGAGAGGCAGCCGGTGATGGCGCGACTGGCCGCTCGGTGAAGGCGTTCCAATTTGGTGATATTGGTAGCGCTTAGGAAAGGAAACCATCCGGGTGAAGCGTAAGTGAGAAGGGACCGAAGAAAAGATTTGTACAGAACAGAGAGAAACTCCTTAGAGGGGCCCCATGAGGAAGCAGAGATACAGCGTAAGGCCTTGAGACGTGGAAAAAACTTGGCCTTCAGCGAAGATACATGTTTAGAAAAGGAAAGAGTGCGGTCGAAGGTGACCCCAAGAAAAGTTGGAGTGGGATTAAAATGGAGGCGGGAGCCGAGTAGGAGGAAGTTGGGCTGGAGGTTAGCCTGGTGGGGATCCACTGAGAAGGAGGCCTCACATTTGCTTGGATCGAGAGGAAGACACCAGTACTCAGACCAGTGCTCCAATCAAAACAGAGCTCCTTGTGTGGCCTCCACCACAGTGGGGACCGAGGGGGTGGAGGACCAAATGGCCAGATCGTTAGTGTAAAGAGAGCAGCTGACGGAAGAAGGCAGAGAGGCCGGAAGATCATTAATGAAGAGAGAGAAAAGTACAGGGCCAAGAATGGATCCTTGCGGAACACCTCGACGGACTCGAAAGGAACGGCTTTTGTGATTTTGATAAACCACAGAAGCGCACCTATCAGAAAGGAAAGATTGAGTCCAACGAGCAAAGCAAGGAGGGAGGCCAGCCGAAATGAGTTTGTGGAAAAGGGCGGGATGCCAGACAGAGTCAAAAGCTGTAGAAAAATCAATAGTAGACAAGATCATCCGAGAGCCCGGCCTGGGTTTGTTAAACCCATCCAAAATGGACTGAGAAAGGTACAGAAATTGATCGAGTGTAGACCAACCAGGGTGGAAACCGGCCTGGCGGGGAGAAAGAATGGAATTAGATTCCAGAAAGAAGAGTAGACGGGATAGAATGATGCGTTCAAACAGCTTTGATACGCAGGAGGTGAGAGAGATAGGCCGGAAGGAAGCAGGAGAGTCGAAGGGCTTTTCCATCTTATGTATTGGAATAATAGAAGATGTCTTCCAGATGGAAGAAAAGGAATGTGAAGACCAAGAAAGATTGAAGATGTGGAGAAGAAAATCCATGCCAGAGCGAGGAAGATGCTTTAGCATGGGATAGGCAACTTTGTCTGGACCAGTGGCAGTGGATGAGGAGAGGTTGGAGGCAGCCGCAAGAAATTCAGCGGGAGAGAAGGGAGAGTAGAAGGATGAGTGGGACTCCACAGAGCACGTGGCTCGGCAGAGCTCAGAGAGGTAGCCTCTGGCTCTGGTATGCACGGCCTTTGGCTGAGAAACGGAAAAGTGAGACCTCAGGTAAGCGGCATAAACCGAAGCCGATTCCCTGGGAGAACAGTTAGGAAAGTTAGGAAAGGAGGAAGACGAGGAAGGAGAGCCAGTGATAGAGCGAAGAAGAGAGTGCACAGATCTAGGGTTAGACCTAGATGAAAGAGAAGAGCAAGTCGTCTGCCATGCCTCCGCCTTGGCCTTGGCAATGACTGACGAGCCACGTCGAGAAGCGGAGATGTAAGCCTGGCGATCTTCACCACTTCTGTGAGCGGTAGCGAAAGCCTTGCGTCTTTCACTAACCGCTTGTTCCACCTCAGCAGACCACCAGGCTTTAGGAGGGCGTTTGATGCAGCCGAAAGGAATGGAAGATTTGGCCGCATTCAGTGCCAGAGAGGTAAAGAGAGCAGCAGCAGAGGAAAGAGACGAGTATTCCTCTGCAGAAGGACAGTGAGAGTCAAAGTAGGAGTCAAAGCCATCCAAGCGAACTTTCTGAAAATTGAAGGAAGGGGGACGCTCGTTGGGGTGATAGACCGGAGAGAGAGAGGGATAGATAGAAGAATTGGTAGATGGTCAGAACCCAGGTCCTGAAGCACCTCCCAGGAGCAAGAAAGGGCAAGAGTAGAAGGAGCAAAGGAGATGTCAGGAGAGGAGCGACTGCCAGAGGAGCAATGGAGAAGGGTGGGTGTGTCAGGGTCATTGAGGGGGAGGAGGTCTGAGGAGATGACCCAGTCAAATACTTCCTCCCCACGGGGGTCAGAAGTAACTCTTGAGTCCCAGAGGGGGTGATGGCAATTGAAGTCCCCCAGAATGAAGAGATTTCTGGACGAGGGAAGAATTGAGGGAGAGAAGGAATCGGTTCTGCCATCCGTTGGGGAGGAGCAAATAGGGGGGCATACACATTAAGAAATGACACC
The DNA here is from genome assembly GCA_963675345.1 of Trididemnum clinides. NCBI lineage: Eukaryota > Metazoa > Chordata > Ascidiacea > Aplousobranchia > Didemnidae > Trididemnum > Trididemnum clinides. The sequence continues at coordinate 1,186,518 of OY776299.1, read as the reverse complement.
GAAGAGGATTTGTTTAGAGAGATGTTAACCCCTACATAATCAGAGTAGGGAGCGAGCGAAGAAAGAGAGGTGGTAGAAAGTTCAGAAAAGGATAGGCCCTGTCTAACGAAAATGACAACACCGCCGCTGGCGTGTGTGGTATCAGAAGAGAGAATGCCAGACTGTGAGTGGGTGCGATCAAAACGCAAAACAGAGAATCCAGGAATCCGGAAAGAGGAAGATGAGTTAAGATTGGATTCCTGAATGCAGATAAGATCGACTGGATGGGACGATAGAAAATGAAGTAGTTCAGTGCTCCTGGTTTGAAGACCTCCAGAATTCCATTGAAGAACCCTGAGAGAGTCAGGGGGAGGAGAGGAGGCAGGAGGCATAGAAAAATGGCCAGGAGCAAGGGACGGTGGTGAAGGAGCCGTGGAAGGAGATATAAGATGGGCAGATGGGGGATAAGAAGTGTGGAGACGAGGGTGACGCAAGAGTGCAGCATTGGTAGAGGGGGGCCAGATTGTACAGTGGAGGTATACGTGTCGGAGCAGTCCGAGGAAGGAGTCACAGTGTTACGACAGGGGAGGCAGCTCCAAGAGTGAGCTGTCTAGAGCTCTGAATTTAGACAGGGAAAGTTGTGAGCACCTTAGATGGACCCATTTGGAGCAGGTGCAGCATAGCACTGACTTGCCCCGCCAGGTCACATTTCCAGCGCACACAGAGCAAGGACAGATGGGGCCAGGGTTAGGATGAACGTTACCGCTCATCAGGAGAAGAAGAAGAATGAGGAGACAAAGAAGGGCAAGAGTAGGGCAGGAGAGAGGAAAAAGTGAAAACAGGCGACCGATTTTGTAGATGCTGTGTGCTGCCCTTCTGCGGTCGTTCAGGGGGCAGCATAGCGAAAAATGTAGGGGAGTGCCTGGGGTAACTGGGACCCTCAGGAAAGCCAACAGCCATTTCGACCCAACCCAAACGGGGTCGAGGACCACACCACCACGTTGAGGCGGCTGTTGATTGGTGCAGAAGATACTCGGCACTGCAATCTCATCCCACTCCCTCCTGGATTGGCATTTTTTTCTCCTGATGGCCAGCACGCTAGCGATATCATCATCATTTTCGTCAGGCAGGGCCTATCCATCTCTGAACTCTCTAACCTCTCTTTCTCTCTCGCATTTGATTGAACCCTACACTGAGAGGGAGGCCCTTGAGGAAGCACGTCTCTCCTCCGTTTTATCGTTGGCTCTTCTTCCTCATTTTCCTTCTCTCCTAACTTTTTTTGATCGTTCTTCTCAGGCAGTCGGTTTCAGTCTATGCCAACTATCTGAAATTCCACTTTTATTGTTTGCCAGACAAAGGCTCTGTTTAAAAGGTTCGGTGGCCATTTGCCTGAGCTCTGATGGGTAATGTGCCATGAGGAGTCTTATTCCTTTTTCTGCTCTCCCTTCTGTTCCATTGAATTTTACACGGGTGACGCAAACCTCTCCTCGTCCACTGCCACTGGCCAAAGACGAAGTCGCGTATCCCATGCTAAAGCTTATTCCTTGCTCTGGCATGGATTTTCTTCTTCATATTTTTAATGTTTTCTGTTCTTTACATTTCTTTCTTTACATCTGGAATACATCTTCTATTATTCCCATCCATAAGATGTAAAACCTCTTGACTGTTCTACTTCCTTCCAATCTATCTTCCTAATCTCCTGCATCTCAAAGCTGTTGGAACGCATCATTCCATCTCGTCTACTTTTCTTGCTGGAGTCCAATTCCATTCCCTCACCCCGCCAGGGTGGTTTCCACCTTGGACAGTCTACTCTCGATCAAATTGTTTACCAATCCATCTCTAATGGATTTAACAAACCCAAGTTGGGTTCTTGTTTGATTCTTCCAATGATCGATTTTTCCAACGCTTTCGACCCTGTCAGGCATCCTGCTCTTTTCCATGGACTTATTTCAGCTGGCCTCTTTCCTTGCTTTGCTCATTAGACTCAAATCTTTCCTTTCTGACACACGCGCTTGTATGGTTTATCAAAATCACAAAAGTCACTCATTTCAAGTCTATCGAGGTGTTCCACAAGGATCCGTTCTGGGCCCTGTGCTTTTCTCTCTTTTCATTAATAATATTCCTGCTTTATTTACTTCTTTCGTCTGCTCTCTTTATGCTGACGACTCAGCCAACTGGTCCTCCACCCACGTTGCTGTGGAGGCTGCATAATAAGTTCTGATTCGAGTGGAGTGCTCTAATTTAACTGAAATCCGAACAAATGTGAGGCTTTGTTCTTCTCGGTGCATGTCCATCAAGCTAACCTCCAGCCTAACTTCCTTTTCTTTAATTTTCCCTTTCCACTTCAATCCTATTCAAACTTTTGTTTGGGTCGACTTCGACTGCACCCTCTACTTTTCTAAACATGTATCTTGGCTCAAAGGCAGGTTGTGCGCTCGGCTCATAGCCATATACTATATCTCTGCTTCCTCAAGGGGCCCCTTTAAAGAAACCCTCTCTCTTTTGTACAGAGCTTTCTTTGGTCCATTCTCACCTATTCTTTACCTAGATTTCTTTACCTTCCTTTCCTTAGCATTACCAACGCTACCAAGTTAGAACGCCTTCACCAAACCACACCATTACTGAATGCCTTTCGTCCTCTACTATCCCACTTCTCCTCACAGAAACGTCTCTACTAGCTCTACGAGTCACTCTGACTCATTTCGCTCTGTCTTCTTATGAGCAGGCTCTTTGTCTAACAACCTCCTTTATTATTTCAGGTTTGACCAAATTTGGAGTGAAACAAAGACTCTTCAGATTCTTTTACAGGGCTTTTGCGGCTATTCGCCCGCTTGTGCTGTCGCCTTCTCCTAAGTTTCTCTTTCCTTGCTTTTCCTCTCCTCCGAGCTTTTGCTCTGACCCTCCTCTCTCACGCCAAGACGCGGCTCTCACTCACGTTGAATTATTCCCATTTCACAACCTGGTGATCTGGACTGATGGCTCTGTTCCCTTTCCGTTTCGGAAATGAAGATCTGGCATCCTTGCCAACTGCTTACTTCGTGGCATCGAGGCAACCTTTCCTTTACGGCAGGCCCACTTGTTTAAGTCTTTTTGCTAAAGCCTGCGCCATTCTGCAAGCTCTGTGCTGGTCTTGGCAGCACCCACAAGTCCCCCATTTCTCTTCTCCCCTTCTACGACTCTGTGCTCTCCTCTGTCTTTCTTTGTACCTCAAAGTCTGTGACGCATCTGGCAAGAACTGTCTTCTCTCTCCTATACTATCAAGAAACAATGGGTCCCAGCACACTCATTTCTTCCAGGTGACAATGGGGCTGATGAGCTGCCGAAACAGAATGCACTACTTTTGCCTTTTGCAACCCTTTGTAGTCTCTCTCCTCTAACCTGTCGTATTCACTATTTTCTTTTCTCGGACAGGGGGCATACTGTCTAATCTAAATTCAATACACAGGTTCCTCGGTATCCCAGAGAAATTTGTGCCTTTCCGTCTTGTTGGCTGTGTCCTCTCTCGTCTTAGCTGCAACGAACACAACTTTCTATCTCTCCACAATTGGCAGAATAGAAAATCCTTCATGAAGCGCCTGCGATCATTTGATCCAAGACACTCTTGATCTCACCACTCTGCTTTGTCCAGCAACGAATTCTTTGCACCGCTCGGTCTTTGGGGGCTCCTCTCTCTGCGACCTCTGATCCAAGCTGCAGAAAACTGTCCGGCTTTTTGGGTTCCATGGTCTCCCACTATGCTCCCATCCCTCGGAAGGGGTCAGGTAACAACATCAACAACAGGTAGTAGGTACCTGATAATGATTATCACAGATATATTTGCTAATTGTATCACAGCCACAGCAGAAAACAGCAAATGTTATCTTACTTTCTATCATATCAAAATCTGCAAGCGCACTTCAAACTCACTATTGCTTTATCCAGCATTTTTCTGTACCAATCTTGTAATCGTTTAGGCTTTGGTATTTTCTGCTCCGGAGGATGGCAATGGAACACATAATCGTCACCTTCACTGGGAGGACAAGCCCAAATGTGAGCATATTCATATCTGTAAGATCGTGTAAATAAGCAAACATCTAAGTTAAACCAAAATTAACAGTAAAATACCCAAGATTTTTGCAATATTCAAAATATCCGATCAAAATCTCATGATAGACAGCTGTTCGCAAGCGACGGGGTCGAAAGAAATGAACAGAGTCAAGATAGGACAAATATATTCTGCGAGTGTTAGGCTGAGGCGCGTCCGAACCATATTCCTAAACCAAAACAAAACAGATAAGTTGAAAGAAAACGCGACGCATGAAGAGCAGTTCCAACCTGAACATGAACACCAAAAAAACAAATGTCAACGCCATCAACTTCTTCAAAGGCAAAAAAGGCTTTAGCTTTATACGGAAAACTTTCAGGAATTTCTTTAGTGTCGACGAACCTATAAACAATTACGATTATTTGTGAAAAACGTATTATGCATGAACCATAATTCGTCTGATCAGATAATGATAAACATTGTGGTTTGTTTTTGTTATCCCACCCCCTTCTCGAGACAAGACCACGAATCCCAGGAACCGGGCAACTTCCCACGACTTGGGCCAAATCCTAAAAGCACAGAAATAGATAAGAAGACTCCTGAATAGAGTGATAGCTGACACCTTGCGAAAGATTCTCACTTCTTCCAATTCCACAAAAGTCTTTTCTAGCGAGCATTACAAGAAACTCCATTTTTTAATGAAGACCGAGGGGGCTGATGTCTTACTAACTTAGATAAAAGCTGCGAGACTGTACATAAGTGAAACAGTGCAACCCATCTAACCCGGTCGCTGCACCGGCAAAGTGAGTAACCGGAAACCATTAGCTCCAGAATAACAAAAAAAGAATGAAAAGCTCCAATTAAATATGCCACAAAACACACACGTGCATTACGTAATTCGGTTTTCTCAAAGTTAATCGAATGGTATGTATGCGGCACTGCAGTTTCGAATTTTCGTTTAAAAATTACTGACCGTGGTAGGTCAAGAAACTATTACGTAAATTTATTTTCTTAGCCTTGATTATTTCGTGTCCTTCATAGTAATTACTAGGCCCATGTAAATGAAATATATTTACTTTACTAATGTACTTGCCTAGAAATAACTTATTAATTCTAACTGCGATTTCCTTTAGTCGATTTTACAACAACTATATTTGTGTTATGATTCCAAGAAAGCTGTGAAACACCTAAAACCAAATCGCTGGTCCGTTGTGTAAATTTCGCAAGTGATTAATAAAACACCAAGCGGGATTCGAATCTACATTTACAAGCCTACGCACGTGGTCATGAATACCTAAACCACAAAAAAGAAAACACTGGTGAAAAGGAAAGACTTTAGTGTCACGGAGTGAGCAAATGCTAAGAATGCTCGAGTCTTTTTGGCCAAAAGAAGTCAGAGCATCAGTCAAAATCACGAAATCGTGATGTAAGTCAAGATGGGCAAAAGTAGCAGTATCTTGACAAAAACTAAGGACGGTCAGGGCGAGAGTACAAAATCAAACTAGAGAATCGAAAGCCAGAAAATTGGAGATTCCAAACAGAAGGGGGAAAGCAAGCAGAACCTCCTTTAGAAAAGCACATGGTCAAATAAATGGAACCAAAATCTTTCCAGGAACTCCAGGAAAGTCTTGGTTGCAGTATGCACTTAACCAAGCCCAATATATTAAAAGAAGGACTGTACATCATGAGACGGTTTATGAAAGGACGGAGTGAAACGAGTCAGGGTGACAGGCAAGGGTGGTAAACATGCCTCAAAAAACTGGCGAGGATAGGGAGCAGCAGTGTCGGCGCGACTGGCCACTTGGTAAAAATACTCTACCCTAGTGGGCAAAAAAGTCAAATCATTTATTTGTATCAGAAATAAAAGAGAACAGATCTGAGCAAAGCATTACAAAAAAGAGATCAGTACCTTTCTGAGCATTGTTTCTCAATCTATTTAAACATGCGGCCCATTTTCAAACCAAACAGAGGTGTGTAGCCCAGTTATAATACTTTCTTCCTATTTTAGTTGTGTTATCCTCATTAGTTATAACTGCAATAACAAACCGTGGTCCACACGACATATGTTCTGTGACCCCCTAACAAGCCATTGCCCATCTATTGAGAACCACTGTTTTACAAACCCCCTATGAAAAATCAGACACAGCGAATACAAAGACTTCGCCTTTCATTAAAAGATGTGACCAGAAGCTATTAATTGTGACTAAAACAAATGCGAAAGATGTGTTTGAAACAAAAAGAAGCATCATTAAAGATAACGTCAGTGAGAGTCAAGCAGGGAGACGAAGGTTAAATAATAACCTAATGCAAGTTTACCAAAAAGTTTTGCGTTCGCAAAGGTTGTAAGAAGACAATAACAAGAAAAACCCAACAAAAACAAGATTATATCCTTGCAAAAGACCTTCACGAATTCATTCAGTGCCTTTGGTAATTGCACAAAAATACGCAAGCGCGCCTATCACTAAGAAAGAAAAAGAGTCCACCAAACAAAGAGCAAAAGCAAGAAAAACAGCTTGATCGAAAAAGCGGGGACCCAAGCAGCGTAAAATGCATTCACAAAATCAACAGCTGCGAGAATTGTCGGAGAGCCATATCCGGATATGTGACATTCATCACAAATAGACTACGGCAAAAAAATGATCTTAAATACCGACCCGACGGGTAGGCAACATGGTATTGAACCGTTGGACAAGAGAAACCAGAGAAAGCGTGATAAAATGATACGCTTCAACACTTTACCGATGCAAAAGTTGAAAAAGATGAAATAATGTAGTCAAGTTGGTAAGTTTTTCCATCCTCGAAAGGCAAATAACATAAAGAACTTCCAATTGGAAATAAAGAAGCTTATATAATACAAGACACTCTCCTGATATCCAGCCTGCCAGCGGTGTTGTTGCCATTTTCATCTAGCAGGGGCGGTGAAGCTCAAAAATCCAGGCAATTTCCCAACGCGTCAACTAGAGAATGTAGAAAAAAAAAGTTGCCAAAAAACAAACGGGGCAAACAGTCTGTAGCTGATCAAGGCAGACTGAGATGAAAAGTATCGATGGGTCCGATGACCACAAGCGCTGCATGAAGGACTCTAAAACTCTGCCAATTCTTGACAAATAAAAGGTTAACAAAAAGCTGCATCAATTGCAGCGAAATCGATGCAAGCGCGCCTGCTAAAAAAAATTTCAACTCCATCGAACAAAATAAAGAGGGATGGTCAGTAGAAATAAGCTTGTGGAAGTAAGCGGGATTGCAAACAAGAATCAAACTCTTCATAGAAATCGATAATGGTAAGAGCTGTTTGAGAGCCTGGCTTGCTTTGTTGAACCTATCGGAAATAAACAGAGAATTTTGATCCAAAGGAGGCTGAACCGGTCTGAAACCGGCCTGGAGCAAAGAAAACAAAATAGGACTCCACAAAGAAAAGTGGACGGGAAAAAATGATGCATTCAAACAACTTCGGGGTACAGAAGGTGAGAAAAATAGACCAGAAGAAAGCAGGTGAGTCAAGAGAGCCTCTCTACAATGTGGATGGGAATAATAGTTAAAAGCTTCCAGATACAAGGAAAGACATACAAAGACTAGGAAAGATGAACGATATCAAGTGGAAAATCCAAGCCAGTTCAAGGGAGGTGCTTCACCATTGGATAAGCGACTTTTTCAGGGTCGGTAGCGATGGAGGGAGAAATTTGGTTGCAGCTGCAAGAAATTTACAAGAGGTAAGCAAAGAGCAGAAACAAAAATGAGACTCCTCTGAACACGACGCCTGACAAAGCTCAGACAAGTAGCATCAGGTTCTGCGACGCAGAACAATCACGGATGATACAAGAGGAGCAAAAAGAAAAAGAGCCACCAACTAGCACAAGATAGAATACTGCGATTAAAGATCAAAATTTAAAAGATGAGATGAACATATCTCTTACCATCGATTTTGGTAATGATGGAAAAGGCACGCAGAGAGGGTGAAATGTATGCCCGATGCTCTTCATCACTTTTGTGAGAAACAACAGCATTATGTCTTTCCATTACCACTTCTTCCATTTTGCAAGACAACCAGGCTTCAAATTGGCACTGGACGTAGCCGAAATGAAAGGAAGATTTAACCGCAGTCATTGACAAAGAGGAAAAGAGCATACCACCAGAGGAAAGAAAAGAAGAAATGTATTCCTCTGCAAAAGGGCAGTGTGAATCAAGGAAGTAGCAAAATCATCCCCACGAGCTTTTTGGAAATTAAAGGAGAACGCTTATTGGGGCGGGACAGTGGAGAAAGAGAAATGGTAAGGAGAACTGGGAGGTGACCTTCTGCTTCCTTCCCGCCCATCTCTCTCATCTCCTGCGTCTCAAAGCTTTTTAACCCTTTAAGGATCACAAGATTCTGATTCATAAAATTTGAGACAATTCCTTAATTGTTTGGTAACAACAAAATTACAATGAATTTCAAAAAAATGGTTATTACGTCACAATGACATAACAATTAACAATCATGCAACATATGTGCTACATTATCCCTCAAAGGGTTAAACGCATCTTTCTATCGTGTCTACTCTTCTTTCTGGAGTCTAACCCTCTCTCTCCCCGCCAGGCCCGTTTCCCCTCTGCACGGTCTACTCTGGATCAAATTTTGTTCCCTTCTCAGTCCATTATGGATGGGCTTAGCAAACTCAAGGGGGGGCTCTTCTTGTTTGCCCTCCTTTTTCTTGGAACCTGCACTCCTGCAGCGTGGAGCTCACTCTTTCTACCTCATGCTCTCGGTCTGACCCTTCTCTTTCTTACCAAAGTGCGGCTCTTTTCCACCTTGACTTTCTCCTAATGACCTTGTGATTTGCACTAATGGGTCTTTTCCTTTTCATTTCAGCAAAGGAGGCTCTGGCGTCCTTGCCAACTGATCTCCTATGTGACACTGAGGCCACTCTTTCTTATTTGGTAGGCCCAGTTTGTTCAAGCATTTACCTGAAACTCGCACCATTCTGCAAGCTCTTCGTTGAGAAGCAGCACCAACATGTCTGCAATTTCTCTTCGCTTCTTCTTCTCTCAAACTCTTACTCTATCCTTACCACGCTTTTATTCTCTTCCGTCTTTCTATCTCACACTCCTCGGCGGACTACAACGAGCCCCTGGTCACTCATTTCTTCCAGAGAAAGCCAGGGCCGACAAGCATGCCAGGTTAAGTGCGCTCTCTAGCCATTTCTTCTCTGGCCTTATATCATATTTCTTCGAATAGAATGTACACATTTAATTTTTTCGCGATTTTGTGGGCATTCTAAAAAAAGCGCATTTTATTTTTTGATAACAACTTTCGACCAACTTAACCTACCGTACTCTATATAGAAGTAGCTTCGATCAGAGATAACTTGATTTTTAAAGAAGTCGCAGACTTGAAACAGACTTTGCTTTAAACACCATACAATGCTTGCTTTTTGCTCAGCATTTACCACAAATTACTTAAAAAGTTTTTATTAGATCATTAAAACCTTTGCTCTCTCTCGTCAAAAGAAAGTTGTTTAAAGATTAAAACTAGCGCAATTCTGCTATGAGCATGTGCTAGACTCACTCATTGTTACTATAAAAGGCCCGGCTGTTTTTGTTGATTGAGTGTACTTAACCAATTATTACGTCCTAATCTGCAAACGACGAAACAACTTTATTTTGTCAAGGCATTTAAATAAGTCGCAGTGTTTTACTTAAAAGAAACATTTGCATGAACACGAGCAAACGGCGTGCTTATACTATAGAATAAAAAGTGGAAGTTGTAAAATTTGCAGAAACACACACACAAATTGAAAAACAGGAAGAAAGCATAAAACAATGAATAAGCGATAAGTAAATGGAAACAGCAAAAAGCAGAGTTACAAGAACTTTGTGAGCAATCAATTGCCTCAAGAAAAAGGCTGAGGCTTGAAGGTGGTGGGAGAAAGCCATGTCCATTAATCATTAAAGATCCGTTAACGGAGAAAATTGCTAACGAAAGAGGTCTGAGTGTATTTGCAGCATCTTGTGATTGGCTTAGCAACTTCATGAAGAGGTTTCATCTCTCAATTATAAGGCGAACCACGTCCGGACAATCCGTGCCATAAAACTTAACTGAAAAAATTTGCGTCTTTGTTGATTTTAACAAAAAGCAAATGAATGTTCACAAGTTTCATACATCAATGACAGCTAATGTGGATGAAACGCCAATTTGGGTACACATGCCTAGTACCAGCACAATTGAACAAAGAGGAACACGCACCGTCCCAATTCGAACAACAAGACATCAAAAAACCGCCTCACTGTGTGCCTACGTGTTAAAGCAGACGGAACAAAATTCAAACTGTATGTAATAATTCCAGCCAAAAAAGTCAAAAAGATACTTGAACCTATCCCTGGAGTTGTAGTGCAGCAAGCCTCAATGGTTGGATGATTACTGCTGATTGGATAGAAAAAATTTGAACGAATGCTTGTTTGGGATTCTTTCAAATGTCACATTTCTGATGCGAAGAACAATTGAAGCAGTATAATACTGTGATGCCAGTAATACCTGGTGGCAGCAAAAACTTTTTGCAACCGCTTGATGATTGTACCAACAAGCATTTCAAGTTATTTTTTCGCGGTCTTTATGACAATTGGTTTCAAAAATGTGAATTTGTTGACACATCCAGTGGAAAAATAAAAGCGCCCAGTCAACTACAACAAATCCAATGGGTTGTACAAGCATGGAAAAAAGTATCTAAAAAAGTAGTAACTAATTCATTTGACGTTTGCGGAACCACAACTGATAACCCGGAAAAATTCTCTACATAAAAAACGCTCCTCATGATTCCACGAACGAAGAAATTGCTAGTGATAATGAGCTTATAGACAATGATGATAAAACTGTTGCAATTGAAGTGTGAATTTAAAAATAAAATTTATACCGTAAGCAGTTTTTGTTTTAGTTGTATTGTATTGTCATAAATTATTTTTTTATAGATACCTTAAATCCAAAACAATGGGTGTTTTTATACAGAACAAGTTATAAAAATGCTCATTTATCAGGCAAGCAGCACTAGTTTCGCACTGTCCGCTAGGTAGCTTTATTTATGCAACTACGCGCTTTGTAATCAAGGGGGCATCCTATTTTTCATCGCGAATTTGCGCGAATCTAACAAGGGCGCATTTTAATCAAACAAATTCGATATCCACTCTTCTCTTTTCTCAAACTGTAGGCATACTGTCTGACCTAAATACTTCTACACACAGATCTCTACGGTATTCGTGGAGGAACTTATGTTCCCTCGTCTTGCTTGCTGTGTTATCTCTCGTCTTTCATGCAACGGACGCCTGCGATCATCCGACCCAGAACACTCCTCGTAATATTCAGCACTGTCTTGCTACGAACTCTTTAAGGTGCTTGCTCTTTGGCAACTTCTTTTCTCTTTACGACCTCTTGCTCAGGCGTTGGGAGGTTGCCAGACTTCTGGGGCTCCGTAGTCTCCCACGAAGCCCCCTCGAAAGGAGTAGGCTAACAACAACACTTTGTATCTATTTTCAATTGTTTGGTTTGTGCTACAAATCATCTTCTTGAAAATTCAGCTTTAGCTTTCGAAGCGACATAATGCCTTCTTTTAGAGTTTCAACCTTTTCTGCTTCGTCTTTGAAGGATTTCTTTTTAGCAAACGACATTTACAAAACCAAGACTATGGTTGTCTCAAGAAACAAAATCTAAATCTTCCGTTTTGAATTCTTGGAATGATCTAATGTCTAATTTTAATCTCTTGGAGGTGCCTAGCAAATCTTGTTTTCATACGCTGAATTTTGCAAATATTTAAGTTGCAACAAAGCATCAACTAGACATCAGTTCTGAGCTGCAGCGATTTCGTGTTTGCGTAAAATACACGGCATGCCATAAAAAATCATCTCGCTTGCCAAGGTAGCCGACCCATGCCGCAGACTTTCTAAGCCCACTTCAATTTTATTGGGGGAAACACTGAGATCAAATGATCAAAATCTAGTTAACTTTTTCAACTCACAGCTTTAATGAAATTATAATGTAAAATTTTAAATATAACATGTCACTAGTATGGAATAAAATCATTTAGTTTTGTCTTTTTAACGCACTAGATCACATAAGCTGAATGTATATTTTTGTAGATCACATGCTATACCGAGAGCAAAAAGAAATCGTCTTATCGGGGGTAAGTGCGATCAGATCACAGGGTAGGTATTCAAGAATCCAGCAGAAGAAAAGCTTAAGTTGGATTCCTGGAATACTGACCACGTCAATAAACAAACGAAGTTAAGGCGTAGTAGTTTCACACTTCAAGCGTGAAAGCCACTACGCTCCGCTGAAAAGCAATGTAAGCGAAGAAGAGAAAGAACGTGAGAAAAATTGTGCCAAATCAGCAAAAAAGAGGGGGAGCTCCATAGGAGTACGTTGTCACCGAAAAAAGCTAAGAAGGTAGAGATGCCCAAGAAAAATTGGTTTGGGTGAAGAGCGATTTACAGGATGGGCCAAAAGTCTTATTACCCCCTTGTAAAATTATTTCAACATAAAACGTATGGTAAATTTGATTTGAAAAACTTAATTTGGTTTTAGGCCCTGTTACCCAAATCAGAATTGCCGCCATTTATCGGTCTTTTGAGTCAGTTTGTGCCCCATCATTGTCATAACATATGCTGATACGACGCTAAGTTCTGTACCTATTTGGGATGTAACTTCATTAAAAGCTTGTGACACTGCTTGCGTCAACCCATCAGTGCTCATGTAATGCTACTGAGCAACTTTTTCTTTTATGAAGCCCAATAAAGAATTGTCACATGTTCAGATCAAGACCTCGAGACCGCCAGTCAAGTAAAGCTGGCAAGGTGGCACATCCACGGCTATTCCATCGATTTGGAAAAACTTGATTAAGATATTCCCTGAGTTATTACAAAATGAGTTGGCTTATCTTGTTGGAGTCGGACATAGCTTTCAATCCCAAGGCTTTGTAGTGGTGGAATGATCCAATTTAAATACATGGCTAAATAACTGAGATGACTGATACGTCCATCAAAGATGTATGGTTCAAACAGGAGCTCGCTATTCCTTGTTCCCCAGACCATGACATGTGGAGAATGATGTTCCACTTCTTCACAATAATATGGATTCTGCTTGAACCAAAAATACAAAATTCTGCGATCTAGAACTGCGGTATATGGCGCATTCATCACTGAAAATGACTCTTAGTGCTTTTGATGCTGTCCGAAATTCCTGGAGCATTCTTCCACATGCGTCTAGTCGGCGGTTTAAATCGTCATCTGCCAACTCTTTAAAAAACATTGGTCGATATGAAAACGGTTTGAGGTCAACTTTAATGTACTTTCTTAAACTGGTGCGTGTTACTCCAAGCTCTGCTGATAGCTTTCTTGTTGACTTTTTCGGAGACTTGCTGATTTCGTTGTCAACTTTTTGGCATTGAGTTTCTTTTGATTGCGGTCTGTCCGGTTCTTGATTTATTATCCTTTATACTTCCAGTTTGGAAAAGTTTGCGTTCCCATTTGAAGAGTGTTTGTTTTGGTGGAGGTTTTTTTCTGAATTGTTGCTGGAAGTCATCCCTCACCAGTCTCATTGACCTTCCTGTTTAAGAACGTTCATGGATCCAAACACTTGCAACAATTGCTCATTTAAAAATAACCCCAAATATTTTTTAAAACGCTGCGAATACACAAAATTGGGGTTCAAAAATTTGATAACTAAACTGGTTTGAAAATAGCAAAAACACAAATTACAGTTTTTAAAGCAAATATGATCTACATTATGTGTTGTATTGATTTTACTGGGGAGGGTAAAAACACATTTGGCCCACCTGTACAATAAAAATGTTCAGGCGAGAGAGAATGCCCAAGAAAGAAACCACATGTCAGATATATTGATTGGTTGCCTCAGAAACGATAGAAATTGAGCAAAGAAAACAATTCTAGGAATTGAACTCCAAGAAAGTTCATCGCAAGAGTACCCATTTGAATTAGGTAGTGCACAGCACCTACATGCCCCTCCGGATCACAATGATGGTGCAGACACAGCAAGAAAGGTAGGACCAACGTTTGCATGAATGCTACCACTACGGAAAAATGGGTCCAAGCAAGTCAAAAAAAAAAGTTAAGTAAAGGTGGCTATACACAATATACGTTTTATGCTCTCAACCACTTTTGTAACAAAATGTTCATGCGCTTGGATATATAGATGGTATTTTACAGTGCACCTTGTTGTGTGAATTAGAAGTTTTGCGAACAAAATCTATTTATGCGTTTTGGTCCGCAAAAAATGTTTACGCTTTTGGCAATACTTGGCGGACAAAACCCGATATTCGCGCACCAACATACATCCTAAAGCACTATATATATAACCAAGCGCATGATAGTTTCTGTACAAAACACCATGAATGTACACAACGTACAAAACTGAACAAAAACGTATATTGTTCTCAGCGATTGCAAAGCAGATAATAAAGCAGGAAAAAAAGACGACTAATTTAAAAGTGGTCTTTCTGTAGTCATTCAAAGAGTAACAGCACGAAAAAAGCTCAGGGTTCTTGTGACTATACGGTGGCCAAACAGCCATTTCAACCCATAACGAGATTGGAGACCGCACCATCACGTCATGGCAGCTGTTGAAGTTTGAAGGTAGTGTTATCAGTAAGAATGCCACGTTGTTAATGACAGCTGACGAAAATCAGGCGTTACACGAACTCCGTTACCTTCTCTACGCTAATAGACATCAATTTTACAAATTACATAAAAATTGTACACTGCATGTGCGCGCAATTGATCCCATCTCTTGGAATATCAGGCATAAAGCCTCAGCGCTCATGTATGGAAATTCGCCGAGCTAATCGGCGTGCTTCGGTAGTCAAATGGTTAAGACAGTGTTCCCGGATGCAACCTCCCGACCATCAAATGCCTAGTAGCTAGGGTAACTGGTGCGCATTGTCACACCGGGAGTTAAGTTTCTATTGGTGCTGCCTTATTGTAATGACGTATTTTAACTGATTTTCCTTAAAGCTAACATCTTAATTGAGGCTTGGATCTCAGTTTTCGATGAATTACTCGCCTTTTAACACATTATATTAAAAATGTAATATTAGATATACTTTGATTTCATTCCTGTTTTCACTTCAACAGATTTTTCTCCACTGTACACCGTTCTTATGTGAACATGACCCGCTTCATTGCTGGTATCATTTCGCTTCAAATAATCATTGACTCGCCGTTCAATGTGTTCACTTAATTTATTTTGCGGCAATTTTTTAGCCATGTAGCGGTTTGGCTTCCGTTGAGTGCCGAGACTGCGATGGCAATTTTCACAAACAAACCTAAAACAAGAAAAAAAAATTAAAGCAAATTAAAGTACATTTTTCGATCTGATGAAATACTTCAAGCACGCCACAAACCATCTTATTAAAACAACAGATTCAACCTATGAAAAGTAAAATTTCTTGCAGGGGCCACTCAATGTAAGCTTTGAACCCATAATTATGTTAAAGTTCAAAGTCTTTTTCTCTCCACCAATATCAACAAAAATGTGAAGAACACAACACTGTAATGACATGAAACCATACTTTAACTATCAAAGTTGGCTCATTCCCGACAAGCATCCCAGAGTAAACGAAGTTCGGTTCCAGTCTTGTACGAAGGAAGTTATAGTAGTTAAAAAAAACACATTAATGCCAAAGAGAGTTTTTAGTTTGTCTTTTGCTTCATGTCTTCGTATAAAATTCTGTGTTTCAGTAAATCGTGGCCGATAGCTTACATATGAAGAAAAGTCAATAAAAAGTTTTACCAAATGCCAAAACATCCAGTTTTATAAAACATGCTTCTTATCAAACAACAGTGTTGCAATCTCAGCACTTTCGAAGCAACCATGCGCAGCTAAATCTACGACGCAATTTTGTGTCCAAGTAACCATGGGCGTTAAGAGACTAGCCCTGGCCATGTACGTAAATTTTTTAGAGTTAAAAGCAGGAAAATGAATTTCATTCGCAAGGGGATGAAATCACCACAGAACAGAAAGAAGTCATAGCTGGGCTCGACTTCTGTAACACTGCACAAGAAATTCGAAGCCCAAAAGCCATGGCAAATCTTATGCATCATTTAAACATAAAACACAATTGTAACTTTTGTTATTACCACTATGCAATCTCATTCAAATAGAAAAATTTTAGAAATGGAGTGACTGCTTTGCAGTCAGTAAATTTGGGATTTATTTTCTATGTCAGATCATACCAAAGATTTTTAAATGGATTATCCGCAGCTTCTCTCCTAGACCCTTACTCCGAGAGGGGTAATGTGGCAAACAGGTCAGTAACTTCGCCTGCTGCGTCCTTGGCCAATACACTTAGAGATACCTACATCTTTACGAGGCAGATAGTTGGCGGAACCAAGCACTACATCTGTTGTGGCCCAATCCTACAAAAGACCACAAAGCAGAGCATCAGCTCATACACAGTGTGTGTGCAACTTCCTTGCATAATGTTCAACATCACAGCTCAAACAAAGCAGATTGGGAGGGGATAATGTGAATTAAGTTGAATTTTTTGCGATCAAAAGATTCTTTATTTTTGGAGGTCAACTTCTTGAGAGCATGTTCTAAGTCCATTTTGCACAAAGAGAGGCACAAGAGTAGAGAACACGAAGCTCGAAAAATGTTGCCCTTTATATTGATCCGGAGGTTTCTAAATTTACTTTGGAGCTGGGCCCACTCTACTATTAGTGACGTTTGAGCAGAAAGCTTATCCAACGACTAACCGTAAAATCAATTTTAACAACCCTTCGGATTAAACAAACGGTGTTCCACCATTCTTTATAGTTTCAAAACCTTTATAAAACAATATTTCAAAACATTTTGGTCGCAAAGTGATTTTGAAGTAATACAACAAAAGAAACATATATTAAGTAAACACTCAAATAAAGACTCTTCACAACTTTTCCACATAAATATCTGAGTTACAAAAAGTTTTCACTCTTATAAGAGCTTTTACATTCACAACAGTATAAAACCAATCAGTACATCTATAAACAAGTTAATGTACGTGTATCCCAAAATGAGTGCAAAGTACAGCACGCCAAACTAAGCTGTAGCGGCGGGAAACACTTTTACACGACATACTTAGTTGAATGCGCTTTAGTACCGTTGCGGACATATTGTCCCAAAAAAAGGACTTTATGTAAGCACGTATAAAAATTTTCAAACCCGACATTTTTTTCTTTGAATTATTTCTGTTAATTAGGGTTCTTACTCAAATCAAATTTCTTACCTCATGAGGGTAATTAGTTTGTACAAACCAATAGCTAATTAGATAGTGTCCACAAATTAACAATACGAATTAACGAGCATCGTTATTTCTCAATAAAATCCAAATTCTTTGCAATTCACGGCAAAGAGGAATACCGACTATATTGACACAGGCTTGTTAAAAAAAGCATACGGAAATATCGTAGAAAACCACTCCACCAGCGCAATCAAGAGATAAGCACAGTGTTAAAATTCTATTCAAATCTAATCCCTATTTAAAAAAACAAAAATCAACACTTTGGCACGAAAAAAAATTTAGCTGTACATCTTTCAAACTACATGGGACTTTTGAATATTATTTGCAATCAAAGTTAACGTAAAATTTGTCATTTTTATGAACAAAAAAATCTAGAACGTTCTGGGATGTAGTACAAAAGAAGAACTTTAAACGTAGTTTCCCTAATACTTTTTTAGAGAAGTACAGAAAGAAAACCTACTGTCCTTAAAACTACCATCTGTCTCAAAACAACGTCAGCTACAGAAGTTTTTGTTATTAATTATGAACCTACAATTTTAAAGCTATAAATCAATTTTCCATTTGAAATTCAATCGAACCGAACACTAACACCATAACTTTTTCTTAAAGCGAAAATTGATAAGACACTAAACTTAAAGTACCTACCCATCTGGCCATATCTGAGAATTGTAGAGCACACATATAGTATGCAGCTTTCTACCACATTCATCACACTGCACAAAAGGTTCTGGTTCCAATATATCGTTCTTCTTTTTCATAAACTGAGTTTTAGGAATTGTATTACTGAAAATAAATAAACAAACTCTAATTTGTTAATATCAACTTGTACATCAATCATGACCAGGATTTTCTAAAGCGTTTCAGGGAACCAATTCGGGCCCCTAAAAATGAAAATCGGGTCCCTACAATTAGAGAAAATTATGTCTCTGTAAAAAAGTGTAAACCACTTCTAATCATTTCAAATTAGTCAAATACTTTGAGTACCTGCAAGCACCTAACACTTTCCTTAAAAAAACCCTGTTCATGACTACAATCCAAGGGATCTACAATCCAACCCCTTCCAAGGGATGGTGGCATTGCGAAAAAACCATGAAGCCCCAGAAGCCGGGCAACTCCCCAGGGTCTTGTTCAAAAGTCGTAAAGAAACAAAGAGTTGCCAAAGAGTGAGCGGCGCAAAGAGTCCGTTGCTGCACAGTGCAGAATGAGATGAGAGGTGTCCTGGGACGAGTAACCACAGGCGCTGCAGAAAGGATTCTCGATTCTGCCAATCCTAGAGCGATAAGAGCTTAACAGAAGACTGTGTCCCTTGCAGCAAAGACGAGAGAGGACACAGCGAGCATGACGAGGGAGCACAAGTTCCTCGGTGAAAATCGAGAGAACCTGTGTGTCAAAGAATTTAGATGAGACAGTACGCCTTCAGTCCGAGATAAGACAAGAGTGGATATGAGAGATAAGAGAGAGACTACAAGGGGTAGCAGTGGGCGCAAATAGCGCTCCCCGACAGACCA
Source organism: Trididemnum clinides (assembly GCA_963675345.1). Lineage (NCBI taxonomy): Eukaryota > Metazoa > Chordata > Ascidiacea > Aplousobranchia > Didemnidae > Trididemnum > Trididemnum clinides. The sequence continues at coordinate 1,167,751 of OY776299.1, read as the reverse complement.
GCTCAACAGCTGCATCGTTTCCAACAACCCATTGCAGCTTGATAGAAAAGAAAAGACAGTTCCTGCCAGATGTGCCAAAAAATTTCAGGTAAAAGGAAAGTCGGAGGAAAAGACAGGGTGGTGAGGACAGAACGAGAGTCAGATAGGAGAAGAGAAGAGAAATGGCAGACCTATTGGTGTTGCCGAGACCAGCAATAAGCTTCCAGAATGGTGCAGGCTTCAGTGGAAAAACTTCAGAATACTTGGCCTGGTGAAAAAGTAAGAGTGGTCTCAGTGCCACAGTCAGAGCAGTTGGCAAGTACGGCAGAGCCTCCTTTGCCAAGAGGAAAAGCAACACAACCGTATGAGCATAAGCGGATCAGCATGAGCGGATGAGTGGACGCAAAAGCTCTCCAGGACGATCTGCAGAGTCTTGGTTTCACGCCAAGTCTGGCCAAATCTAAAATGAAAAAAGAAGGTTGCGAGACCAAGGGCCCACTCATAAGATGAGTCAGGGTGAAAGAGTGAAATGAGTCAGAGTGACTCAAAAAGGAAGAAAAGAAGCCTCGAAGAAAATAAGTAAGATATGAAAAAACGAGAAGCAGCCAGTGATGGCAGGACTACCCGCTTGGTGGAGGCGTTCCAATTGCTGATATTGGTAACGCTTAAGAAAGGAAACCATCCGGGTGAAGCATAAGTGAGAAGGGGCCGAAGAAAAACTTTATAGACAACAGAGAAGGAATTCACGGAAGGGGACTCCTTAGCAGGGCCCCATGAGGAAGCAGAGATACAGCGTAAGGCCTTGAGACGTGGGAAAAACTTGGCCTTCAGTGAAGATACAATTTCAGAAAAGGAACGAGTGCGGTCGAAGGTGACCCCAAGAAAAGTTGGAGTGGGATTGAAATGGAGGCAGAAATTCAGTAAAAGATTGGGCTGGAGGTTAGCCTGGTGGGGATCCACTAAAAAGAAGGAGGCCTCACATTTGCTCGGATTGAGAGGAAGACACCAGTACTCAGACCAGCGCTACAATCGAAACAGAGCTCCTTGTGTGGCCTCCATCGCAGTGAGGACTGAGGAAGAGAAGCACCAAATGGCCAGATCGTTAGCGTAAGGAGAGCAGCTGACGATAGAAGGCAGAGAAGACAAAAGATCATTGATGAAGAGAGAGAAAAGTACAGAGCCAAGAATGGATCCTTGTGGAACACCTCGACAAACTCGAAAAGAACAAGTTTTGTGATTTTGATAAACCATGCAAGCGCGCCTATCAGAAAGGAAAAAAATTGAGTCCAACAAACAAAGCAAGGAGGGAGGCCAGCCGAAATGAGTTTGTGGAAAAGGGTGGGATGCCAGACAGAGTCAAAAGCTGTAGAAAAATCAATAGTAGATTGGATTGTCCGAGAGCCCGGCCTGGGTTTGTTAAATCCATTCGAAATGGACTGAGAAAGGTACAGAACTTGATCAATTGTAGACCGTCCAGAGCGGAAATCGGCCTGGCGGGGAGAGAGAGAATGGAATTAGATTCCAGAAAGAAGAGAAGATGGGATAGAATGATGCGTTCAAACAGCTTTGATACGCAGGAGGTGAGAGAGATAGGCCGGAAGGAAGCAGGAGAGTCGAGAGGTTTTCCCATCTTGCGTATGGGAATAATGGAAGATGTCTTCCAGATGAAAGGAAAGGAATGGGAAGTCCAGGAGAGATTGAAAATGTGAAAAGGAATATCCATGGGAGAGCGAGGAAGGTGCTTTAGCATGGGATAGGCAACTTTGTCTGGGCCAGTGGCAGTGGACGAAGAAAGGTTGGTGGCAGCCACAAGAAATTCAGTGGAGAAGAAAGGAGAGCAGAAGGATGAATGAGACTCCTCCAGGCACGTGGCTCGGCAGAGCTCAGAGAGGTAGCCTCTGGCTCTGGTATGCACGGCCTTTGGCTGAGAAACGGAAAAGTGAGATCTCAGGTAAGCGGCATAGACCGAAGCCAATTTCCTGGGAGAAGAACAGTTTGATAAATTAGGACAGAAGGAAGACAAGAAAGGAGAGCCAGCGATAGAGCGAAGAAGAGTGTATACAGTTTTTTGGTTTGATTTGGGTGAAAGAGAAGAGCAAGTCGTCTGCCATGCCTCAGGCTTCGCCTTGGTGATGACTGACGAAGCATGTCAAGAAGCGGAGATGTAAGCCTGGCGATCTTCATCACTTCTGTGAGCGGCAGCAAAAGCCTTGCGTCTTTCACTAACTGCACCTTCCACCTCAGCAGACCACCAGGCTTTAGGATGGCATTTGATGCAGCCGAAAGGAATGGAAGATTTGGTCGCATTCAGTGCCAGAGAGCTAAAGAGAGCAGCAGCAGAGGGAAGAGAAAGAGACGAGTATTTCTCTGCAGAAGGACAGTGGGAGTGAAAGTAGGAGACAAAGTCATCCCAGCGAGCTCTCTGAAAGATGAAGGAAGGAGGATGCTCATTGGGGCGAAGACCAGAGAGAGAGGGATAGTTGGAAGAATTGGTAGGTGGTCAGAACCCAGGTTCGGATGCACCTCCCAGGAGCAAGAGAGGGTGAGAGCAAAAAATGTCAGGAGAGGAGCGACTGCCAGTGAAGTGATGTAGGAGAATGGGTGTGTCAGGGTCATTGAGGGGGAGGCGATCAGAAGAGATGACCCAGTCAAATACTTCCTCCCTTCGAGGGTCGGAAATACCTCTTGAGTCCCAGAGGGAGGTGATGGCAATTGAAGTCCCCCAGATAGAGGAGATTTTTGGAGGAGGGTAGAACCGAGGGAGAAAAGGAGTCAGGTCTGCCATCTGTTGGGGAGGAAAAAATAGCAGGGGCGTACACATTAAGAAATGACAGCAAGGTGGGGTTGTTAAAAGAGATGTTGACCCCTACATAATCAAAGTAGGGATCGAGCAAAGAGAGGAGGTAGAAAGTTCAGAGAAAGATAGGCCCTGCCTGACAAAAATGATGACACCACCGCCAGCATGCGTGGCATGAGGAAAGAGAAGGCCAGACTGGGAGTGGGTGCAATCAGATTGCAGAGCAGAGAATCCAGGAATTCGAAGAGGAAAATGAGTAAAAATTGAATTTCTGGATACAGATAAAGTCAACAGGATGGGACGAAATAAAGTTAAGTAGTTCAGTGCTCCTGGCTTGAAGAATTGAAGAACCCTGAGAGAGTCATGGAGAGAAGGCAGAACGCGTAGAAGGACAGCCAGGAGCAAGGGACGGTGGCAAGGGAGCAGATGGAGAAGATACAGAATGGGTCAACGATGAATAAAAGGTTTGAAGACGAGGTTGGGGCGGGAGTGCAGCATTAGCAGACGCAGGGCCAGATTGTACAGTGGAGGTATATATGTTGGAGAAACCCGGGGAGGAAGTAACAGTGTTACGAGTGGGGACACAGCAGGGGGCAGCTCCAAAAGTTCTGAATTTGGAGAAGAGTTGTGAGCACTTTAGATGGACCCATTTGGAGCAGGTGCAGCAATGCACTGACTTGCCCCACCAGGTCACCTTTCCAGCGCACACAGAGCAGGGAAAAATGGGGCCACGATTTGGATAAACGTTACCGCTGATCAAGACAAAAAGAATAAGGAGACGAAGATGAGCAAGAGAAGGGCAGGAGAAAAGAGAAAAAGAAAACAGGAGACCAATTTTAAGGAAGCTGCGTGCTGCCTTCTGCGGTTGTTCAAGAGGCAGCATAGCAAAAAAATAAAGGGTAGAGCCTGGGTAACTGGAATCCCTACTTCATTTTATGTGACGTGTGCTCCCTGTGTCAAGTACTTATCTTTTATAGAAAAGTCGACGTTACGCTAAGCGCTTCATCTTTACTTTTGGTAAAACCAAATTAACTGTATTTTGAAAACATGAAAATCCTTCCACCTTGGAAAAATTTTAATTTTCAGCAACCGTATGATGATATCACCAGTCCTTGTTGGCAAAAAACTGCTCCCTCAACATTGCTTTCTTTTCGCGCATATTTCGTCGGTTTCTTACGTCAGAACAATCAGCAACGATCGCTAAATGTCATAAAAATCCGATTCAACTGGAGCGCTGGTCTGAGAACCGGTGTCTTCCTTTCAATCCAAGCAAATGTGAGGCCCCTTTCTTCTCAGTGGATCCCACCAAGCTAACCTCCAGCCCTACCGCGTTTTATTCAACTCCCGCCTCCGTTTCAACCCCACTCCTACTTTTCTTGGAGTCACCATCGACCGTACTCTTTTCTTTTCTAAATATGTGCCTTTACTAAAGGTCAAGTTCTTCCCTCGTCTTAAAGCCTTAGGCTGTATCTCTGCTTCCTCATGGGGCCCCTCTAAGAAGTCCATCTCTCTTCTGTATAAAGTTTTTCTTTGACCCCTTCTCACTTATGCTTCACCTGGATGGTTTCCTTTTCTTAGCGTTACCAATATTACCAAATTGGAACGCCTTCATCGAGCCCCTAGTCACGCCATCTCCGACTGCCTCTCGTCTTCACTTATCCCACTTCTCCTCTCTGATGCTTCTCCACCTCCCCTACGAGTCACTCTGACTTATTTCACTCCCTCATCTTATGAGCGGGCCCTTCATCTCCCAACCTCCTTTTCCGTTTCAGATTTGGCCAGATTTGGAGTAAAACCAAGACTCTGCAGATCCTCCTGGAGAGCTTTTGCGTCCACTCACCAGCTCATGCTTCCTTCTACTTCTTTTAGGGAGGCTCTTCTTGCCTGCTCTTCCTCACCTCCTTGGAACCTGCTTTCCTTCACTGTGGAATCCACCCTTTCCTATCCATGCTCCTGCTCTGATTCACCCTACCTCGCCAAGATGCGGCTCTCGCGCAACTTGACTCTCTCCCACCTTACGATCTGGTACTTTGGACAGACGGTTGTGTTCCTTTTCCTTTTGGCAAGGGCGGCTCTGGCGTACTTGCCAACTGCTCTGTCTGTGGCACTGAGACTACTCTCTCCTTTTCGGCCGGTCCAGTATGTTCAAGTTTTTCTGCTGAACCCTGCGCCATTCTGCACGCTATTTGCTGGTCTCAGCAGCACCAACAAGCCTGTCACTTCTCCTCCTATCTGACTCTCGCCACCTTGTCTTCTCCTCCGGCTTTCCTTTTACCTCAATCACTCTGGCAGATCTGGCAGGAACTGTCTTCTCTCTCCTACTGTTCTATCAAGCTACAATGGGTCCCCAGACACACGTTTCTCCCAGGAAACGACGCGGCTGATGAGCTGGTCTGACGGGGAGTGCTACTCGTGCTCTCTGCAAACCCCTGTAGTTTCTCTCCTTTTATCTCTCGTATCCACTCTTCTCTTGAAGCCGTACTGTCTCATCTAAATTCTTTGACACACAGGTTCCCTCGATCTTCATTGAGGAACTTGTGCTCCCTCGTCATGCTCTCTGTGTTCTCTCTCGTCTTTGCTGCAAGGGACACAGTCTTCTGTTAAGCTCCTATTTCTCTAGGATTGGAAATCGAGAATCCTTTCTGGATCGCCTGTGGACACCCGTTATCTCATTCTGCACTGTCCAGCTACGGACTTTTTGTGCCGCTCACTCTTTGGCGACTTTCCATCTCTGTACAACCTTTGGTCCAGGCGCTGGGGAGTTGCCCGGCTTTTGGGGCTCCATGGTCTTCCGCCATGCCCTCATCCCTCGAAAGGGGTCGGGTAGCAACAACAATAACGTCATAAAATTTACAAATCATTACATCTTTTTGTTCTTGCTACAAGACTGCCTTTTGTGAAAGCTACATAGCAGAACTGTTTCTAACCGATCCTAGTTTCACATTTGCTACGACATGCATACGCCTAAAATTTCAAGAAGTTCAGAGCAAGCCATACTTGAGGTTCAAAACTACTTACCAGGTACCATTAAAAAAACTGTCTAAATTTTGTACAAAAATATAGTACCAAACGAGGACAACAAGCTAGTAAATGTTCTTTATGGTTCCACGTAGCGGTCGAACCCAAAAGGTACAAACAACTGACCTCAAGTGAAAACGATAGATTACTTACATTGAGCTAAGGCGATGAATGAAAATAATTTCTTATAAATAAAAAACTCTGAAGCGAAACATATTGACATAACATGGTGTAACGCTACTTCAAGTATACTGTATGAATATTGCAACTCTTCATTTTGATTTGTAGTAATTCAAATATCAGTGTTAATACATCAAAAAACATAATGCCTGGATTCAGCAAAAAGAAACATTTGTTGCTGCTCTTGGTATTGTTACCGCACCCCTTCTGAGGAAACGAAGTATGACGAGAGACCACTAATCCCAAGAAGCTGGGCAGTTCTTCATAGCCTGGTCCAGAGGTCGTAGAAAGACAAAAGAGCGGTCAAAAAGCGTGCTGCGCAAAGAATCCGCAATTGGACAGTGCACAATGCGATCAGAGGTGTCCTGGGTCGGATGAGCGTAAGTACTGCATCAAGGATTCTTGATTCTGCCTATTCTGAAGAGATAGAAAGCTCTGTCCGTATTAGCAAAGACAGAGGACACAGCCAACAAGACGAAGGGGCACAAATTCCTTAGTGGATACCGAGGAAACCTGTGTACTGAATGGAGATGAGATAGTATGCCCCCTGTCCAAGAAAAGAGAAGAGTGGATACGAGAGGTTAGAGGAGAGTCACTAAAAATGACTGCAGGGGGCAGGAGCGGTCTAGCACACATGAAGACCTCATCAGCTCTATCGTCGCCTAGAAGAAATGAGTGTCTAAGCACCCATATCTCCTGATAGTATAAGAGGAGAGAAGACAGTTTCTGCCATTGAGGTACAAGGAAAGTCAGAGCAGACAGCAGAGCAAGAGTCGGAGAGGAGAAAGCGGATTCGTTGGTGCTCCTAAGACCAGCAAAAAGCTTGCGCGCAGGCTTCAGCAAAAAGACTTGAACAAAGTAGACTTGACGAAAAGAAGAGTGGCCTCAATGGCACAAAGTGAGCAGTTGGCAAGGACGCCAGATCCCCATTTCCCAAAAGAAAAAGAAACAGAGCCATCAGTCCAGATCACCATATCATAAAATGGAAAAAATTCATGGTAAGCAAAAGCCGCACCTTGGCGAAAAAAAGAGGTTCACAGCGGGAGCATGGAGAGAAAAGAGTCAGCTCCACAGTGAAAAGAGGTGGGTTCCAAGATTGCGGAGAATATGCAAAACAACTTTCTCCAAAAGTGAAAAAGTATAAACGGGTGAGTGCATTCACCATGTTGAACTCCCATGCATCCCCCCATGCTGAGGCAGCTATTGACTGGTGCAGACAAGTAAAATTTCAGCAAAGAGGCTGTTTTTTAAACTATAGCATAGCAAAGCAAGGCATAGATAAAATATACAACAAAAATTACTTACTGCAAATTTTATCAACAAAATCACTATTGTTAAAGATATGAAGTAAATTTTTGATGATCGATTTTTGATATTTTGGTTTGTGCCAACTCGACTTCTTTTGCAAAAAAAGTAGCATTACAAAGGCAGCGTTTCTGGGACCGATCGGAGATATGCAGCAAATTTTACGGCGCGAGAAATCGTAGAGCGTACGCACCGAATATATACTCTCCGTGGTCGGTTTTATGACTAGTTGCTGTAAATGTAAAGAGCAGTTTGCTTGCCTAAGGCATCTGTTGCCATGCTCCATCTGCACAGCCAGAGCCGAAACCTGTCCGCTCATAAACGGATACAACTCAGCCTTACCCAAGCAACGCAGTTAAGACGAAGCTATGGATCATGGATATAACTCTGTTCAAACAAGTAACAAACGTTTTATAAACGTTTTCATACAATTTTAAAACACTTCTTAAAAACGCTCTCCAAATAAATCACGATCCCTTACACACACATCTAGTCAAAAGCCAAGGGCAAGGGAGATCTGGAATCGGCTCAAAGAATTCTTGACGTAAAAGAGTCTTAACAACAGTTGCTTTCCTTCAGAAATTTGAGAAATTGATTTATGCTTTCAGAAACAATTGTTTATCATATGTGAAGACACTGTTTTAGCGATAATCACAAAAGACAGCAGTTCAGGGACATAAAAAGTCGAAGAACAGGGTTTTGTGTCTTCAAAACAAAAGTAATTATTAAGGCCCGCAAAAGCCCAAGCTTTTTGAAGACCTCATCTGTTCTCGAACCAACGAGTTAAGAAATCAAAATTATTAATACGTCAAATTTTGTAAAACTAACGGGTTTTGAAGGTTTCTGTGCATATAAATACTGATTTTTCTGATTCCACGCAGAAACAAAATAAATCAGGATATAGCGTCACAATTACGAACATATCACGACCGATGGTAGCAGTTACACGCATTTTGGGCGCATACCACCACTGTTTTAGCAACTATTTACAGAGTAGCAAATTTCACTTTTCGTAATTACTGCGCTAGTCCTTCGGTGCTACGATGAGATGTGAACAGTTCGTAGTAGATGCAGGAAAAAGAGATTAAAAACGTCAGCATTATTAAGAAAAATATGCAGCCTCTCTTGATTGAAAATGATATAAATAAAAACAAAAACTTCATAAGACACGTAGGCTTACAATCGATGTAATAAGACTGCATCTTACTTGCTACTTTGTCCTGGCTCGTCACTGATGGGCACCATGTCACCTTGAATATCGTTGAAACACTTTTCACAAAAATCGTAGCGATCCGAAAGAAGTCCATATGATGGATTGCTAAACATGACTTAATGTTGCAAGACACGTACAATGCTACTATGAATAACTAAACATCACATGTATACTTACTTATTGTTATATTCGTAATAAACGGCACCAGTTGAAATTGTACACAAAGCCTTGCCATAGCAGCACAATGTCATCGGCATAAACTCAAGCTAAAAACATCAAGCGTTAATACATTTTAAATCTTAAAAATACATACCCTTGCAAACAATGTATTACCCAAAAAGACATTGCTATATGATAGCTTCGATTACCAATACGGCATGTCACAAATTAGATGCATAAATGAGAAGTAGGGGTGTATGTTATTATATTTCTTGCAGGATAAGCGATTTCCATTCAAGCGATTGCAGCAAGTTGTTTATGCACCAAAGCTTGCAAACTTCAGATCAAGTAAAAACGTCTTTTGGAGCCACCTTCTTTCACGCAATTGCGTCTAGATTGACAGATGTCGACAGAACTGTTTTCATTTTTTAAGATCTCTCACAAGCAACTAGATCACGAGAATTGTGTATCTGTTACTACAGCCAAAGTGGCACAAATACTCGGAGTACAAGAAGATAACATTCTTCTACCTCTGGTCGGTAGGCAAAATAAATTGTAATCGCTACGCGTTTAAATTGGTATTTGTTGAAATACGCCATTATTAGTAAAAGTTAAAAATGACCCCCTACCTTTCGACCACAACAATAACCCAACTCCTGCATAACTGGATCAATCTCTTGTTCGAAAACTTCTTTTAATCGTGTGCAATATTTATAAACTCGTGAGGTTTTCCTGTTGTAAAGCCATGCATTTGAAAACATCAACCAAACATCGTCAATGAACTGCCATGGTTCCCGATATGTACCAGTTTCTAGATTTTTTTGAATGGTGGATAAATCGATGGGTCTTTTCACGATATCATAATAATCCTGAAAAAATAATGTTCAAAGCTGTATCTTATGTAGTCACGTACTCCCAAACAAAATTCTACTCACAATTCTCTCTAAATATTTCTTTAAAACTAATGGCCAGTGTAGTAGCGATACGCATGTCTCTGCATTCGTATCAGAGTGATGTAGTGATGTGCCACTGCAGCATAGGATGTCCTTATTTTTTGACTACAAATTTTATGGTCTCACCCCTCAAAAAGGTTTCTTTTCATGTAAAAACATCCTGTGTGAAACATTTTTGAAAAATATATTAACGTTTCAAGGTTCTCCAAAGCCCAGGATATTTTCCTATTATGCATACAGACTTTATAGTACGTTTGCACTCCAGATTAGCCAGGTATTTATGTAAATACATGGAGCAACCAAATATTTTCCCTATTTCACTATCCCCTTATCTCAGTTTGCCATGGTGACCCTGGATGAGCTAACTCAGCTCATTCGCTCGCAGTGCAAGTTTGCTATAAGAGATTAGACGTCTGTAAAAGGACGCTAAGCTCACTTTTTATGTGTTAGATCTACCTATTATTGACAGTCATAGCGTAAACTGCAATGCACAGTGCTGCGACTACGAGAAATATGTGTTATCACTAGTATTGATGACTGGCAACCTTGAAAAAATGAGCTTTATTATTTTAGTAGATCTTCGTTTAGGTTCTGGATGCAAATGAAAAAACTATTTTTAACTTGATGAATTGTTCCTTACCAGGTTTACTTCACCATGCAATCGCACGGCTACTGAAGTATCCACTGAACGACTTTGTTTGGTAATTACATATTTACTCAACAGCGTAACGAGTAATTTTACCAGAAGCAAAACAAAGCTGTACTTATTGGATTCATGCGCAGAAAGCACTGAATCTAAATTCCACACAAGAGATAGGCTCTGAGTTGTCTCTTGGGACAAATGGCAAGGTCTACAGGAAAATGTAGCTATGCAGACGTCTACAAAGAAACGCATGAAATATTTTTAACTGATAGCTTGGAAGAGTTGTTTGAAATTCCTTTTGCGGATGCCTTCAGTATGATCTTTTACAAATAAGGCAAACAGTTCCTTTTAGGAGTGATGTTTTACTATGATATCCCCTTAAACTTTTTCAAGTCCTAGGTGCCTACGTTTTGTGATGCCTGTTCCAACCTTAAGAGTTCCGAAAGGAACTACAAGAAACCTTGAACTTTTCCCTGATGTTTAGCTTTGATCCCGGTACCTCTATAAATCTATTATCAATTAAAGGAGCAAAAGTATTTTTTCCACATATGGTGCGATTGCTACCCGGAAAAGCCTTGCCATCAGCTAGGGCAATTTATAAAGTATTAGCTGAGGCATCAGTGCTAACTTCATTGTACAAACATTCGTGTGGGCAGCAACGAAAAGTTGTAGTAAATGAAAGCCATAGTACAGGGTCCGCCAAAAAGACCTGACACATTTGAAAATTTAATAGAAATCAAACGCGTTGACGAAAATAATTGATGTTTACATTTTTGGAAAGCGTATAGCATGCCATTTTGTGCGGTGTCCAAAAAACAATCTACAATGCATTTGTGACGTCATAATGGTTGATTTTTAAAATAATGTAATTTTTTAAATTGTGCTTTATTTGCTAAAATGAAGTGGTTGGGCTCACACCGTTCTTTCGTTATGGAAACTTTTTTTACGAACAGTGGATCAATAACTGCAACTCAAAGATTATTTCGTACGCACTTCAAGCTTGGAAGACACGATCCAGTGCTATTGATCCACTGTTCGTAAAAAAAGTTTCCATAACGAAAGAACGGTGTGAGCCCAACCACTTCATTTTAGCAAATAAAGCACAATTTAAAAAATTACATTATTTTAAAAATCAACCATTATGACGTCACAAATGCATTGTAGATTGTTTTTTGGACACCGCACAAAATGGCATGCTATACACTTTCCAAAAATGTAAACATCAATTATTTTCGTCAACGCGTTTGATTTCTATTAAATTTTCAAATGTGTCAGGTCTTTTTGGCGGACCCTGTACAAGTACCAGTAATGGTGATCACCTTACTCTACTAATGTAAAGTGATAATACTACGAAGTACAATTTCATCTAGCAATATTAGTATTTTACAGGGGGTCATGACAGATAGCTCCGCGTGCTGACCCCCAGGCAATGTCCTTTTGAGGATAGCAGAATCTGTCACTCACCGTTTGAGACTAACTTGAGACCAAAGTGAAACCTCTCAATCAAGATATGGATGATGTACATGCCCCTTCTAACAATAGAAGGATGAATGGCTAAACATATTAGCCTTTATCAGGGCTGACCACTCTGATCTCCTTCAATATGGAGGGGTTCTCGAGAGAGAAAGCTGATATTCTCTCGTCGCTTTGCAGAGTAAACAATTGTGCAGTCCTACTGTAACAAGAAACCCACAGAGGACCGACCAGAAACCGACCCAAAATCCAAGAAATGAACCTCATTGTAGAAAGACCCCATAATCAATATGAAAGTGCAATCTATGTGAAACCTGGCTTAGATGTCAACAACACCAATATTTACAGTGACAACAACATGGAAATCCTTTCCATCAACCTGGAAGGCCTTACTGTGACAAGCATATAAAAAACCACCTAATACGCCTTTTACATACAAAGACCCTCCTTGTCATCAACCTATTAAAATCATAATGGGTGACTTTAATAGCCCCAACACAATCTGAGGTTATGATGAAACAAATGAAAATGGAAAAGCAGTGGAAAGTTGGATGGATGTTAAGAATCTGGAACCAATCCATGACCCTAAACAACCGTCTTCGTTTAACAGTCAAAGGCATAAGCGTGGCTACAACCCTGATCTCTTGTTTGCTAGCCAAGAATTGCTCCCAACTGCAACAAAATCACCTTGGATGCCGTTCCTCGCTCACAGCATTGTTCCATTGCAGTCAAAATCTCACCTTTGATATCCCCCCAAAACATGTAATTCAAGCGTCGATTTAATTTTAGAAGAGCGAACTGGAAAGGCTTTAAAGCTGAAAGTGACAGTCTAATCTCAAAAGTAAAACCAAAACTAGAAAACTGTGACAATTTGTCAAATTATTAAAAAAATCAGCTCGGAAATATATACCTCGTGGCTATCGAATAGATTATATACCTGGTTTAACACAAGAAACAAAGCTTCTGTATGATAAATACCAGAATGAATTCAAAGAAAACTCTTCAGTGAAGACACCATCGAACTTGATGAATCAATCTTGGCACAACTCGCAGCTGTACAACAAGAAAAATGGATACACTTTGTGGAGTCAACCGATTTAACCCAAAACAGTCGAAAGGCATGGCATAACATCCGCAAAATCTCCAATGATCCAACCAAGCCAAGCTTTCAATACAAAGTAACTGCAAACCACGTGGCCCATGTACTTATCAAGAAGGCAAAACACAAGAAATATAAAAACAATCAAAAACCGAAATACCATACTCCAAATACAACACAGACGAACACAAATCTTTACTGTCTGAAAAGTTTACCTGACATGAACTGGATGAAGCAATCAAAACCCTTGTGAATGGCAAAGCCGCTGGAATAGATGATATAAACACTGAACTCCTCAAAAAGCTCGGACCTAATTGCCAAAAATGGCTTCCAAACATGTTTTATGCTTCCATTAGAGAAAACAACATCCCAAAAGTGTGGCGTGAAACAAAACTATCACCATTTTAAAACCTGGCAAAAACCCAAAAAAATTCGACCAATTTCTTTGCTATGTCACACCTGCAAGCTCCTGGAACGAATGATCCTTAATCTGCACCAATCACAGCCACCCTAACGTGGTGGTGCAATCCCCGACCCCGTTTGGGTTGGGTCAAAATGGCTGTTGTCCCCACTGCCGAATCGCTGTGACTCCCTCTTCGGACTCTTCCAATATGTATACTTTCACTGTACAATCTGGCCCCACCACTGCTAACACTGCTCTCTCACCCCACCCTTGTCTCCAAACTTCCTATCCCTCATCTGCCCACTCAAAATCTTCTCCCTCTGCCCCTCCACCATCGTCCCTTGCTCCTGGCTGTCCTTCTGCACCTCCTGCATCCACTCCCCCTGACTCTCTCAGGGTTCTTCAATGGAATGCTGGAGATCTCCGATCCAGGAGCACTGGAACTACTTAACTTTATTTCGTCCCATCCTGTCGATCTTATCTGCATCCAAGAATCAAATCTTAACTTTTCTTCCTCTTTCCGGATTCCTGGAAGCTCTGCTCTGCATTCTCATTGCACCCACTCCCAGTCTGGCCTTCTCTTTCCTGACGCCACGCATGCTAGCAATGGTGTCATCACTTTCATTAGGCAGGGCCTATCTTTCTCTGAACTTTCTACCTCCTCTCTTTCTTTGCTTGATCCCTACTTTGATTATGTAGAGATCAACAGCTCTAGTAAAAACTCCTCCTCGCTCGCTTTTCTCAATGTGTACGCCCCTGCTATTTTTTCCTCCCTAACAGATGGCAGACCTGACTCCTTTTCTCCCTCCGTTCTACCCTCCTCCAAAAATCTCCTCTATATGGGGGACTTCAATTGCCATCACCTCCCTCTGGGACTCAAAATATACCTCTGACCCCCGCGAGGAGGAAGTATTTGACTGGGTCATCTCTTCTGACCTCCTCCCCCTCAATGACCCTGACACACCCACCCTTCTCCATCGCTCCACTGGCAGTTGCTCTTCCACTGATATCTCCTTTGCTCCCTCCTCTCTTGCTCTTTCTTGCTCCTGGGAGGTGCTACAGGGCCTGGGTTCTGACCACCTACCAATTCTTCTAACTATCCCTCTCTCTCTGGTCTTCGCCCCAATGAGCATCCTCCTTCCTTCATCTTTCAGAGAGCTCGCTGGGATGACTTTGTCTCCTACTTTCACTCCCACTGTCCTTCTGCAGAGAAATACTCGTCTCTTTCTCTTCCCTCTGCTGCTGCTCTCTTTAGCTCTCTGGCACTGAATGCGACCAAATCTTCCATTCCTTTCGGCTGCATCAAATGCCATCCTAAAGCCTGGTGGTCTGCTGAGGTGGAAGGTGCAGTTAGTGAAAGACGCAAGGCTTTTGCTGCCGCTCACAGAAGTGATGAAGATCGCCAGGCTTACATCTCCGCTTCTTGACATGCTTCGTCAGTCATCACCAAGGCGAAGCCTGAGGCATGGCAGACGACTTGCTCTTCTCTTTCACCCAAATCAAACCAAAAAACTGTATACACTCTTCTTCGCTCTATCGCTGGCTCTCCTTTCTTGTCTTCCTTCTGTCCTAATTTATCAAACTGTTCTTCTCCCAGGAAATTGGCTTCGGTCTATGCCGCTTACCTGAGATCTCACTTTTCCGTTTCTCAGCCAAAGGCCGTGCGTACCAGAGCCAGAGGCTACCTCTCTGAGCTCCCCTAAGCCACGTGCCTGGAGGAGTCTCATTCATCCTTCTGCTCTCCTTTCTTCTCCACTGAATTTCTTGTGGCTGCCACCAACCTTTCTTTGTCCACTGCCACTGGTCCAGACAAAGTTGCCTATCCCATGCTAAAGCACCTTCCTCGCTCTCCCATGGATATTCCTTTTCACATTTTCAATCTCTCCTGGACTTCACATTCCTTTCCTTTCATCTGGAAGACATCTTCCATTATTCCCATACGCAAGATGGGAAAACCTCTCGACTCTCCTGCTTCCTTCCGGCCTATCTCTCTCACCTCCTGCGTATCAAAGCTGTTTGAACGCATCATTCTATCCCGTCTTCTCTTCTTTCTGGAATCTAATTCCATTCTCTCTCTCCCTGCCAGGCCGATTTCCGCTCTGGACGGTCTACAATTGATCAAGTTCTGTACCTTTCTCAGTCCATTTCGGATGGGTTTAACAAACCCAGGCCGGACTCTCGGACGATACTCTCTACTATTGATTTTTCTAAAGCTTTTGACTCTGTCTGGCATCCCGCCCTTTTCCACAAACTCATTTCGGCTGGCCTCCCTCCTTGCTTTGTTTGTTGGACTCAATTTTTTTCCTTTCTGATAGGCACGCTTGCATGGTTTATCAAAATCACAAAACTTGTTCTTTTCAAGTTTGTCGAGGTGTTCCACAAGGATCCATTCTTGGCTCTGTACTTTTCTCTCTCTTCATTAATGATCTTCCGGCCTCTCTGCCTTCTATCGTCAGCTGCTCTCCTTATGCTAACGATCTGGCCATTTGGTCCTCCACCCCCTCGATCCCCACTGCGGTGGAGGCCACACAAGGAGCTCTGTTTCGATTGTAGTGCTGGTCTGAGTACTGGTGTCTTCCTCTCGATCCAAGCAAATGTGAGGCCTCCTTCTCAGTGGTTCCCCACCAGGCTAACCTCCAGCCCAACTTCCTCCTACTCGGCTCCCGCCTCCATTTTAATCCCACTCCAACTTTTCTTGGGGTCACCTTCGACCGCACTCTTTCTTTTACTAAACATGTATCTTTGCTGAAGGCCAAGTTTTTCCCACGTCTCAAGGCCTTACGCTGTATCTCTGCTTCCTCATGGGGCCCTGCTAAGGAGTCCCTCTCTGTTCTGTACAAATCTTTTCTTCGATCCCTTTTCACTTATGCTTCACCCGGATGGTTTCCTTTCCTAAGCGCTACCAATATCACCAAATTGGAATGCCTCCACCAAGCGGCCAGTCGCGACATCACCGGCTGCCTCTTGTCCTCCCCTATCCCTCTACTACTCACCGAGGCTTTTCTACCTCCCCTACGAGTCACTCTGACTTATTTCACTCTTTTTTCTTATGAGCGGGCTCTTCGTCTCCCAACCATTCATTTCGATTTCAGGTTTGGCCAGACATGGAGTGAAACCAAGTCTCTGCAGATCGTCCTGGAGAGCTTTTGCATCCACTCACCAGCTCATGCTTCCTTCTACTTGTTCTAGGGAGGCTCTTGTTGCTTGCCTTCCCTGTCCTCCTTGGAATCTGCCTTCCTTCACGGTCGAGTCCACTCTTTGCACTTCATGCTCTCGCTCTGATCCCCCTCACTCTCGCTAAGGTGCAGCTCTCGCTCACCTTGACTCTCTCCCCCCTCATGATCTGATACTCTGAACAGACAGCTCTGTTCCTTTTCCTTTTGGCAAGGGCGGCTCCGGCGTTCTTGCCAACTGCTCTCTCTGTGGCACTGAGGCCACTCTTTCCTTTTCGGCAGGCCCAGTATGTTCCAGTTTTTCCGCTGAAGCCTGCGCCATTCTGCACGCTCTTTGCTGGTCTCGGCAACACCAACAGGTCTGCCATTTTTTTTCTCTTCTGTTATCTGACTCTCGTTCTGCCCTCACCACCCTGTCCTCTCCTCCATCTTTCCTGTTATCGCAAACTTCGTGGCAGATCTGGCAGGAACTGTCTTCTCTCTCCTCCTGTTCTATCAGACTACAATGGGTTTTCGGACACTCATTTCTACCAAGGAACGACACGGCTGATGAGCTAGCCAGACAGGGAGCGCTACCCCTTGTAGTCTCTCTCCTCTTACCTCTCGTATCCACTCTTGTCTTATCTCGGACTGGAGGCGTACTGTCTCATCTAAATTTGTCAACACACAGGTACTGTCTCATCTAAATTTGTCGACAACTTGTGCTCCCTCGTCATGCTCGCTGTGTCCTCTCTCGTCTTCGCTGCAATGAACACAACCTTGTTTTAGGTGCTTATCTGTCTAGAATTGGCAGAATTGAGAATTCTTCCTGCAGCGCCTGTGGACACTCGTCCCAGGACATCTGTCATCTCATTCTGCACTGTCCAGCTACAGATTCTTAGCACCGCTCACTCTTTGGCGACTCTCTGTCTCTCTACGACCTCTGGTCCAGACCCTGGGGAGTTGCTCGGCTTCTGGGGCTTCATGGTTTTTTTGCCATGCCCCCATCCCTCGGAAGGGGTCGGGTAAACAACAGCAACAACAACAACAATGATCCTTAATCGCCTCCCGCCTATTATTGATGAAAAACTAATACCCATGCAGGTTGGCTTTCGACTAAGTCGATCCTGCACAGGCCAAATATTAAAGCTCACACAACACATTGAGGACGGTTTCAAAAAAGGAATGGTGACTGGTGCTATTTTTGTAGACCTCAGGGCTGCTTATGACACTATAAATCATCAAAAACTTGTGTACAAACTTTTAGAGATAACAAAGGATTCTTCTCTGACTAAATTCACACAAACTATGTTTAGCAATCGACGCTTCTATGTTATTCTAAATAGTAAAAGAAGTAAGTGGAGAAACCAAAAAAATGGCCTACTCCAGGGTAGTGTTCTAGCCCCACTACTCTTTAACATCTACACAATGGACCAACCTCTACCAGAAAATACATAAAGATTTCTCTGTGCAGATGATCTTTGCATCACCGCCAAAAACAAATCTTTTGAAACGGTTGAACATCACCTTCGAAAGGCACTACCAATCTTATCCTTATACAGTAGATTCCGCTTAATTGGGCCGCCGGTTAATCGGGTCAGCCGTTTAATTGGGCCAAATTGTGAAGAACAAAATCCAATCAAAGATAATGCACTACGTTAAATCCGCATAATCAGGCCACAACTGTAGTCAGACATACACTGGTTTAATTGCAAAACCGCCTTTGTAATGTAATAGAACTCAATATCACAAAGCCAACTATATTATGTAACAATTGAAAAATACAGGCGTAAATTATTTTGTCATTTCATGCCCTTGGACATGGTAATTGTTGTATTTTGTTGCAAATTTTGTGAAGTCCCAAGCAGAGATGCCACAAAAAGAATTAACAATTGCTGAAAGGGTTGTTGTTCTAAGAAAAATTAGAGAGCAACCTCCAAACATTAGTCATCGCCTGGTGTACCAAGGACAATCCTGGCACAGATACTGGAAGACTTCGGATAATCGGGTCAGCCGCTTAATCGGGCCAAATGACGCTTATCCCGATGTGATCCGATTAAGCGGAATCTACTGTACTACCAAAACAGCCGATTAAAAAGCAATCCGGCAAAAAAACAATTCTGTCTATCTCACCTACGCAACCATCATGCTACTCGCAAAATGAACATAATGTGGAATGGAACACCAATTTCGCACGACAAATATTCTGTATATTTGGGTGTCACAATGAATAGAACCCTTTCCTTCAAAGAGCACACAAAGAAAACTAAAGGCTAAAATTCAATCAAGAAATGCTCTGCTTTCCAAATTAGCAAATTTTAAATGGAGAGCAAACCCTTGTACTTTGCGCACAACTGCTCTAGCGCTACGCTTTTCTACAGCTGAATACGCTTGCCCAGTGGGGGAGAGATCAGCTCATGCTGGAAAAGTCGACTCAGTTCTGAATGATACATGCCGACGAATTACAGGAAGCCTTAAACCGACCCCCCTTAACAAAGTGTACAGCTTGGCAGGAATCACTCCCGCCAGCATTCGCCATGAAGTTCCCAGCCAATTTGAGCGACAAAAATGCGATTTGGACCAACGACATACCAAGCACGGATTGACAGCCGCCCAATCCAGACGAAAATCTAGAAAGTTTTCTAAGAACTGTTACTCCTCTCGATAAGGACGCCAAGCGCAAACTCAAAACACAGAACCTATGGCAGAACTATACGAACAATATTCTCGATCAACATAAGCTCCGAAATTTCCTAGTTCTGAGAACGCTCAGCTGAGAACTCCGGACCAGGACTAATGATATTCCGGGCTAAAAAATTTAACTTCCGTAAGTTAAGCTACTATATTTCGTTGTTTTTATTAATTTTTAATCATGAGATAGCGTTTAAAGCCTAGTCATGGACGAAAAATATCTAACCTTGCCTAGTAAGGTTAACCGAGCAGTTGAAAGTATGTAATTACTGGCTAACTAGCTTTAATCACGTAGCGAGTGCAACTGGCGTGGGCTCAAAACCGCTTTTTGAGGGCTGGCCAAACTCGTTCAGGTCATATTGAAGCTCAACTGCGCCAGCTCAAGCTGCTTTGCGAACATACTTTATAAACAAAGATCAAGAATGGTTTTAGCTGGAATCCACGCCCGATGTGAATCAACCTTTAGATGGACAAGACAGATCAACAGTGAGATACACTATCACTACTTACCTAGTTTTCATTCACATACTTTTTTTGGTATTCAGAACATGCTATTAACTTACTAATAACAAATAAATGGCATCCATAAAAAAGCGATAAAGATTTTGTGGTATCACGAAACAAGGCCGACGTTAGCTACAGTTCAATGCAATTTTAGAAGAAAATATCTACGCATCTCTTCCTCCGGGGGGAGGGGGGGAACAGATCAAAAACTAGTATGACAAATTGGAAGACAACAGCCACGTTGGAAACGTTCAAAGAACGAACAAACTATTAAGTTAATGACACCATGCGTGCTTGATTTAACTGAGTAATAGAAAATCAACTCGCAAAGCTTCAATAGAATTAGGTGCGCCAACCTGTACTGTTGTCAAGATTCTCCATAAACACCAACATAACCGGCGATACAAAGGGCCAATCATTCCGGCTCTGCAACCAGATGATCTATCCCAGCCAGCTGCCTTAGCTGCAGAATTCTTCACAGGCGTGACATCAATAATGGCATTGTACAGCGTGTTGCGGTTTCTGACGAGTGTGCTTTCAACCAGGGATGTGGAAGCGGAAGCGGGAAGCAGTGGAAGCGATCCTTTTTCTGTAGAAGCGGAAACGCGAAAAACCTGCCGCTTCCACATAGGTTATTTGACTTGAAGAGTAACTTGGCGAAAAAGTGTTCTCCATTTCCCAATGTGGATCAAACGGTGAAGTTGCACTATAAGTATGAATGAACGTGCGATATCATTAGCGCGAGAGGACGAGAAAAAGTATAACTAGCATCACATTTCATATCGATTACGGGCAAGAAAAAGGTAGTTTGGACAATGAAACGTAGCTAATAAAATGATGATTTGATTAAACTTAACTAACCTTGGTTACGGAGTTAAAAACGTTGGAAAAGAAATTACTCACGACGGAAACAACTTAATCATTCTACATTAGTGCTCTTCAACAGGGGTTTTGCAAAATATGCAGTTGTGTTCCGTGAGTTTTAAGGGTTCCGTGAGGGGACCACGAAGGTTCTTCGTTTATTACTAGTAATTATTCTTATTTCAGTATATTGATTTCTTATATGTAGTGGTGTTCCGTGTATGCAGTATAAATAGTGATGGAATCTTGTGATAGCAAGTTGCAGATTGTGACGTAATTCTGTTTACTACTATAGGATTCCTGAATACAAATAAGGTCAACGGGATGAGACGAAAGAAAGTGTAGCAGTTCAGTGCTCCTGGCTCGGAGACCCCCAGCATTCCATTGAAAAACCCTGAGGGAGTCCAGAGGGGAAGAAGCAGCAGGAGGTAAAGAAAAACAGCCAGGAGCATGAGGCGGTGGTGCGGGTGCAGAGAGAGAAGATACGAAGTGGGCGAAAAAAGGATAAGAGGTTTGAAGGCGAGGGTGGGGTGCGAGTGATGCATTAGCAGAAAAGGGCCAAATTGAGTAGTGGAGGTACACCAGCTGGAGGAGTTCAAGGAGGAAGTCGCAGTGCTGGTAGGTGTGGGATCTCCAACAAAAAAGCAGGGAGGGAAAATCCAGGAGTGAGAGCTGCCAAAAATTCTGAATCTAGAAAAGGAGAGTAGTAAGCACTTTAAATGTACCCAATTAGTACATGTGCAGCATTGCACTGACCTACCCCGCCAGGTCACATTTCCAGCGCACACTGAACAGGGAAAGACAGGACAAGGGTTAGGATGAACGTTGCCGCTCATCAGGAGAAGGAGAAGAATGAGAAGACGGGCAAGAAAAAGGCAGGAGAAGAGAGAAAACAGGCCAATTTTAAAGACTGCGTGCTACCCTTCTACGGTCGTTCAGAGGGCTGCACGGCAAAAAAATGCTTTGTGTAAGGGGAGTGCCCAGGGTAACTTGGACCCTCGCGAAGACCAACAGCCATTTTAACCCAACCCAAACAGGATTGGGGACCGCATCACCCAGTCGAGGTGGCTGTTGATTGGTGTAGTTCAATTTTGCTCGCTTTTCATGTACGAGGTGCATTCAATAAGTTTCCAGACTTTTTTGGTATGGACACTTTTATTAACCGTACACACAAAAAACTCTAGTCCCCTTCAAAGTATTCTCCTCCGACATCAATGCACTTGTTGTACCGTTCCAACAACTTCTGGAAAGCCCCCTGGAAGTCTTCTTGTGTGAGCGTGTTTAGGACCCTCGTCACAGACTCTTTCATGTCCTCAATTGTGGAATAACGTTGCCTCTGAGGTTTTCCTTGAGCTTTGGGAATAGCCAAAAGTCGCAGGGAGCAAGGTCCGGGCTGTAGGGAGGATGGGGAACCGTCTTGATGCCCATCTGGGTCAAATAGTCTGTGACGAGGATGGAGTTGTGGACTGGGGCATTGTCCTGATGGAAATGCCACTGACCTGATTCGAAGAGTTCTGGCCTCTTCCGACGGAATCTCTTCCTGAACTCCCTTAAAACTTCAATATAGTACTCCTAGTTGACTGTGATTCTAGTGGGAACCCAGTGAATGTAGATTATGCCCATGCTGTCAAAAAAAGGGATCATCATGAGTTTCTGGGTGGACTTGCTCTGTCTGGCCTTCTTGGGTCTGGGAGATCCAGCATGCTTCCACTGGGAACTCTGTCTCTTGGTCTCTGGGTCATAACAATAGATCCAGCTTTCATCGCAGGTTACCAGGGCGTCAAGAACTTGGGGATCTAAATTAATGAGCTCAACCATCTCCTTGCTGTCATTGCAACGTCTTTCTCTCTGATCTTCCCGGAGCACTCTTGGGACGAACTTCGTGCAAATCTTCCACATCTTCAGTTCCTCACGAATGATTATGTGTACAGCTCCCACACTGACATTAAACTCTGCACTTAGTGTCTCTATAGAAACACGACGATCCCTATTCATGAAATCGTTTATTTGGCCAATCATCTCTGATGTTCTGACTTCCCTACTCCTCCCACATCTCTCATCATCCCTCACGGACTCCCTGCCTTCCTTGAATCTCTTGTGCCGCTGAAAAACTGATGATCGATTCATGCAAGATGGTCCATAAGCAGTCTGAAGCATACCATACGTTTCCATGGCAGTTTTTCCAAGTTTAAAACAGAACTTGATCGCATATCGTTCTTCTAATGTGTCCTCACGTCCAGATTGCATTTTTGAAATTCACCAGCTGTGACAATCAGGATTTAGTAAGGTGTACTCTAATTCCTACTGTAGCTATAAATTTGCACCTAAACAAGAAAAAATTGGTCAATCATCTCATAAGGAGTATAGTAACAACATACTGAAATATCTCGAGTTTACGGCAATCATAAATGCCTGTACAAAAAAGTCTGGAAACTTATTGAATGCACCTCGTATATACTATATATACACGACAGAAATTTCGCACTTCGCTATCCAAAAAGATCAGAGTCAATACCTGTTTGGGGACGAACAGAAAGTCCGAAATGATAATTAGAGTTAAAGTTAACTCAAGGTCAGAGTTAGTGAGGATAGAAAGGAAAAATCAGCGCTATACGGTGTAATTTGTTGTTGTGACGACAGGTTATTGTCGAGAGCTGTAATATGTGGTCATACGGTTTAGATCTGAGAAGCATTAGGTTAACTGTTGTAAAAGTAGTTGTAAGTAGTGAAGGAACTTATAATAACTGTCTATTTGTTGAAGTGTTTAATTATTTTTTGAAGTGTAGTAACAAAACATTTGATTTTCTTGCAAGCAATTCGTGATTTCTAAATTTTGGTTAGTGGGAGTTCTGTGACCAACGCAAAAGTACATCCGGGGTTCCGCGATGACAAAAGGTTGAAAAGCACTAATCTACATTCAACACGAGTTTTAATATCTAAATAAGAGAAACACAGAGTAGTTTGGAACAATAAGCTCAAGCGAAGTAGGTAAAGTTATAGCAATAAATGAAGGTTTTTGTCTCTTCAAAATGATAAAGTGAAGAAGGCAGGCAACAGACCCACAAAAGTTTAAAAAAATTTGTCAACGATCGTTTTCTCACTTTTTGTTGGTGGAAGCGGAAGCGTTTGAAAATAACCGCTTCCACATCCCTGCTTTCCACACATCAAAACAAGTTAATGACACAATGTCGGGATCTGGAGATTAGAGAACACAAACTGGATGTTGTTTGTCGTAAAGTAGTTCTCGAATTTAATTTTATTTTTGAGAGGCTAATTGAGCAATGCTAGCCCAGACTGCAGTCTCAGAATGCAAACTTTTCCCTTTGCACCAAACAGAGATTTAAAGCTGGGTAGTTCAGTTTATGAAAAGAAATATCTGCTGTGAGAAATGAAGACACTAATTTTCCCTTAGTGTTGTTGATCTGGGTGTAAAAAGATTTGCTTATTTTGGGCATCTGCTTTTTCTCTGCAATCCAGCAAGTGATGCTTACATTTTCTGTGATTTTGCAAAAAAAAGTTTTTTGTCACATTTGACTAATACGTCGCAAATGTTGCTCCATAAACTGCCTGCTGGAGTTGCCAAAAACTCATCCAAATATTGGTTGCAAATTTGCCCAACTTTCGCTATGCACGATTTTGTTGTTCAGGCATCTTTTAATGTAACTAATTTAGGCATCTTTTAATGCAACTAATTATTGCAAGTTACGGTTCAAAAAACATGTATAGCGAGAAATAATTTTTTTATAAGATTAGATCAATTGCGTAATAATCATGCATTCATATATCAACAATCAAGATTCTAAAATGAATAATTTTTCAACAAATACGCATGAAGTGACAAATGTCCAGCTCCATCACGCATTTTTATTGTGACGATAATGCATTACTGTCACAGAAGTTTGAATTAAAAGACT
Source organism: Trididemnum clinides (assembly GCA_963675345.1). Classification (NCBI taxonomy): domain Eukaryota; kingdom Metazoa; phylum Chordata; class Ascidiacea; order Aplousobranchia; family Didemnidae; genus Trididemnum; species Trididemnum clinides. Next base: position 1,143,407 of record OY776299.1, on the reverse strand, counting down.
TTTCTAAAAACCGCATAGACATAGAATATTTAAATCATTTATTGCTGCTCAAAAAATCTCATAAATGAACAATAAATTAGGTTTATATCTAATTTTGATGAGACAAAATTTTGACAGACTTCGACTTTGTTTGAACCAATTAAACTTATCAAAAAGAGTACTGAGCAACCGAAACCAACGTTATATAAAAGTTTGATAATGTAACACAGCGTTGAAAAATGTCAGACTTAACTGTTGCAACAAAATGATAAAAACAGAAAGCAAGCTTATTGTTCTGTTTGAGTCAGTTAATTTGGACGATATATTACGTGAATAAAAACTACTACATTTATATTTGTAGCATACTTAAATTGACGGTAAAGTGCAATAAAAGTTTATAATCAGGTCAAGATTTAAGGCTCAACCTGAATAAACTAAACAACACGCTGAAAAATCATATTGATGGTGGGAATTATCTATGTGCTAATACAGGACATTAATAATGTTTCTTGTTGCGCTAAAATACGGCTTCGTTGCCATTAGTTGGGTAGTAGTAGTAGTAGTAGTAGTAGTAGTGATTTATGGAAATTCACACATCAAGTAGCCTGTTTTTGAAAAGTTTGTTCACAATTGTGTAGTGAGTTGTATCCACCTGGCAGTTTAGCTGTGCTGGAGCAATCTACAATCAAGTGGTCAATAGTTCATTCATTGTAGTTGCATTGTATAGAGAAATGCAATTTTCTAAACCCCGTTTTGTCTCCGATAACGAGGTGACTGGATTCATCTCATGTTCTTCTAAAGTTCATAAACATCATTGCGCCATTTTGTTTTGTCAATAGCATCTTTCTTTTTTTAATTCCATCTCTTTTTCCACCTGCTTTCTGCATGTCATCTTTGGTCGCCCACGCCCTTTTCTTCAAACCACTATAAAATCTAACGCTCTTCTTAACACATCATCACTATATCTCCTCAAAACATGTCCATACCATCGCACTCCATTTTCTTTGGCCAATTAGCAATTTGCACAATAGCCTCCTCTTGCGACATGCATAAGTACGCAGAGTTACTATTCTAGCCCGATCAAACACGGGAAATGATTATGCTACCATGAGTAATGCCGTTACAATGTGAAAGATTTCTCAACAAGAAAACAGCTTTGCCAAAAAGCTACTAATTTATGATTAATTGCGAGTCGAACTTCATGTCCAAAACAAATCTGTGATTTACCGTTTATGCAGACTCAACCAGCAATGAACATAAAAATTATTTACATACCAACAAATTACTTACTGGTATGTTAAGTCGATCAGCATCAACAGGGTAGCGGAATGGATGCGATTCAGGTTCTTGTTTAAACAGTTTTAGGATAACCGGCAGTAAGGCATCTCGCAATTCCGACGTCAGAAATTCTTTAGTAACAAACAGCATAAGAAAAGAGAGAGATTGACAGGGCAAGATAAAAACAATAAATACCTTTATTGGGTTTCGGAACTTTCGAAGCTGAAGTTATGTGACCAGCAGATGACGTTGGTTCACTTTTTACTGAAGCTGAGGTTACGCTGGTAGCAGCAGTAGATGTTGCACTCGACGTAGGAAAAACTTCACTAGTCCTCTCCATCTAAAAACGATAAAACTTTACATCAGCGCTTTCCAGCAGTGTGAGCTGCTGGAAATGTCAGTTTTCCGATATTTAACTGAAATATTTCTGGCAAATCACCAGGTTTCAATAGTTTTCCATCACTTAGATCAAAATAAATACCCATTAAGAGTAACCTGATATGTTGCCAATAACTTGTTTCTGTCCCATCTCAATTTTTTCATTGTCGCTTTCATGCAATCTATCAAAGGTTCTTACACTTTCTGAGATGTGCACCCTTAGGCAAGATCAACAAAAACTCACATCCCCCCTTGGCAAGATTAACAAGAACTCATGCTTCCACTAATCTGTGACAACCTTTTTTTGTTAGAATGACAGCTAGATTTCTGGTCATTATTACATATTTGCTCTCGAAACTAAAATGAGGACTTCTTCTTTAAAGATTGACTATTGTAGAGCACCGCATTCTCAAATTCTTCTCATTTACATTACACAATTACTCTCGAAGCCAACGTGAAGACCTTTTTCGACTACGTCAGAAGGTCGTTTTCTCAATTTTAATTCAATATTTCAAGGATAGCTATAAAGTCGTGGCCTTCCACCCCTCTGGCAAACTTACATGCCTCCCCAGCAGGGCACACCCCAGTTTAAAAGCCCCTGCAATAGAGCATAGTAGCCCCCACAAAAAACAAAGTTAGTAAAGGTTGGTAGCAAGCAGAAAAAGGTTGACGAGCACTGCTTTACATTTGTTATCTTGTATATCTATGCCCACTAATCCAGACTTGCACACTCAACCACAACCAGGTTTGACTTGTTCATGGATATTTTTTAAAAACAAATAAAGTCAATTTTACATTGTTTTTTACGCGTTTCGCAGGCTCAGACATGCTGATTCAGTGTGTGTCAGCCACTACACACCCGCTTTCGACCCAAACTTTTTGCTGGAGCAACACAGCACTTTTCCTGATAAGTACCCATGCTGCTTTTACAGTTTTTCTCCACATCTTTTGATCCTAAGCCTGAAATAATAACCACTACATCACGGCGGCTATACAGATACCACATTTCGATCTCACCATATACCAGGTTTAGATCTAACATATACATAGCAAGCACAGATGTAAAGTTTTGACGTTTTTCTAGTCAGTCACAGATCGACAAAAGTCGATTATACAAGCCGCACAAACGTGTAATAGCCATCTCTTTCTAGGCTCACCACAGAACCAGATAACAAACATGATGGGAAACTTAAGTATAAAAAAGGATAAACCTTAGCAAAATTTTCAACAAATGCCCCCTTTATCTCTGCTTTCCATTTCTAACAATCAACTAGAGTAGACCGCAAACATGAACGGACGCGGAAAATCGCATACATTAAACAAAACCTCTCGTCGGATGGATTTCATTATTCTGTTTATGGCTAAAGCTAGCTAGGCTCCATGTCAACTCGTATGACTGCCTCCACCCAATAAATGTTGAACCTGACTTTTAATAGATTATAGAGCAACAGTTGTTCAGTTTTTATCCCCTCAACAAAGTTGGTCGGATTGATCCCATTCGTTCTGCAATTCTTCGCACTCCATCTCGCAACATTGTTTTATTCAGAGCATCCTCCGTCTGAAATTAACCTTCTCTTTTACCTCTGCCACTTCAGTTTTTCCAGGTCCTCTTTAATTGTCCTCGCTTTCTCTTACCACTCACTTCAAAATCTAAGGCAACTCTCAAAACACTACTATCATCTCTTTTCACCTCCTGTACGTACACTCCAACTCCATTTGCTTTTGCCACCCCATCTACGGTTTCGTTTCATCACAGCATGTCCTAACCGTTCTTCAGCGGTCTTTTTGTCTACAACTTTCCGAGCGCACATAGCTCCAACCGGAGCTCTACTGGTTTTTCTTAAACTTGTTTCTATGCTCTTTTAAACACCATGTCTCGCTTTCATTAAGTATTGTTGATCTTTTACAACTACGATTAACTTTCCCTTTCATCTTCAACGGAAATCTGTTTTCGAGTAACAACTTCACAAAAATTTTGCTGGTGGTATAGAATTTTAATACACCTTTCAAAAAAAGTAGTTTTAGCCAAAAACTTTTCGGGACGCTCTCATCAATGGAGGTATCGCGTCAAAAAGGGGACAGCTAAAGCGAGAAAGTTCTTTTGTCCCATTAAATCGGGTGGTAGGCAATTAAGACAAGCCAATGATAGTGCTAGCATAGTACTACGCGCCAATGAGAGAAATTTCGCTTCACCAAACCCATATGGCTAAAACAGGTTTTATCAAAGCTGTAACAACTCCCATCATTTCCTAAATCTTACCCAACCAATTCTTATTCTTGCAGTGACTGCAGCTTCACAACCATCACTAGCATTTAGCTTCTCACCGAAATAACACCATGAATTTACCGTCTCCATTTCATCCCACAACTTCTCCATCCAGTCCACCATTTCTTTCATTTTCCTACATTTTGAACAAAATGTATTGCCAATTTAGTCGTAACTCTCTTTATCCTCGCACATCTGCCATGAATCCAGTTTCCACATTTTCTGCACAACACTGAATTGGCCATCACTCCTCACCACCAAACTCCACATGGAAATATCTTCCTTTTCAATATTTCTCCTTCCGACATGCCTACCCTCATTTTAACTAACCTTTCAACCCTTACTTTCTCAAGTATTTTTTCCAATTCCAAAACCTTTTTATCAAATCTTCCATAGTTTTGCTCATAAGAACGAGGTCATTTGCATAAAGTATTTCATTGATCAAATTCCTTCTTGCATTTTCTGTAATGACATCCACAACTATTGCAAACAACAATAACAACAGAACAGATATCCAACACAAATTAACCGCCGCCTCATCATGACAATGCGTTTCCCCACCCCGTTTGAGGTTAAATCGAAATGGCCGTTATCCTTCCCGAGAATCTCAGTTTTGAACGACACCGAAGGTCAAAAACTAAGTCACTTTAAAATCTGTCGCCTCTCTCTTCTCTTCTCTTACCTCTCTCTTCCGCTATATATCTCTCTCTCCTTTTTCTTCTGCTAAGTGGCAACGTTCATCTCGCCCAATCTTTTCCTGCTCACAGGGTTCCCACACAATTTTCAAAACTACATTCCATGACTCTCCATGATTTTCCATGACCTTTTTTTGCGACTTTTCCATGACCATTATTAAAGCATTTTTAAATACATCTATCAGTTCACACTGAAACAGTACTTTCGGTAACGAGATTAAATTTTTGTTAATTGCTCCTTGTGCCAACGTTTTCACTTGCCAATATTATTTAACTCCTATTGCGTTATCATTCAAATTTAATATCTACAAATATAATATCTGGTTAAACACACCTTACTACCACAATGGTACTCTCATAAGGCATTGATAAAACATTAATACTTAATAAGAAGACATTCAGTTAAATTTTTCATTTCTGGCATACTTAACTTAGCTATCTTAACTAAATTTGAATCTTTTAATGCAGTGGTTCTCAAACTTTTTTCGATGCGACGCATTTAAAAAAGCTTGCGAGACTTTGCGACGCACCAGACAGCATCCTACAGTTTAGTTTGCCGTACTGCGAGATAAATGTGACCCATAATCTACATAAATAACTGTCCTAATGCTCCCGAGATTTTGGATTGGTCTGTCATCTTCAATCGTAAAATTACGCTCTTCTAAGTTTGTAACTCATCTTTCCTGTTTTCGTCCAACATACAACTGAATGCTTTATTCTTTATATATTTTTCGCCAATTAAGTTAAACCTCTGCAATTTGATTCTTGAATAACAAGTCAACCGTTACAACAGTGTAGTAAAAACACTATTGTGAAAATGTCAGAAGAAAGTAAGAAAGGAATCTACGATCAGTTCTTTTGACGCAATAAAACTTACACTTTATGACACAATACCAAAATATCCCGCGACGCCCTTGGAAAATTGAAACGACGCACCGGGGCGTCGCGACGCACAGTTTGAGAACCACTGTTTTAATGTTTCGGCTAACTTTCTAAGTCTTCTTAAATTATGCTTATGCTACTATTTGTTATAAAATGCAAACTAGCACATGCAACAACCCTCGACATTGCAATTAAATTCACAAGTAACTGCAGTGTGGCTATGAAAACAATACGACAATAATTATTTCTTCTAGCCAGAAAAAAGTCCTCTTTTGTGATCTTTAACCCTGCAATCTCTGAGCTGAGCACTTTACCTAGAATAGCTTTGTGTCTAAGCTGGAATATTATTATTATTAGAATAAAATCAAACCAACAATGATATGAAAGACTAGATTACAAAAAGCCCTTTTACAATTCTCATTTAACTGGATCAAGAAATAGTGAGCACTTTTGATGTTAACTATGACTCTATGCCATCTAGGTACAACATGAATGAAAAAGTTAGTTATAACAAGATGAAAAAAAATTAACAAGCATATACACAGAAAATTTTAGAGCTCAAGAAAATGACTCCACAATCTGACAGAAAAACATCTTTCAGTAAATCTGGTATTAAAAGTTCACTTAACTTTTTTTCCAAAACATGTCAACTACTTGGTGCTGCAGTTGCATTGAGCTGAAAGCATAATAAGAAATATAGTCTATCAACAACTCGCGCAGGAAAAAACACATCAACCATCAAAGTTCAACAAAAAGTCATGACAGAGCATAGGCAATCTAAATACTGAACCAATGTATACTTCTTAAGCATACAAAGATAAATGCTGTTCCGTAAACTTCAACTTTTTTTTCAAAACACGTACATGGTCACAAAACTTTTTCTCATTTTCTTCACTTTCACGAATCTTCAGTCTGAAAGTATTTGACTTTGCAAGCAAAGTAAAATTGTGCTTCACTTCTGCCTCTGTAGCTGATTTGTCTGCTTTCAGGCTCATGGCTTGGATGCTTTCATTTAATAACTTTCTTTTACATTCGACTTTTCATCTTATACAGCTTTCCTCTTTTTACCTTTATCACTTTTAGCATGAAGTTTCTTTTGCTCTTCTCAATACAACTGATATCACATTCTTGCTGCCCGAACATTTCCTTTCAGTCTGGGGGTAAAAGAAAGCCTACTGAAAGGATTAGCATCACTCTTGACACTACTGTACACAAAGCAACTCGCAACTAAGGTTTTCTCTAGCACGTTTTCAACCACAAGTTCGCTGTTGACTGAAAACCCTCTCTCGACTGCAGCTTGACCATGCAAAAATGGGAAGATATTTCCAAAGATTTCCCACACCTTTGCGTGCTTTACGTCTTACATGTAATTCCAAGAAAATTCATCCAATCTGTCTGTATTCATAACGAAACTCAAATCTCAGCAAGATGGTTTTGTTTCATTTCCAATGCAAAGCCTTTGAACTGAGTATGAATTTCGTCGCAAGCTTCTGTCAAACACCACTTTCTGTTGAGCAAAATCTGCAGAAGTCACTCAAACTTAACCAATGCTTCTGCAAAATCAGATACCAACTTCTATGGTACGACAATCACCACCAACTCTGAACCAGAGTACTTTAAAGGAGATCTTTCCAACAGTTTGATTACAATAGCAGACAAAAACGCAATGTAATCATTTTTGAAAGATAAAATACATAGTTCACTTGCAGCTTTTTTCGAGCAGCAAAGCCAATGTCAACATGCTTTGGGTTTTTTTTTGTTCTTTTTGTCAGCAGGGTCAATAGTAGATAACTTCTTGAACGTATCAGTTTTTTCTAAAACTCCTTTTTTAAAAAAACAATCCATGATAGCCAATAACAAATCTTTCAAAGACAAAGTCAAGAAAAGGAGTCATTGGAGCTTCGGTTTGAAACTTCAATAATTCTCGCAGCAATTTTGCCACAGCAACAAAAATTCTAGGTTTGCTTCAACTAGGGTATCGTCGCATGCAAATGCGACAGAAACAAAAGAAGCAGAAGCTGGAGCTTTTCTTTCACTCTTTACAGTTTTTACATAGACCTATTTGTCGACATGAGGCCAAATTTCCAAAGCTTGTTCAGCAACTTTGATATCTTCTACCCATCTATGCTGACAAAGCCTAAAGGGATACTAATCACTGCCTGTAATTTGAATAAAATCTTCCCTTCTGGCTGGAGTATCATCAAAATTTGCCACAGAGTATTGCCAAGGTTCCATCCAGATTCTTTTGCTCCCTTTTCAAATCTTCCATGGACAACATGCAAACTACAACTTCCAATATACAGGGTGTCCACAAAGTCTTTAGACAATTTTAAAAATTCATTAAAAACTTTTTTAAAATGCTATCAAAATAATTCTTTTTGCATATTAATCAGTTTTTATTAAAATTTTTTATAAGATTATTTTTTTTATTTCAGAGATGAATTAGCCAAATAAAATAATTGATTTCCAACCCTTGTTAAAATGACTACTCCACAAGAAAAAGCGCAATCCGTTTCTTGGTTTATCAAAACGAGATCTGATATTGAAGCATAAAGAAATTTCATAGATAAATATGTAAAACGAGCCCCAGCATGTCAGTTAATCTGCAATTGGCATAAGCAGTTTGTGGGAACGGGAACGTTGCTACTAAAATCGAGGAGTGGATGGCCAAAAACTTCTGAAAAAGGCATCGAGCGTATTCGTCAGTCATTTAGTCGTAGCCCAACAAAGTCCATCCGCTCTGCTCTTGTTCGGGATACGTGAAAGATGTTGTGTACCGCACCAAAGTAAAAGACATAAGTGACCTTAAGGAAAGAATAACTGTCGCTGTGGAAACAACTGATGAAGAAATGTTAAGGACGTGGATTGAAATTTAATATCGTTTAGATGTTCTCCGTGCTACAAATGGGGCTCATATAAAAATATATTAATGCTTTGAATAAAAACTTAACTATTTACTTGATATTATTTGATCATTTCAGAGATAGCGTTCATTAATGTTTTAAATAAAAACTTGACCATTTAATTGATATTATTTAAACATTTCAGACATTTCCAACGTCAGTTGTAATATCAATAAATTTCTTAAATTGTGTAAAGACTTTGTGGATACCCTGTATATTGGAAAAATTGCTAAATATATTCAGTAAGTCTGGGAGTTCCTCACCTTTGCGTTCTTGGAAAAGATTGAGATAGAACTTCCAGTTTACATTGGGATCATCTATAAATATTTGCACCGAACTGCTGGGGTTAAGTAAAGCCATTCCAGTTTTAAAGTGAGTCAACATATCTGCTGCTGTAGCATGACCCATAAACTCTGAATTAAAGCATCTTTCTGTTACTTTATTGCTTTTGCTGTCCCGAATCTAACTATTAATATCATATCCATTTGTTTTTGCTGGTTGATTTGGTTCAAGCTTTTATCAAACGATAAGGTATAGTACTTGACTAAACAAATTTTCTCTATAAGCAGCACATGAAAATAAGGATAAATGCCAAAACATGCTAAATAAGCACACTTTGTAGCTCCACATGAAAATGACTGTGCAATCTGACTATCTGGAAACATTTTAGAAAATAAACAGCTAATATCTTTGCAGGAACTAAGTGAATAGTGACTGGTTATTACTTTAATAACCCAAAGAACTTTTGCATGCAACACTTCCTCTGATATAATCAAAGATGTGCTTGGTGATGATACCAGCACTGTTGACACATCACTGGTTTGTTCAGGAATAGCCACAGAAAATAAAACTTGTTTATCAGATTTGTTGGAGGTAGGCACAGACTTATTTGTCCCGCCAAAGAAGTCAGTGATTGATTGTGTGAAAGGACTTTGCTTGTGCTTCATAATCTGATTGTGTTCTTTGCTTTTCATTAGGCTTTTAACGGCACTGATTCCCATGTTTGATATTTCAAACAATTTTCTGCACAACTTTCAGTACCCATTACTGTCATCTTTTGTCTGCTGCCGCCAAGCAGCAAACTCTGGTTCTTGCAACCAAATTTCACGAAAATGACATCGCTTAGATGCCATACCAAAAATTAATTCTTACTACTTACTAACATAATGTTAATGACACTTGTCTGTAACTATTTCTATAACTTGCCAGAAAAAAAATTTTTGATCCATTAAGTTGTTTTGTAGATTTTTGTATTGTCCTTCTTGTACAGTTGCAAAATTGCGCACTTTTCAAAAGCAAGATTGGTTTTGGTTTTAGGAAAAGGCTTATTTGTTTGCAGCAAAGTTTGAGATTTGGCTTTGGTTAATGGTTGTCTTTTGAATTTTCAGCTAATAAAAACACAAAATCGCATCAACAACACAGTGCTGTTGCTGCATGATCTACTCTTAAATCATGAGATGAAAAAAAAATATTCATTTGCCTCCAGTAGTTACATTATATCTGAAGAGATAAAGGTGCACATCACAAAAAAATTACCTTTAACCCCTCTGCGTCGCTTATCATTATATGATGATGGCGAAGAGAACACTGCTCATCTTCATATGATGATTTGCCGGCTACGGCGAAATGCGTGTATTTAAAGCTCGCTTGGGAGAGATCTTCCTTTCCTTTTTGACATCTCTCTTCAATACACGCATTTCGCCGTAGCCGGCAAATCATCATATGAGGATGAGCGGCGTTCTCTTTGCCATCATCATATGATGATAAGCGACGCAGAGGGGTTAATAGAATTATACAATATATTGCAGAATGCAAATATATTTAATTTTTTTGAGATATGCAGGCGACAGATCTTGATACTACAAAGTAGGTTTGTAACTATAACTTGGAAAATATAAGTGTTGAATAGAGTATGACTCAGTGTACTGTACTTCTATAATCTTCCCACCTGACTTGGCGTATCACACTGCCACATCACTTCACTTGTTAAACAAATGAATATTATAAATTATCCTACTAAAATTCAAAAAATCAATTAAGTAAGGTATTAAAACCGATTGCATTTGCGAAGTTACTACTACTGGCATTACTTAATAACTTTAAAAAATTTTCTTTCAGCTCTCAGCAAACTTTCATGACTTCTAAATTTTAACAAATTTTCCATGACTTTCCGGAAAAGTATTTTTTCCACGACTTTTCAAGTTTTTCTATGACCATGGAAACCCTGTGCTCATCATGAGCTGCAAATGTGATCTGAAAGAATAAGTGGATGCAATGCTGCACCTGAACTAAATGGGCCCATCCACGATGCGCACTATTGTTCTCCTCTAGGTTCAATACTCCAGGCAGCTATCACTCCTAAAACTGTCCTCCTTGGTGTATCTGCTTCTCCTGGGGGTATCCAACCTTTTTTTTTGGAACCCACAGCATGTATACCCCCATTGATTAATCTCACCCCATCTGCCAATCCAGTGCTTTCACACCAGCCTCGCCAACAAACACCCTACTTTCTCTCTATCTTCTTTTGTAACTCATCTGTCTTCGCTTTTTGCCACACACCTATTTTTTTGGGTGTTCTTTAACATCTCCTGCTTTCTCTTTCCTCTGATCTGCTCAGGTTTCTTCAATGGAATGCGAGAGATCTTTAAGCAAAAATACCGTACTTCTTCACTTTATTTCACTTCACCCCGTTAATCTAATCTCTGTCCAAGATTCTATCTTCACCTCCTCTTTCTTTTTCTGAACCAGTGGATACTCTGCTCTGCAATTTGAACGCACTTACTCCCACATCAGCATCCTTTCTCCTGATGATTCATATGCCTGCATTGGTGCTACCGTTTTCATTAAGCAGGGCCAATCCTATTTTGAACTCACATTACCATCTTTCAACTCTTCGCTTGACCCTTACTCTATGTAGGATCAACACCACAAAAGTATCTCTTTCTCGCTCTCTTTCCCTAGTGTTTATGGCCCAGGAGAACCGACTACCTCCCCCATCGGTTTTATGCTCCTTCAAAAATCTCTCCATTCTGGGGGACTTTAACAACTATCACCTCCTCTGGGACTCAAAATGTACTTCTGCCTCACATGGGTAGGAAGCATCCAACTGGGTCATCTCTTCTGACCTCCTTCCCCTCAATCACATTGATACTTGCCCTTATCCATTACTTCTCTGGCAGTCGCTCCTCTCCTGACATCTCATTTGCTCCTTTCTCTCTTTCAATTTTGAATGGGTCTAGGACTTTGGCTCTGAGCACCTACTAATTCTACTAACTGTACCTTTTTCTCTGCTCGTATGCCTCAACAAACGGTGCCCTTCCTTCAATTTTCAAAAACCACTTTAAGGCAACTTTGCCTCTTACTCTGACTCTCACTATCCTTCTGCAGAGAAATACTATTCTCTTTCTCGGTCTTCTGCTGTTGTGCTTTTCACTTCTCTGGCAGTGAATGCGACCAAATATTCCATTCACTTCAACCAGAGCAAATGCCAACCACAAGCCTTGTGGTTCTCTGAAGTGGCAAGAAGCAGTAAGTAAAAGACGTAAAACTTCTGCTGTACAGGTGATGAAGATTGTTAGGCTTACATCCCTACTTCCCGACATACCTCGTCTGTTATCGTCAAAGCCAAGAGTGAGACATGGCAAGAAACATACTCGTCTCTCTCCTAAAACTGTGTATTCTCTCCTCCGTTTTATCGTTGGCTCTTTTTTTCATTTTCCTTCCCTCCTAACTTTTCCAACTGTTCTCTCAGGGAGTCAGCTTCAAGCTTTGCCGACTTCCTAGAATCCCAGTATTCTGTTTCCTAGACAAAGGCTCTGCATACCATATTCAGTGGTTACTTGTCTGAGCTCTGACGGGTAATGTGCCATGAGGAGTCTTATTCCTTTTTCTGCTCTCCCTTCTGTTCCATTGAATTTTACATGAGTGACACAAACCTCTCCTCGTCCACTGCCACTGGCCAAAGACGAAGTCGCGTATCCCATGCTAAAGCTTATTCCTTGCTCTGGCATGGATTTTCTTCATATTTTTAATCTTTTCTGTTCTTTACATTTCTTTCTTTACATCTGGAATACATCTTCTATTATTCCCATCCATAAGATGCAAAACCTCTTGACTGTCCTGCTTTCTGCCGATCTATCTTCCTAACCTCCTGCATCTCAAAGCTGTTTGAACGCATCATTCCATCTCGTCTACTTTTCTTGCTGGAGTCTAACTCCACTCTCATATCTCGCCAGGATGGTTTCCGCCCTGGACAGTCTACTCTCGATCAAATTGTTTACCAATCCATCTCTAACGGGAATAACAAACCCAAGTTAGGTTCTTGACGATTCTTGCTATGATCGATTTCTCCAACACTTTCAACTCTGTCAGGCATCCTGCTCTTTTCCGTGGACTTATTTCAGCTAGCCTCTTTCCTTGCTTTGCTCGTTTGGCCCTTGCTTTTCTCCTCGATGTCTCCTCATGTCTTTTCTCTTTTCATCAATAATGTCAAAAAAGTTTAACAAACCCAAGCCTGGCTGTTGAACAATTCTTGCTACGATCGACTTCTGCAACGCTCTCGCTCTTTTCAATAGACTTATTTCGGCTGGCCTAATTCCTTGCTTTGCTCGTTAAACTCAAAACGTTTCTATCCGACAGGCGCATTTGCATGATTTTTCAAAATCACGCAGGCTGCGCATTTCGTGTCTATCGAGGTGTTCCACAAAGATCCGTTCTTGGCCCTGTGCTTTTCTCTCTTTTCATCAATTATATTCCTGCTTTTCTTACTTCTTCCGTCAGCTGCTCTTTATGCCGGCTTTTCAGCCAACTGGTCCTCGACCCCTCAGGCCCTGCTGCTGTAGAGGTTGCACAACAAGCTCTTATTCGATTGGAATGCTGGTCAGGGTACTGGCATCTTCCTCTCAATATGAGGCCTCCATTCTCGTTGGATTCCCATCAAAGTAACCTCCAGCCCCAATTCCTTTTATTCAACTCCCACTCTTCTCTTTTCTCGGACTGAAGGGGTACCATCTCATCTAAATTCATCAAGACACAGGTTTCCTCTGTGTCCTTTGAGAAACTGGTGCTCCCTCATCACGTTCGCCGTGCCTTTGTCATCTCCGCTGCAACAAATACAGCCTTCTGTTGACCTGTTTTTCTAGAATTTCACAATCGAAAATCCTTCACACAGCACCTGCAGTCATGCGACCTCAGAAACTTCTTATGTCATTCTGCACTCTCCTGCTATGAATTCTTTGTATCGCTCACTCTCTGACAACCTTTTGTCTCTATACGGCCTCTGGTTCAGTCTCTGGAGGGTTGCATGGCTTCTGGGTTCCATGGTTTCCGCAATGCCCCCATTCCTAGGAATGACTCAGGTAACAACAACATAGCACAGATCCTTGATGTACATCAACTTTTACTTCAAACTACTCCGAATATGCAGATTCCACCTTAACTCTTGTCTTTGCTCATAGAAGTGCTCGAACCATAATTTCTAATAAACCATTCCTTTTCATGGCCCATTCTATAACCTCCTTCAAATGCCTTTCCCATGGTAATAAACCACATCTATAACTTTTCTTTCGTTTGACATTCCTCCTGCACTCCCTTCGCATGTAACACTGCATTCACTCTTTCTTTTTTTTGGCATAAACCCAAACTAGATTCTACACAACTGATGTGTTTGTATTCGCTTCTCTAACATCCTTTCAACAATTTTTATGGCATCCTCCAGAAGTTTTACTTTTTTATATTATCCTACGCTTACCACATCCCGCTTTCCTTGAAAAATAGGCTCAATCAATCCGGTTTCCACTCACCAGGCACTTCTCCACCATCCAATACTCGCTGACACATGTGCAGCATCACTTTAATCACAATCTTGCCACTTGCGACTATCTCCACACCAATTTCCAATGGTCCAGTTGCCTTTCCTGACTTTCATGTTTTGTATTGCTTCTACATTTTCTTCAAAAATAACTCTTTCGACTGGTTCTTTTATTACATTAGATTACATTATTTCGTCCCGTTCGTTCTCCTCATTCATGATAGTTTCCATGTATTCCTCCAATATTTTTGCCCTATTTTCCTCAATAAAAGCCAATCGTCCTCTCTTCCTCTCAAGCATTATCCTTTTTGAAGATTTCTACCTTCCTTTTTTTGCTCCTAAAAAAGTTGCAAACATCACTGGAATTCTGACGTAAATTATTTAACTTCGATTAGGCTTTGTTGTATTGGGTATTATTTACTTCTGATGGGAACCTGTACATCTCTTTACATGATGTCTCTCTTCTCGCTATACTATTCTTCACCTCCTAATGTCTCCTAGCTATCTCTTAGACTTTTTATCACAGAGCTTTTCACATGCTTTTAGAACATCATCCCCAAAAGTTTTCCGTACATAGGCAGCTTCTGGCAGAATATAAATCATAATGATTTTAGGAGAATCTCCACACAAGTGAAATTAATAAATGACGATTCCATTAAGAATATCAATAGACTGAAACTTTATAGAGTAAAGTTGTGACTGGAATCAGTCAATATTAGAACTCACACTTTATTTAACAAATCGATTTCACTAAATTAGCATCATCAGTGTTCTTATTCAAATAGAATCCTTTATATCAAATAGAATCAAATAGAATCCTTGACTAGATTCTATTTGAATAAGAACACTGATGATGCTAATTTAGTGAAATCGATTTGTTAAATAAAGTGTGAGTTCTAATATTGACTGATTCCAGTCACAACTTTACTCTATAAAGTTTCAGTCTATAGGCAGCTTCTTTTCTTCCTTTTTTTGAACGTACTATTGTTCAGTTTTCATTCAACTTTCACATCTTTCTTCTTATGATTTGTTCCTTTCTCACTTTCTTTTTCAGAACCTTTTCAGGCAGATCTACGACCACCACCCTGTGCTGCAATTCCCATGGAATCACTTTTACTTTTATTCTGCCTTTCTTCCTCACAAGCAGAAAATCAATTTCTGTTCCACATCCAACTGAATTATAAAATTACTTTCCTCTTCTTTTTAAAACCTAATTTTTGCCCTACACAGATTAATTTTATCACAACTTTTTTATTCCACCCCCCCATACACACACACACATTCAAAACCCTCAACACATTTTCCCATGTTCTTATTGAAATCCACCAAAGAAAAGATTACTTCAATAAAACTTTTCCAAGTCCCATTCACTTGCCCATTTAATCATAACAACTTTCTCTGTATCTGGTCTTCAGCTTTGTGGCCCATATGCACAGATTATTCACACCAATGCTTAACCTAAAAGTTGATACAACTGCCATCACTGTGTCGCTCTTTCTTCACACTTCCACGTTTTCACTTTCCAGAGATTTCTTCTTTCAACAAGATTCCAACCTTTCCAGATCCTGTATCATATCCTGATTACCACAGTTTATACCTTCGTCCCTGAGTATTCACAAGCAAGCTTCAACTTTTCTCTTTCTTAGTTCTTCACATACTTCCGTTTTTCTTCAACAAAGCCTTACCACATTTAAAACACTAAATATTTATCCAAAAAAACTTAGATTTACAATTTGATTTAAATCGGATACTCTTCGTTCTCCATGCCTATTCAAGAGCTACCAGAAACTGGGGACAATCGGTTAACTTTTTCTCAAGAAAACGAGTTACTGGAGCACATTTTTTACAAGGAGCATGCCCTTGCTTACCCCCAACCTCAGTTTTCTGCCAAGAGTGGTCCAACCAAGCAATTAAGCTGGCAACCCCCATCATTGACAGTTACACTGCAATTGGTTGGTACTCAATTGTCGCCTCTGACCACATGCTGAAAAATCAGCTTCACTATTCTTAAAACCGGTGAGGCGTGGTGACTTACTTCAAATTTTAATTCCAAATGTCATTCCTCACACATACCAACGCTGTGTTAATGTAGTTTCGAACTTCAGGCCTTTTGTTTTAAAGTGAGGAAGAATTACCGCATTTAGATTATACGAACACCCCTGCATGGAACGGATGAAGATTGCTAATCCCGATTTGTCTGTTATGTAATGTCTACTAGTAATCAACAACGAAAAATCTATAAAAGCAACCTTAATCGAAGTGTTTGTAGTTTGGCTTGGAGATTGAGATGTGCAGAACGGTTTCACATCATCTTCAACTTCCATTTTTATCTATTAACAAGTTATATAAAATCAATTAGTAAAAAACTGGTGAGAGTCAAAACTGGCAAACTGAAGCGCGCGCGCACACGCGCGCGCACACACGCACGCACACGCAGTAGAATTCGCCTATAACAACACCTCCAGGGATAAAGAAAGTGTGTATACAGATCAATCAAGATAATTTGTTTCTAAACTTCAGTTTTAGTTCAAAGGAAGGGTTAAATATAGACTCTATCAACCTTGCCGCTAAACATCGTGTTTTCGCATACATTCGGTGAATAACGCAAACAAGATCAAGAAAAATAATGGCTGTTGTATTTGCATGCAATACGCAAGCAGACAGTCCTGACGCGAAGCAATATGGAGTTACTTCACTGTAAGGTACAGTACTTACTTCCTTGTGAAAAAATCACAATTTTTTTGTTTATTCTGTGATAGCTTTATTCAATACGTGATGCTGAATTTATGTTAGCGAATGAAACACTTCTTGGTTGTCGACACTGCTACTGAGGTAGTGTAGTTTCTTGAATGGTCCCAGCGCTTTTATTGGAGAAAGTACAGCAGATAGAATGTCTTCTACCGAAACATTTTCATCATTCTTATCGCCTTCTTTCTCGTCTTAACCTTCATCAACTATAGGCTCATTCTAACTGCTGCCCACTGTGACTGTTTCCCGACTTGTGAGTACTTCATCATTTGTAGCATAATCGGCAAAACCATACGTTTCTGGAATAAACCTTCCGTTTGAAATCTTTCCCACATCCATACAATTTACCTATCGCTGGTAATTTTGACTTATTGTTCTTCTAGGTCAGGGGTCACAAACCTTGTGGCAACGCGAGCTACTTCCCAGGCACATCAGATTGAATTTTATTTGTTAATTCTAAACCAAATATAAAGTGAAGACTTGGGAGAACCACTGAGATATTTTCAGAAAAGACCAGCGGGCGACTCGCATTGTCTTCATAAGCAACCTGGCGCCCGCTGGCAGCGGATTGGTGGCCCTTTTTCTATGCTGCCTTCAGATGGTGAAGTTTGTTTTTTTTTCAAGTTTTTTCTTGTTTCTTCCACGACAGAATCCCTAGCCAAACATTCCAAAGAAGCTTCATTCCTTTAAAACATCCATTTTGAAGTTCTTTCTCTTTAACTCTTTTGCTCCCGCGTGAAAAGCGAAAAAAAATGTCCGTAAGGTGGCAGCGCGAAAAACTGTCATAATCAATCATAATTAATCATAATTATGTACCTCAAGTTTGTTTGTAAATCATTACTCAGCTGTTTACTTCTACATTAAGTGTGATATATCGTTGAAATCTACATTTCTTGAGGATTTCAAATCGAAAAAAAACATTTTTTTTGAATATGCAAATTTTATGCAAATTAACCCCCCCAACTGGGGGGTAGTTGTCTTCAAAATTAAAGAGGTGCCCTCACCTCAAAGATCACTACAGATTTAATTTTCAACCAATTTTTTAGAAATGGTCGCAAGATGATGCTAAGGAAATAAGCTTTCAAGGTACATCAATCAAAACTTATCTAAGAGCCTAGGTTTTCTACAATTTGCAACTTTCTGAGGCACATGACCTTTTTTTTGACCGGTACCGACCGGTACCAAATTTTGGTAGTTAAATTTAGTACCTAAAATATGATCAGTCATTATCTGCTACAGGTTAGCCTAAACCATGTAACATTATGTATTTTTGAACAGGGAATTTCTTCAAGATTCAGAAAATATTAAGTTTAAATAGAATATGCTGTCACTAACAATGAAACAGCAGCTTGTTTATACCCTTCCCATGTGTTGAGAAACAAGGGGGATACAGCAAACTTTGATTTAGAGAAGGCAAACTTCTGCTAGCTTTTAAACTTGTATTTCGCTTCTTGTCTCCTTGGAAATTTGATACAAAATGACGACTTTGGTGGTGAAACATTTGCAATTTATTCTATCCTTTTATAGGGTGTAGTTTTTGTAAAAATTATAATTTAGTGAAGGAAGTCAAAAAATTTTGGGGATTTTGAACTAACATGATGTAGAGTACTCATTTTTGATCAGTAAATATCATATACCACTTAGTCTAAACTATTTAAAGTTATATATTGCTGGAAAGCAAATTTCCTAAGCTTTCAAATGAGACTGATATTTAGCAACATATTATATTTTTTACGCACTAAATTTACTTTTATCTACTTATCATTCAAATTTGTTTGGGGGGTTTTGAGACCCCTAAAAAATTTGGAAATTCAGATAAGTAAAATTTATTATTATCGCTTGAAATTTTGTCAAATGATGCCCCAAAAGAGTAGTTTTTCAGACTGTGTCAATGATAAAGGGTTTGTTTTTGTGGTAAAGATGTAATCTCAATTTGATTTTAGTGTAGTTGGCACGTGCTGAGAATTTGGCCGATTTTGTCGTCTGAACTGGGTTCTTGGTCTTTTTAACTTTTTAACTGTTTTTGGGTATAAAAATCCAAGAATTAGGGCACAAATTGTACATCTTCCGATGTGTTAGGAAATAAGCGTGATCTTTTGAAAATTTTATGAAAATCGGATGAAAAATAAAGTCACAAATCGATTTTTTAGTAAACTAATTTGTAACTCAATTTAAAAAAATTTGAGGTAAACACTGAAAACACGAGATCATCAATCGATGATCGCGGGAGCGAAAGAGTTAAATGCCAATAAATGCATTTTTGCTAGGTTTTTCGATAACGAGATTTCAAGCAGCGAGTAACTCTAGTATCCATCCGCTGAGTTTTGGCGGTGGTGTTAGGAGGCAGAAAGATAAGCTTGACATTAATTAGTTCATTAACATTGGGAAGGGTCATGCAGCTGTTGGGAACCAGTGCGACTGTTCTGTTGCTCTTTCTCCTTCGAGAGTTTAGCTTTTTTACCCACACTTTAAAAACGGTTACAGCCATTCAAGCTTTATTGTTAAATTCATACGGCAATGGCAGTTTTTTAATGCTTTTGAAGCATCATGGATTGGCTGACTAGCCAAATAAGAAATGGTGGCAACTTTTCATCAACTATACTTGCTGTCAACGACACGGCCAGTCTTTCCTTGGACAGTTTACCACCAGGGCATTTGTCATTTTTGAAAACGCGAGTTGCGTCAAGCAACATTGATTTAAAAAAAAAAAAAAAAGTTTTATCAGTATCGAAATTTTTTCTGCCTTGAATTGATTTAAAGGAGTAGGGAGAGGGTATTTATGCCACATATCCACGCCAGGTTGGTCAACAGATTCTGCTTCACCATGTAATTTTTTGCACACGATTTTCTTTCTTGCCTTCCACTAAATTATCCGGCTGACATTGACTTCTCCACATATTCGCAGCTGCAAACTCGTGCATACTCTGGTGCTTTCAACACATTTCTCCACAAACAGGGATTTTTTTCGTCTCTTTCATACAAATACTCGTCCACAGCATCAAAGTTAAGCTTCCGTTTTGTTTCGCTATTGCACCCTGCCTCAAAGTCGGAAATTATTTTGTCTTTATTATTCGAAATTGAAATCAAAGTTGTTTGTGAGATTTCAAAATTTCGCGCAAGTTTTCCAGTTGTCGTACCATTTCTGCTTTTGAACTGATTTAACGATGTCGTACTTTATCAATAATGGTAAAATTGGTTCTATTGCTCAACACTATTCTGCTACACTATACGCTCTGCTTCACCCTATACAGGTAGTAAGATTCTAATTCATAAAATCTGAAACAA
This sequence comes from Trididemnum clinides, assembly GCA_963675345.1. Lineage (NCBI taxonomy): Eukaryota > Metazoa > Chordata > Ascidiacea > Aplousobranchia > Didemnidae > Trididemnum > Trididemnum clinides. The sequence goes on along the minus strand of OY776299.1, from coordinate 1,123,184 downwards.
TTCACTACAGTAATTATTCGATAACAACCCAACTACACACTTCAAAAAATTATTTCCGGTATTTTACTCGCATATAAACCTTTTCTTAATTATTTTATTTTCTAAGCAATTTTATTGGTTGATAGGTAATTGTTTCCGGTATTCCCCTGTATACAAACACTTTTTCAATCATTTTATTTTCTAAGCGATCTTATTGGTTGTATTGGTAATTGTTTCTAGTATTCCCCCATACACAAACACTTTCTTGTTTACTTTCTAAGCGATTTGATTAGTTAGTTTTTTGTAATTTGTTACGTACTACCCCGTTTGCAAATCTTTTTTGATTATTTTAATTTCCAGCAAGTATATTGCTTTAACTCGGGAAATGCTTGAAAATTTTTTCTTTATTACGTGACGCATGAAGAGTATACATACTAGAAAATTGTATGTAAAAAAGGGGGGAAAGGAGGAGACGAAAGAAAAGACAAGCAAGAAGGCAAAACCAGAACGCGTGTAAAAGAGGGAGATTATTCCCTGTTAGGGAAAAAACCAGTGCCGCTGATCGGTAATTACTGGCGTGCAACAAACATATGTATCAATACAGGGTGGCCACAAAGTCACGTACCAATGTTAATTAAAAGTTATAGTAGTAACAGCTACAGGAACTTTGAATTTCGTATTGGCTCGTGCATAGCTGCAAACGGCGAACATATCGAGCATTTGTAATCCTTGTAAAGAACTTTGAATTTGAATAAATGTTACTACTATAACTTTTTTAATTAACATTGGTGCGTGACTTTGTGGCCACCCTGTATAGTAGGTGTTGTTGAAGAGTCGGCTGGTAGTTTTAGCTTCTCAAGCGTAAGTCTTTAGTTCGAACATAGCAGGTGGCTGATGAACTCCACCGAGCAAATTTTCCAGTTACGGAATCTTCACCCATCTGTCATTAAGCTACAGAACAGGGGATTTACCATATTCGGAGACAATACACACACACAAACAAACACATCTATTAGAATAGAATTCTATTTAAAAGAGATTTGTTGCCACCTGATGAGCGCTTTCCGGCAAAACATTATATAGAGTCGTTTTACCCTTATACGTAAGGTTTTTAAATATGTGCACACTTACTGCTCCGACCTCCGACACTTACCTGCTCCAAGCACCATTTTTACATACATATATTTATATATACCAGGTAGAATAAGTCTCACGTTGCTGGCACTGTGCTCGATAACAACCAAGATAGAATAGAGTTCTATTTGAATAAGATAATTGCTACCTGATGAGCAACTTGGCGAAGCAGCTGTAAGGGTTTTATTATTTTATCTTGACGTGTAGCGTTTAAAGTATATATGTATATATAGCATATGAAAAATCAATCTTGAATTATGCTCACCATTACAAAAGCTTTTCAAATTAAACTTACTTGTGACGAATTAGCTTGCGCAATATTTGCCAAATCCGACGATACTCTGCGATCAACAAAAGGCATACTAGAAGCATTAATCGCAGTAAACTGCATAGTTTCACCACTTGATTTAACTACCGTCCCACCAATTGATGGCGCCATTGTTGTAGTAACAGTAGACATGGTTAGCGCCATGCTGGTGGCACCGTCTGAACATTGGTACAAAGACGTGTTTGTAGAATCTTTAAGTTTATTGCTAAGCGATTGTTGATTGGTTGAAGGTGGTGAAAAAACGTTTTGACTTAAAATGATAGACTCTGATTTAACTTCTCTCTTCACAAAACCATCATTGACAGAGTCACCGGAAGTGTTGTTGAGCAACTGCTCCTGACCAGATGAAGTAAATATGGATGGGTTTTGTAATTGCACAGACTGCATGCTGCTTATTGTTGAGACTGCATCAGACGTCTTTGTAAACATTGCGATTCCTTGGCTAGAAAAATTCTGACTTCCACTCGACTGAAAGAAAAATAAAGAATAAACATATGTCATGCCAATGATGAGCAGTGCACAAACCTGTTGAGAAGGTCCATTGATGTCGATTTCAGAGGAAGCAACATTATGTCTTTGTCCAGAGGACGATTTTATTATTTCTTCACGAGCTTGAGCGAACTAAAAATTAACAAAAAACTTGAGCAAACAAAGAAATAATCATGTATGGTCCAACAAATGAAAAGTCACGTTTTTATGACAAAGCAAATATTTTTCTAGCAAGAATAAGCGATATTAATGTTTTTAATCAGCTTGGTATTTTTTAAAACCACACATAAAACGTAGAAACATCAAGGAAAAGATATATATAGCCAATGTTTCCATGATACTGATCCATCTCTTCCTTCAACTAAGTAGCCAACGGAAGTGAAAGTGGGGGAATGACGACGGCAAAGTATTGATTGCTTTAAAAGGTACAAAAATTTGGGTTTCAAGTAAGAGTATTTCATGACTTCGAGCTCTTCTTTCGTAATCAAATTTGTGACTTCGAGTCCTGACTTCGCTTTAGGTCTATGTGTTCTGTTCATTGCTTAGCGTAGCCAAGGGGCCTGGAGTTTGCAAGTATAGACGACATTTTAGCTGCTAAGCTAACTTGAAGCAAAATAGAAAAAATGTCTTCTATATGGTGCGATCTCAAAGGGGAACGTTGCTTTCTTTGATTTCCCCTTAAACAGGGTAGTCCATAAATACTGTTAAAGAAACAATTGCTAAAAAAAAAGAACAGTTTTTACTTTTTAACAAATGTATTTGTGATAATGTAAATAAGTTACGAAAACAGCAAAAAACACAGATTTATTCAAAATGACCTTCTCTGGCTCTGATAGCAGCTCTTGGTCTGCGAGGGAACTTCCACTGAAGCACGCAAGATATTTTGATCAATTTCAGACCAGGCTTGGACTAATCTCTTCTTTAAAATGTTTACAGACGTTGCTGGTGTAACACAGGCTTTTTTCTCAAGAACTGACCAAACGCAAAAGCCAAGAACATTCAAATCAGGAGAATTTGGGGGCCATTCCTCTTTGCTTATGAAAGCAGGACGGTGGTCCCTGCACCACTGTTGAGTGAGGTTGGCCGTATGAGAAGTTGCTCCATCTTGTTGAAAGGTCCAATTTACATTTGGATACATCTCACTGGTCCATGGCATGAAGCCATCTTTCAATATTTTGTCGATGTAGACCACTTTGTTGATTATAACCCCCTTGGGAACAAAAATCAAAGGGGATTTCTCCTCTAAAGACACAGCTGCCCAAACCATCACTGAGGCTGGTTTTTGGGTTCTTTTTACCTTTCATAGGCATGGAGGAATATCCTAAAGTGATTTTGATAGCACTCTATCATTTCTGTGGTTCAATGCTGCTTCAACTGTCAATAGCTTCTCGTCACTGAAAATGAGATTTGGAAGCATGCCATTCCTGTGTTTTCTCAAAAGTTTCTTTGATCGATCAAGTCATTTTTGCTTTGCTGCATCTGACAGGAGTTGACACTTTTTGAGCTTGTATGGGTAAACTTTTAGATCATCCTTACAGACTCTAAGCACATTTGTTTTCGACATTTGATGCTCTTTGGCCCTCTGCCTCATTGATCTTCTGGGATTTCTTTGAATTTTTTATCTAACGGCTTTGACAATTCTTTAGTTCTTTTGGACCTCGGACGACCCGATCGATAACGATCATTCACACTTTTGGTCTCTTAATATCGGTCCAATGTTCGTTTAATAAACATGGCATTCAACTTTAAACTTTTTCCAATTTTCAAAATCTCACTTCTTGTTTTTTTCTTTTCATGTTGTTCCATTACAAATTTACTCTTTAGAATGGTCGTCATCACACAATTTTTTTTCAATTTTTGTCGATATATTTACTAAATTTAATGTCTAGTATCAACCCGCAATGTTAATAAAAGTAAATAACAGTTATACAATAGTTGATATACATGTAATAAAGGCAAATATATTTAGTATCTCGTGTTGTTCATTTGGTATTTAATGAACAAGAGATACAAAAACTTCAACACTTTTATGGACTTTTATGGACCACCCTGTATATATATTCTCACGTCCCTACTAGCTACGCCTAATGTCCCATGTTTTTTTTTTCCCAGCTTAAGCGTAGTTAGGGTAGCTAAAAAGAAGCATTGCTTGTCCTAAAATTTTCAGCTTGGATCCCAGTAGCTCAATGACGCTATTATTAAGCAAAACAGCAAAAACGTTTCTTCAAAATATGGTGCGATTTTACCCCGGTAGGGCATGTCATCAGTTATGTCGAGTTAAAAAAATATTACTTCATGCAGCAGCGCCGGCTTCATCGTCCTAACATTTGTGAAAGCATGAACGAAAAGTTGCAGTAATCAATTACTAATATTTCTTTTTTAATAAGAAAACAAAATCTGCAATCAATAACGTCTAAAGCAGTAATTTTAACCAGGGAGGCCGACCTACCCAGGAGAGGCAAAATCGGATTTTATGGCAGGTGAACAAAGACTTGAAGAAAAAACATTTCAAAAACGAAAAGAACTTAAAGTTTGCTTTCTGTCTTTTTTACTGGCAGGTTGTTCACAGGTTGTTAATTCCACACGCAGTTGGCAAGCATCAGAAGCATGCAAAGTTACAATAAAACTTTTTTTGTTTACGAAACACTCCTGCTACGCCATAGAATGCTGAGTAAAATGATCTTTCTTAAAACGCATTTGAGTTTGATTAATCCGTACAATTCTGTATGGCAGGTAAAATGCGTTGCCTATGTAATTACATGGGGGCGATGCTCAAAGCGTTTACTCGTTGGTTAGTAGTTTACTACTGTACTAAAATATCCAATTATTCTATGTTATCAACTGCAAAAATAGCATAACACGTGCCACTCAACGGGGCAGGGCAAGCCCGATTTGGCCCACGGACCTCTAGTTTGATGCCCCTGCGCTACACAACAGCCAACAATTTACACTGTAAAGTGTAAACTACATCCGATGTAAGTTTCTGTAATGTGGTAATAAAATATAAGAAAAAAAAGTAAGGTAAGTGCAAGAACAAATTGGACTAAAAATCAAGATGCAAGCGATAGAGCAAAGCAGTGCAACGCCGTTCATGAACTTTCGAGGAACATGACGTAAATCCAGCTACCTCTGTTAACGATACAAAAACCGAATTTCAAAAATTGGATCTCTTAACAAAGTGGTTCTCAAACTTTTTTCGACGGGATGCAGTTGAAAAAACTTGCAAGAGTTTGCGACACACCTGACAGCATTCCAAGGTTTTAGTTTGCCGTACTGCAAAACAAATGCGACCCAAAATCTAAACAACTGCCGTTATGCCCCCTGAGATTATATTTTTGGTCTGTCGTCTGCAATCGTACAATTACACTCTTTTTAGGTTGTACTTTAAGGAACCATCTTTTCTGTTTTTGTCCAATTTACAGCTGATTGCCTTAGTTCTTATTTAATTTGCGCCAATTCCGTTAAGATTGCCCAACTTGATTCTTAAGGAGCACGTCAACAATTACAACAGAGTATTAACAACACTTTTGTAAAAATACAATTGATTATAAATGTTAGAAGAAATATAAGAAAATTACTTTCAGAGCTCTTTTGACCGAATAAAAACTAGAGTTGTTGGCACAAAACCAAATTATTGTGCGATGACCTTGGAAAATTAAAACGGTACACCAGGGCGTCGCGACGCACAGTTTGAGAACCACCGTCTTAATAATCATACATTGTACAGGTATGTAATAAATGTTAAACAGTTTAAGATCACCTGATGCATAGTGCTCGACATTGAGGAATTAGCAGCAATGCCGTTAACACTTTGTTGGAAATTTATGTTTACTCCTTGTGCTGAGTTTAACATTCTGGTCTGATTTCCAACTGGCGGAATTTTATTTGAATAAAAATTTGTTGAAGTTTGTTGTTGCGACGGCACGAAATTGCTTGCGACATTCGCAGAGCCATCCATTGCTGTAAAAATTTAGTTTTGAAAAATCTCTTTGCAAATGCAAACGGTAAAAAATTGATAACTACTGAAAAAATACTTGAAGCAAATTATAATATAAACATACATTCGAGTTTAAAAAATGATATTTTAAAAAGTTAACGTACAAGTTGATGGATTTGGTGTTAATTGTGGAACCTTTTTCTGCCGTTTTTCTTCCAATTCTTTCTTTATTTTATAAATTTTTTCAGCAAGTAAATGGTAGTATTCCTCCTGCAAAACGGTGACAATGGCTCAAACGGATTAACACCTCAATTACATCGAACGCGTTTGAACATATATGTAAAACAATGCCTGCCCATCTCATAACGCAAGTGGTCCAAAATTACAAAAACAAGTTCTTTTTGCTCATTTCTATACGTTAATAACGCGGTGTAAAGACAACCAATTACCATTTAAAATTTCATTTAGTTTACTTAATCGATTTTTATGTTATTCACTGTCCAAAACAATATTTTTATAAACTTGCTACTTAACCCCTTTAATGCCGTCTATGATCTAATACTCAAAAAAATTTTTCTTCTAGCCAAATATGCTAAAATCGATAAGGTAAACGTGATTTGGGTGTTAAAATTTAATTGGCAACTTTGGGGAGATTTTGCTTTTTTGTACTGAATTCGATACAATTGGCATTTAGCCAGCAACGTTTAAGCGAAAAATTGCTTTTAACCGCACTATCACAAGTTTGAATGTAGCGTGACGAAAACGACCCATACGGCGCGAAGGGGTCAATTTATTGGTCTTTGCTCTGGGAATTTATTTTCAAGTTGCATGACTCACTCTTGAATTCGCCTGTTCGTACATAGTTCCTTCAACTCTGCGAGCAAATTGAAGGAGTTTCACCATTCTTGCATCAGCAACAGATATTTTCTCTGGAGTCGGAAATATATTCTGAACTCTAAAATCAGTGACGATTACCAATTACAAATAGATCTTAAAGGCCAAAATAGACTTACAATTTCTGAACCAGGTAATTTCGTAACTCTTCTTTTACTTCAGCGTGCCACGCATGAGTGACTTTAGGTTGTGTAATTGGAACCATATCAGAAACAGAACTGTAAAACAGGTCAAATAACAACCATCACTTTACCAAGTGAGACAACTCCTTGCAACCAAAATCGAAAAGCTACGCAAAGTGGCATATCATATTTATATGAACGTTTTGAACATGACCATAATACATGAAATTGTAATACAATTCTGAACATGATATTTGGTCTTTTAAATTTCCAGCACGCAGCGGATAAAGATGATTTCCAAAAAAATCGCTACAGCAGTATTCCCTTTAAATTTTATGAAACTTGACGTAACCCCAAAATTCTTGGCTATGTGCTAAAAACTAAAGGTGTCCCAACTTTTGAGATTTAAAATTATGCTGTAAATATTCTGGAAAAAAAATTCAATGATTTTTCTACACAACAGCACCCGCAAACAACCACGAAAATGAATTTGGCTAGCCCAATTTTTCTTCTAAAGTTCATAATCAACACAAGCTATTACAACTCGCAACAAAAGTTTACCAAGATCCAATACTGTTCAGATGATTTGAGGATATGTTACTATTAGGATTCTGCAATTTTCCCAAGTTATCTGCAAAACAGCAACAACACTGGTTAAAATTTAACTTTGCAATTAGCGAGTATGTTCAAGTCGGAAAACTTTGTTAAGTGTGACCTTTTGTCATACGATAAAACATAATGACCAACAAACAGTTTAATAGGACTTTTACGTACCTGGCTCCCATGTGTTATCCAAGCCAAGCAAATTTTGAACCTTGTTTTTATCAAGCGGAATGCTGTTCGCGATGTTACTTTGATCGACGGATTGAGACGTACCAGCAAGACTTGGTTGGTTTGTTGAAGCAAGCATGTTTGTTTCTACTCCTACAATAAGGAAATATCAACACATTTAAAAAGTCAACAGCCTGACTGAGCAGTTATTACACGGTATAAGTGTAAGGGAAAGAAAACGAATAGAAAATCAACTAGACCTAAAACTTAGGTGCATCAAATTTAACTTCTGAAAATTCAACTGGAATGCACGAAAGGCAAACAGTTTATAGCGGCCTCAAAGACCAACAAAAGATGTTCTGCTTGACACAACATGTTCCTTCACATTGTCTGCTGTAAAATAATATGAATTACCAGTTGGCCTCACTAAATATTCTCCTATATTCACCATCTCATCAACATTTAAAAAAGCGTTTGGCTAAAACGCAATATCAGATATCTGGTACCATAATGCCTATTACAGGTTGCCAAACATCAGCAGCAAAAGTTCATACTTTAGAAATTTAGCACTGCAATATCAGTGCAAAAAACGTGAACCTTGAAAAATAAACATTTAAATAAATCTAACAAGTGCGAGAAACGCAACATTGCATCATTTTCACATTGATTAGTTTATAAGCTTTTCAGCTCACTTTTTTAGCTTTGCCAGATAAAAATAAACGTTAAACTTACGTTGCATGACAGGGTTGTTTCCAGCCGAGGTATTGACTGCACTTTGTAGCATGCCCTTAGGTCCAACTGCCATGGTACTTGGGGTTTGACTTTTCAATGGAGAACATACAGCACAATCATCACGTTTGCACTGCTTCCAATGAGCAATTATTTGGCGAGATGATGCACAGTGAGGAACTAAAGCAAATAAAAACGTAATAACTACATCGCTTGCTAGGTGGTGGATAAATTGCGTTCATGCAAAAATAATTTTCAGTCAAAAATGACAAAGTGCTACAAATTGCACAAAAATTAAGGATTCCAATTATTCAGACGTTTGGCGATTTGATGACTGCCGATCTTTTACCTGCAAATAACGTCAATCGTGGCAGACAAAAAATGCCCATTAATGTCTTATTTAGTGTAAAAATCCGTCTATTCCTCCACTTGATAACACTGTATTTAGTTTGTTATATTCCAAGCTTACACACAGCATTCGCTTCATTCCTTCATATTGCAACCCTTCATATCGCTTTTAATCTTTTCGTCTTATTTTTTATGGCAGTTTTTATGGCTATATTACACCACCAGACTACCTGTGCCCACAGAGACCACTCGAGTTCAATTATCGCTACTACAAGTTAACTACTCCAGTGGCGCAGCTGAAGCTCAGACTTTTTGCAAGTATGTTGGTAAAGGAAGGAGTATAAGAAGACAGTTTATGAAGATATGGCAGTTGCACTTTGTTCTGAATTGTTGCTACACATTTTTGAGTTGAAAAGTAATTTAGGTAAATAACGTTTGGTAAGTGAAGCGTACCCAAAAAGAAATTCAGATATCACAACAATAAGTTTTATATTTTTAGCTATCAAATTTAGCCTATTACATATATTGACTTTTAAGCTCTGAAAAAGTAATTTCAAAATGCCCACCTAAACAAAAATTCAGATATGACGATTCTATACAGTTTGGGTTTATCGTGATAAATACTGGAAGAGAAACCACAATGCGTTTTATGCCACAAAGTCTTGGCAAGCCTTTCACTAAAGCCTTGCAAATTGAAAAGGCACTAGAAAACGCATCATCCCAATACGAAAAACAAATGCGGAGATTTCTTTAAATGTCATTAATCATAGTTTAGAAAATTCTACACTTGATAATACTGCAAAGTTATTTAAAGAAAATACAGTTGCTAGAGAAATCGCAGTAGCCAAAACGCCCCACAACATCGGTGAACAGTTGGGTCATGCCATGTTGCAAAAGCATTGTCAATTTACACGACAATTCTGAAGTAGAGCAATTGAAGCGAGTACCTATTTCAAATAACACAAGTACACGAATTGCTGTGCTGTCCAATAACGTTTTGTCATAAGTAGTCTCAAAAGGTAAAAAATTTAAAGTTTAACTTTTTCGCAATCTCACGTGACGAAACAACAGACGGCGCTAATCTACCTCAACTTTGTGTATACGTTCGCTATATACATGACAAACATGGCATAATGAATTCTTGCTTCACGAAAGCCTTGACACAAAAACAACGGCAAAAGACATATTGAGCAAACTTCATAGCTATTTTGAGGAACACAATATCCAATGGAAGCAAGCTTTTGGCGTTTGCACCAACGGAGCTCCTGCAATCCTAGGTTGTAGCTCTGATTTTCAGACTTTGGTAAAAAAAATCCCCAAACATTATTGGTACTAATTGTGTTATTCATCATCAGGTTCTCATGGTCAAAACAATGCCGATGAATTATCCCATGTAACATGTTCTCAACCAAGTAATCAAAACAGGGAATTTTATAACAGCGAAGGCACTGAATTCTGATCTTTTGGAAGAATTGAGCAAAGAAATGGTTCTGTATTCAAAAGTCTTTTGCTGCATACGAAGGTTAGAATGTTTTTAAAGGAAAAAAGTGCTGTAATAGGTTTCTGTGCGGAAAGAATTACACGCATTTCTACGCCAAACAAAACCAGAAATGCAAAAAAACCTTTCCAATGATTGTTTTTGATGTTTCTGTTGTTTTTGGTGGACATTTTTGAATTCGTTAACTTCCTCAACCTGGCACTGCAAGGCAAAGAGTAAACGTGCTCCACTGCCATGAAAAGTTGAAGGCTGTTAATATAAAACTATCACTGTGAAATTCCAAATCGGTCAAAAAATTTTGCTGCTTTTTCCCGACTTAATGAATTTTTGAAAAATGAACTTCAAATAAGCAACGATATCCTCGAAGTGATGAAAACTCATCTCCCCCGGCCCATTCTGTATCTTCTCCCTCTTCCCCTCACCACCGTCCCTTGCTCCTGGCTGTCCTTCTATGCCTCCTGCCTCCTCTCCCCCATCTGACACTCTAAGGGATCTCCAACAGAATGCTGAAGGTTTTCGAGCCAGGAGCACTGAACTACTTAACTTTCTCTCGTCCTATCCCGTTGACCATATCTCTATCCAGGAATCCAATCTTAACTTATTTCGTTCTTTCTGGATTCCTGGAAGCTCTGCTCTGCAATCTGATTGCACCCACTCCCAGTCTGGCATTCTCTCTTCTGATGCCACGCACGCTGGCGGTGGTCTCATCATTTTTGTCAGACAGGGCCTATCTTTCTCTGAACTTTCTACCTCCTCTCTTTCTTTGCTCAATCCCTACTCTGATTATGTAAAGATCAACAGCTCTTTTAACAACCCCACCTTGCTGTCATTTCTTAATGTGTACGCCCCTGCTATTTTTTCCTCCCCAACAGATGGCAGACCTGACTCCTTTTCTCCCTCGGTTCTTCCCTCCTCCAGAAATCTCCTCTATCTGGGGGACTTCAATTGCCATCACCTCCCTCTGGGACTCAAGAGGTACTTCCGAGCCTCGAAGGGAGGAAGTATTTGACTGGGTCATCTCTTCTGATCGCCTCCCCCTCAATGACCCTGACACACCCATTCTCCTACATCACTTCACTGGCAGTCGCTCCTCTCCTGACATTTTTTGCTCTCACCCTCTCTTGCTCCTGGGAGGTGCATCCGAACCTGGGTTCTGACCACCTACCAATTCTTCTAACTATCCCTCTCTCTCTGGTCTTCGCCCCAATGAGCATCCTCCTTCCTTCATCTTTCAGAGAGCTCGCTGGGATGACTTTGTCTCCTACTTTCACTCCCACTGTCCTTCTGCAGAGAAATACTCGTCTCTTTCTCTTCCCTCTGCTGCTGCTCTCTTTAGCTCTCTGGCACTGAATGCGACCAAATCTTCCATTCCTTTCAGCTGCATCAAATGCCATCCTAAAGCCTGGTGGTCTGCTGAGGTGGAAGGTGCAGTTAGTGAAAGACGCAAGGCTTTTGCTGCCGCTCACAGAAGTGATGAAGATCGCCAGGCTTACATCTCCGCTTCTCGACATGCCTCGTCAGTCATCACCAAGGCGAAGCCTGAGGCATGGCAGACGACTTGCTCTTCTCTTTCACCCAAATCAAACCAAAAAACTGTATACACTCTTCTTCGCTCTATCGCTGGCTCTCCTTTCTTGTCTTCCTTCTGTCCTAATTTATCAAACTGTTCTTCTCCCAGGAAATTGGCTTCGGTCTATGCCGCTTACCTGAGATCTCACTTTTCCGTTTCTCAGCCAAAGGCCGTGCATACCAGAGCCAGAGGCTACCTCTCTGAGCTCTGCCGAGCCACGTGCCTGGAGGAGTCTCATTCATCCTTCTGCTCTCCTTTCTTCTCCACTGAATTTCTTGTGGCTGCCTCCAACCTTTCTTCGTCCACTGCCACTGGTCCAGACAAAGTTGCCTATCCCATGCTAAAGCACCTTCCTTGCTCTCCCATGGATATTCCTCTTCACATTTTCAATCTCTCCTGGACTTCCCATTCCTTTCCTTTCATCTGGAAGACATCTTCCATTATTCCCATATGCAAGATGGGAAAACCTCTCGACTCTCCTGCTTCCTTCCAGCTTATCTCTCTCAACTCCTGCATCTCAAAGCTGTTTGAACGCATCATTCTATCCCGTCTTCTCTTCTTTCTGGAATCTAATTCCATTCTTTCTCCCTGCCAGGCCGATTTCCGCTCTGGACGGTCTACACTTGATCAAGTTCTGTACCTTTCTCAGTCCATTTCGAATGGATTTAACAAACCCAGGCCGGGCTCTCGGACAATCCAATCTACTATTGATTTTTCTAAAGCTTTTGACTCTGTCTGGCATCCCGCCCTTTTCCACAAACTCATTTCGGCTGGCCTCCCTCCTTGCTTTGTTTGTTGGACTCAATTTTTTTCCTTTCTGATAGGTGCGCTTGCGTGGTTTATCAAAATCACAAAACTTGTTCTTTTTGAGTTTGTCGAGGTGTTCCACAAGGATTTATTCTTGGCTCTGTACTTTTCTCTCTCTTCATCAATGATCTTTTGTCTTCTCTGCCTTCTATCGTCAGCTGCTCTCTTTACGCTAACGATCTGGCCATTTCATAAACTATCAAAACTCAGTATTCTAAAAAAATAAATAATAATAATATCTAAACTACCAAAAAGCTTCAAAACACGTGAGCCAGAAATGTAATGTGATTTAAAAACAAACTTCAAGTTTAAAGACTATTGTAATCTGGCAGTAATTGGGCTGCTGCCTCTAGTAGCATAAAAAAATATAACGTCACCACCGAATTTATCACCCACAAAAATGTACAAATCGAGCCTGATTTTGTCAAAATTCGTTAAATACTCTTCATCTTTCGACCAAATAATCAATTTCGCGCAGATGTTACGAGGCCTGTTCGACTGATCAAACCAAACGGTTATAGCGTCAATTATATGCAAGAAAAAAAGATCAACATTTATCATATCTGTACCCAATTTCACAAAACTCACTATTCATCGAGTTTTTGTTCTACATTTGCAAAATTTTAATGATTAAACCATTACAAATGCTTCAGCAATTGCATTCTCCGTTTTGCATCATAAAAATTTTTTGAACTCACTTGTGCACTGTTTTCCTTCAGAGCAAGCATTCATATGTTGCAAAACATGCTTCATGGTAGGGCAATGAGGAACTGTGCATGTGCTTGGAACTCCATTTGACTGAAAGAAGCAAAAAACAACAATTACCATTTGCAGCGTAAGTAATCAAAATCTAACGCCATGACATTAATGCTTTCTAATTCAGTGGTTTTCTCACTAACAATTTTGAAAGAATGCCAAAACTTCAAATGTCTAAATATGGTGATGCCTCACCAGCATTCTCAATTTCCCTTAATCCACACCAGCATCTCACATGCCAGCTATTCATGATCTTTCACACAAAACTAAATCTGTACTAGCCTATTGTAGGCTAGTCCATCCAACAGTGTTTCCGGCATAAAATTCAAATATGCCCCTCTGGGCAATTTCAGATCATGCCATCGATCCATTGCTGCATTACTGCATAGACCTCATACAAGGGCAACGGTTTTGACCTATATCACATAGGCGCTTCACATGTTTCAACCGCATTGCGCTAGAATCAACATGCAGGGATAGCATTTGAGTATAATGTCAGCCTATTACAGTCAGTATAACACAAAATAACAACACGGGACAACGTTGTTTCGGGTTACTGACCCTCATCAGCCGTATGCTTATTTTCTGTAATACCCTGTAATACACGGTATACAGGGTATACTGGTATACTATACAGGGTATACTGTAATACAGGGTATTACAGAAAATAAGCATACGGCTGATGAGGGTCAGTAACCCGAAACAACGTTGTCCCGTGTTGTTATTTTGTGTTATACTGACTGTAATAGGCTGACATTATACTCAAATGCTATCCCTGCATGTTGATTCTAGCGCAATGCGGTTGAAACATGTGAAGCGCCTATGTGATATAGGTCAAAACCGTTGCCCTTGTATGAGGTTATGCAGTAATGCAGCAATGGATCGATGGCATGATCTGAAATTGCCCAGAGGGGCATATTTGAATTTTATGCCGGAAACACTGTTGGATGGACTAGCCTACAATAGGCTAGTACAGATTTAGTTTTGTGTGAAAGATCATGAATAGCTGGCATGTGAGATGCTGGTGTGGATTAAGGGAAATTGAGAATGCTGGTGAGGCATCACCATATTTAGACAATTTTGAAAGAATTGACGCAATGTTGTTATTACAACAGTGAAGAACATGAGATAAACCCAAATCATTCCACCAACAGGAACAAGCCAAATTCTTTGCTATCTCTCTCTCGATCAAGAGAGAGCTGCCTTCATACAGAAATTCGATCGATTCAAATTGGAGGGAATCATCAAAGTGCACGCCTGAGATAACGTTTTATCTGTTACCTACCTCAGATCGAAGACATTTGTGAGCATGAAGCAATAAAAAAAGTTGATGCTGAATTAAACGGCGTTTTTCAGGATCGACAGTTGCACTGCTTGAAACTCTAGCGTTTGGTACTCTGTGAATATTCTGAGAAGCCGGATGCATCCCGGAGCTAACAAGAGCATTCTAACAAAACAAATACTGCATGAGAAACCGACCTTTCATCACAATTATTGGCCACTGCAATGTCTTACTTCGCTTATAACAGTAACTTTATCAAACAGTACCACGGACAGTTCTTCAACTACTTTTTGTTGAATCTTAACGCACTGGTCTTGCAGTGGATAAAAACTATATTATACACGTACCAAAGCAGGTATTCTAATACCGCTTTACATGGAAAAACTTCCAATCTTATTTTGAAAGTTTTTTTGTGAGAAAGATAGTCATAGAATTAAAATTCAGTCACAACATGTAAAACAAGGCAATTATTAACCCATTAACGCCCAGCGTCCTATTTATAGGACAGTAATACATGTCCGAATTTTACAGGGTTATAATCAAACTTCGCACTTCTAACCTATATATTGTATGACAAGACCCTTCTAGCTGTCACGTTAATAAAGTTTAAGCAATTTTTGTGATTTTGAAATGTGGATTCGGTGGATGTAAAAGTAGCATTTTTTTGTTTGCTGACCGTCAGTTCTTTTTGGGACTGTATTCAAAATATGAAATAAAAACTTTTCAGTATTTCTTGACAAATGGGTTCTTTATAAAATATTTTAGACTACTGATAAGAAAGGTTTTGAAAAATTACTATTGTTACCGAGTAATACAAACGCAAACATCACTGTCCTATAAATAGGACGCTGGGCGTTTGTAAGCACTTTTATCGGATTTACGAGCTACGTTTGTTGCGTCTTGCTCAATTAGCTACGCCTTTGTTCTTTGAGTGCAAGGACATTGTATAAACACAGAAGCATAGATAGACGGTCTACTGCCTCGTGCTTTTGGCATAGACTTCAGAAATCAGAAATACGGTAATCAACAAGATAGGTTTAATTGCTAAACAGTAGCTACTTTGAGAGAGGTGTACGTATTATGCATGGTTTTGTACTTTAGGTTAGAAATTGATTTTGTAAACATCTTTTTTGATATCTTGTACATGCTTTTATACTCTGTTTCGATGCAGTTTCTTAAGTTTTTGACAGTGTCAGTAAGTGAATAAAACTTTGCACCAGATTTATTGAATTCGTGACAAGTATAACGTTCCAAGCATCTACAATCTTACCGACAGGTAAAAAAAATAACGATATAAAAAATATTTTTGTGCATCTGGATTTAGGGAACTGTAGCTTCTCTATTTTTCACCCTCTTGTGCTTTTTACAGTCACTAGTTGTGATGAGTCGAAAAGCCTTTGCAAATGTCGAAGAACTTGGTTTAGATGTTAGTGAGACAATGACTGTTATTCCGCCCGATGTTGATGAACTTACGGATGAAGACGAAGTTGATGAGGAAAACTTCAATGCGCCTATAATTTGCGATATACCTGGAGGAATAGAAATTGTTGATTTTAACGAAGAGCTTAATGAACAACAAGATCCTTTAACGTCGAAAAGGCCAAGAAAAGCTAAATCAGAGTTAAAGTGGCAGAAAAATTTTCCCACATGTATCAAATGGTCAGCACAAGGCAATCACGCAGCAACAAAGTTTGAAAGCGTGGCTAGGTCCTCTAAAAACGCCCAAACAAGTGGAAAAGATGACACGCGGGTCATACGATCACAGATTTGAGGTCAATGATGAAGTGCTGATAGTTAGATGGAAAGATAACAAAGCTGTTGGAATTGCATCAAACTTTGATACGATTCTGCCGGAAGTTTCCGTTCAGCGCTGGTCCAGTGAAAGCAAATCACACATCCCAGTTGCGCAGGCTTATGTGATCCAAACGTACAACAAGCACATGGGTGGGGTAGACCACCACGACTGGCTTCTGGAAAAACATTCTATTTCGATGAGAGGAAAAAATGGTACTGGTCTATATTCACGAGAATCCTGGACATGGCAGTGGTCAATAGTTTTGTACTATACAGACTTATTTATGGATCGTATTCAATTTCAATAAAGAATTTTTGCAGAGCAATTGCCACAAGTTATTTGAAGCTAGGTCATGGGTCAAGAGTGATGAGGGGACGCCCTCTGAGTCTTCCATCAACATCCAGGAGACAAGTTGCTTATGACATTCGCCTTGACCAGCGAAATCATATGCTTGGCAAGAGAGACAAACAGAGGCATTGCCAATACAAAAGTTGCAAGGGCAAACCTCTCACTTGTTGCATCAAGAGTAAAGTAACCTTATGCGTATTTTGCTTTCCAAAGTATCACCGGTAATGTAACAAGATATGGTGTGACAAGGTTTTTCAGTCATAACTGTTGAATTGTAATAAATAACGTCTCAAAAACACTAGAAAGTTATGCATGTTTTTCGCAATAGCGGCAGTTACAAAAACTTTTAGATACGCGCATTTACTTCACACAAACGCCCAGCGTCCTATTTATAGGACAGCAATTTCTCACGAAGTTACTACAAATATTTAAAAAATTCTACTAAGCATCAAAAAAATATGGCATTTGAAATAAAATGTTAGAATATCAACGAGTTTTTGCCAAAAAAATAATTTGGGCGTTAATGGGTTAACTTCACAAGACTTAGCTAAAAGGCAAAGCTATTTCAAATCTTCGAATAGTAATCCAATAAGCATTCCCTTTTCAATTTCACAAGCCTGTTGAAATGACTTTGCTACCTATTTCTATTCTCACAATCCGCCAGTAGAGAAACATTGTTCTCTATCCTTTGCAACTTCTCCAGTACCAAATACGACCAAATCTTCTGTTACTATTGGTTGCATAAACGCCAACCTCAAGCTTAAAGGTCTTTTAAATTGGAAAAACTGGGGAAGGCCAGACGCGTGAGTTTTACATCAGCGGCTGTCTTAGCAAACATTTTGAGAGCTCACTTTTCTGTTTTTCAGCCAAAAGCTCTGGCATACTGCGTAGCAGAATCTGAGATCAAAAAAACCTCTTGTCCTCCAGAGTCTTATCCTTTGTTTGTCTTACTTTTCACCTCAACAACCTCTCTCCATCCATGAGCACCAGCCCAGACAGATCCACCAACCTCCAAGCACTTTCCATGTTCCAGCAAAAAGTTTCTTCACATTTTTGATCTTTTTAAATCTTTGCATTGTTTTTCTTTTATACGAAAGTCTTCCTTTATTTTATTCTTATCCACGAGATGAGAAAACCTCTAAAATCATCCAACCATTTTCCCTTTTTCTGTATTTCAAAGCTGTTAAACTTGTCTCATCCCGTATACAGTACTCTTTTTTCTAGAACAGTGTTTCCCAAACTTTTTTGTCTGCACGGCACAGTTCAGTTGAACAAGTTTCACAGCACACAAGCCTTGAAATCTATTCCAATTGATGTCGAGTAGCATCACAGGTGACAGGGAGAATAGTAATAACCTTTTTCAAATTTTTTTGAAGATCACCACTTTTCTGGCCCACAACCTCCGGAAATCGCGTGATGCAGCCCCAAATGGTGCTGATTTCCAAAAAAAAGGTCATTACTTCTCTCGCCGTGACCTGTAATGGCAGCGTTTTCTCGATTTTGGCAGAAAATTTGTAACAACAAAAAGCAATTTAAAAGGACTTGCGACAAACCTGCATATCTTCCACGGCACACAGTTTGGGAAACACTGTTCTAGAGACTTAACTTCACTCTTTCTCCCAGCCATGCTGGTTTTAGTCCTAGTAGGTCTAATCTTGATGAAATTCTTTTTCTGTCTCAGTCTCAAACCCGACACCACACACTACAATAATTCTTAGTAACATCAATTTTTCTACATTTGATCCTAGCTAGCACCCTGTTCTCTTTCACTAATTTCACCACTGGCCTCTTTCTTTGGTCTATTCAGTTTAAATCTTTTGTTTTTGACAACCGCTTGCCTGTTGTTATAAACTCACGAAATCTGCTTTTTTAAAGTCCACCACCGTGTTCTGCAAAGATGAAAATAATAACAAAGTTTTCCCTTATTTCAAGGTCTTACGCCATATCTTTGCTTCTTCATGGGATCTCTCCAAGGAGTACCCATCTCTTCTGTACAAAGGTTTTCTTTGGACTGCTCTCACATATGCTTCACTTATATGGTTACCTTTTCTTGTGCTACCAACGCTACCAAGTTGAAACGCCTTCACTAAGCAGCAAACTTTATCAACATCAGCGGCCTCTTGTCCTTTCCTATTCCTCTTTTATCTGAGACTTCTGATTCCCACACAATAGATCACCTTTAATCACTTCGTATCGTCCTCTTCAAAGCGAGCCCTCAGTCTACCATTCTCCTTTTTTATTTCACATTACAGAAAGTGTAGAGACTGTGTATCAACCCCCTCTTATCCTCTCTCCTTGTCCCTTCATGGTTTTTTTGGACTGCCTCCCTTCTCCTCTTGGAAACGGACCTTTCCGCATGGAGCCCTCCCCTTCCACTCCATACACTTACATTAAACCACTTCTGGCTTGCCAAGATGCTGTTCTCACCTACCGTGACTTTTCATGATTTAAACTGATAGCTTCGACTCTTCTTCTTTGAGACTGTAAACTCCAGCGTCCTTGCCAACAATTTACCTTGTAGCATTTAAGCCACCATTTCCTGTTTGGCAGTCTTAGTTTGTTTAAGTTTTTCTCCCATAGCCTCTGCTATTCTGCAAGCTCTCCAGTAGTCTCAGCAGCATCAACAAGTCTGCCACTTCTCTCTTTTCTCGCTCTGTTCATGCTGTGCTATCCACTCCATCTTTCTTTTTTCCTACTCTCTGGCATACATGGCTGGAACTTTCCATTCTTTTCTTCCATTCTTTCAAGTGTTTCAATCAAAGAGATTTATGAAAGTCAAATGTCTAAAATCAGTGTTTTGGCTAGTTTTTGTAATGGACTAGTTTTTGTAAGCAGTAACTATCTACGAGGTGTGTCCGAAAAGTAACGAGACTGGTGTTACAAAAACTGTATTAAAAAATATTGAAATATACCAAAGTCAAATTCCTTCAAAGTAATCTCCTTCCACTTTGAAACACTTGTGCATTCACCTTTTCCAGGATTCAATACACTCTTGGAAGACATTTTCTGGGATCTTTTTTAGCTCCGTCGTTGCGGCCATTTTGATGGAATCGATGTAAGAAAAATGGGTTCTCTTCAGAACAGATTTGATCTTGGGGAAGAGGAAAAAGTCACATGGGGCCAGATCAGGGAAATATGGGGGGTATCCCAAAGTTGCAATGTTCCTTTTGAAAAATTGACCAATACTCAGGGCTGTGTGATCAGGAGCATTATCGTGATGGAGCCTCCATGCATGAGTTTTCCAAAGACTCCACCTCTTGTCATGCACTGTCTCATAAGGCGCCGAAGAATGTCTTTATAGACGGTTTGGTTCACTGTTTGGCCTTGGGGTAGGAATTTGAAATATATGATGTCTTAAAGACATTCTTCGGCGCCTTATGAGACAGTGCGTGACAAGTGGTGGAGTCTTTGGGAAACTCATGCATGGAGGCTCCATCACAATAATGCTCCTGATCACACAGCCCTGAGTATTGGTCAGTTTCTTGCAGAAAGGAACATTGCAACTTTGGAATACCCCCCATATTCTCCCGATCTGGCCCCATGTGACTTTTTCCTCTTTCCCAAGATCAAATCTGTTCTGAAGAGAACCCATTTTTCTTACATCGATTCCATCAAAATGGCCGCAACGACGGAGCTAAAAAAGATCCCAGAAAATGTCTTCCAAGAGTGTATTGAATCCTGGAAAAGGTGAATGCACAAGTGTTTCAAAGTGAAAGGAGATTACTTTGAAGGAATTTGACTTTGGTATATTTCAATATTTTTCAATACAGTTTTTATAACACCAGTCTCGTTACTTTTCAAACACACCTCGTATATATTTAAAAACTGACCACTAAAACGACTTACAGAATATTTCACCAACTTCCAAAAATTCTATGAGCAATGCTCTTTCATATAATCAATCCACCCTTGTAGGTGATATTGAAATCTGTAGTTATTAATGGCGTTGGTCAAACACATTATCAAATGCTAGAAAATAAAAATAGCTATCCTAATAAGCAGTTTGTTAATGAAACGAAAGTCCACCGACAAACAAAATCGCATCAGTAAACTGCAAACAGTGACACTGTTTCGATCTATCAGGTCTCTTCAGTGCAGTTGGTGACAAACAAGAAGCTAGAGGCTTTTAATAAAGCATAGCTTAGACCGCCACATTTGTGGGACCTATACTAGGTCCACTGATGGTAGATGGTCTGTCAGTACTCTGCAAAGCCATATCACTCGTGAATGAGTACTGACAGACCGTCCACCACACTGGACCCAGTATAGGTCCCACAAATGTGGCGATCTAAGCTATGCTTTATTAAAAGCCTCTAACTTCTTGTCTGTCATCAATTGCACTGAAGAGACCTAATAGGTCCGAAACAGAGTCACTGTTTGACTAGCCTCTTGCATTACCAGAATTGCATTAGTTTGTTTGTAAAAGATTTAAGATCCAAGTTTTTCGTACGAAGATGGCACTGTAATTTCTCAACAAATTTATAAGGTTACCTACAGTGTATCACTCAAAGAGTTTATAGTATTACATTGTGAAATAACCACATCATTCGTGTGAACATGCATATAAAGCGTTTATAACTTTAGTTTATAACTATAGAGTTATAAAGGCATATAAAGATTGCCTTTATAACTCTATAAATCGATAAAAAGTTACCTACAAACTATATAATCCAACTACCATTCAGCAATGATGACACAAAAAGAAAAACGACAAATCCACGATAAAAACCACCTAACAATTAAAAAACTTTCTGATATTATGTGTACTGCAGGCTTTTATGTGTAGAAATCCAGATTACACCATATCAATTCTTCTTAGCATAGCTGGGTCCAAAAAACATTGAAAAACGTTGTAAAATGATACAGCTGCATTACCTGCATGTTATTGACTTGATTGGCTCTCTGATTCATAAAAATTTGACTACTTGAATTGTTGTGAATTTGCGTGCTCACGTTTCCAGCATTCAACTGGCTGCCTTGCATCTACAAATATACATTACTTCTAGTACCAGTTCTAATATACATTCAAGCGAGCATAAATTTACATAACTAAATGACTTTTAGGATCAAAATCTTGTTTTTGATAAATAATACTAATAATAATAATTAAATTCTGCTTCTTCGCATGGTAATTGAGACACAGCACACATATAGTATGTGGAAACTATTAGGTGGTTTGTGAAGGTTCAAGGTTTGTGAAGTGTTTCGTTCACGTGAAGCAGTGGACGAAACATAAACGGAACGCAGACTACTTGAAGAGTATTTCAAGGGCCCATGCTTTCATTCCCAGGGTTAGTTCAAGGCCACTTGGAATGAGTCTGCCCAGAACATCTTGGGTAAGGCTCAATCGCCTGCAGACTGGGGTAGGACGTTTTCACTAGTCCCAGTACAAATGGGGTCTCGCTCCATCACCAAATTGCAAATGTGGTGCAACTGAGTAAACTTCAGATCACGCAATATCTTCTTGTCTCATATACCATCTACCAAGAGGAACACGAGGTCTGCAGGTTTTGGATGATGCAACTCGATATTGGCTTAACACCACCACCGCCAGCATCTAATCTGGGCAGCACAGCAGACCGGGGTGGTAAAAGGATAGACATCAGCCTTGGCTTTGATTTGTGCTGGCCTGGATTGAGTTTGAGTGCCTGACCAAACGACGACGACAACAAGCACACATAAAAAACATCCCAGGTGAGCTCAAAAACTTGTGGGCAGACAACAAAGTAGTGATGACACCAAAATTAAGTGAAACTGGGTGTCTCAGCTTTTTATATCACTAGATGCCGTGCCCTTGAATGTTACGGTATGTTTGCACTTGCAAAGGGCAAACAAATTATAGCCAACCAAAAATCCAATAAACACGTTCTTTAATCATTGATTCACATATGCTCGAGTTCTGTTGGTTGGTCTCCAGTCAGGGCTGTCTATAGTGATGAGCAAACTGCTTAGGCCCACCACTTGGCTCCCACAATAAAGTAGTCTCATCAAGTGTTTTTCTAGATACAATGATCATTCCATTATACCGTATATACTCGATTATAAGATGCACTCGTGTATAAGATGCAGAAGAGTTTTCAACATGGCATTGCAAATATTGCTGAATTTAAATATAGGACGCAGCTTAGATCGATCTAACTTATCACATAACAAAAGAGAATGTCATTGAGCAGTTACCTACAATCTTATTCCAAGGTGCGGTACAAAAAAGCAACACAAAAAAAGGATAAAAATCAAACAAACAGTTGATTAAAATATCTATGTAACTAACCGTAATTTTATGTTTCAATGACTTTATAATAATACTCCATTCTCATTCTTGACTTTTATAATGGCAAAAAAAGTACCACTGTCCAAGTGAACAGTTAGAATACCGGCCCGACTAGATCTATCGAACAGCCGACCGCCTGTGATCAAAGTTGGATCAACTCCCCTAGGGGTATATCACGAATATAAGACGCATTTAAAACATAGGAAATATTTTAATAAAAAAAGTGCGTCTTATAATCGCATATATACAGTAATTCAGGTACAGAAAAAATCCACGTTATTCAAAATTACTGAAACATTGTTGGGTTGAATAATTGGCCAAATAACATGAAAAAAATTTAATTGGTCAAGCAGTTGTGCAGTTATACTTTAAAATTTTTCCTCACGGTGGCAGTGTTGCAGCTATAAAAAATTCAAATTGTGCATTTGTTTTGTTGTTCACTACATTTTACCCTTGCGACTACATGTCTTGACATGCAAATTTGCAGTCACCAACATTACCACAGTACTTTACTTCTCTACCTATTTGGTTTATTCCTTAACATGAATGACCATAGTTTTGCAACTTGTTTATTTAACTAAAACAGAAGCGAAAGTGTTAAAATAAAAAAAGTATCCAAGTTTGAATAAGAATAGCATAACATTTTGAGCAAACTGGAGACAGTGACACTGTTTCGACCCGCAGCAGTTGATGACTGACAAGTAAAGTTTAAATAAAGCATAGCTTAGACCAGTGTTTACCAGCCAGTGTTCGCCCAACACCCGCCCAATGGGCGATAAAAAAATTTTAAAAATAGGTGGGCAGTAAGTTTATTGGGCGTTCTCAACAAAAAAAATCAAACTTACATTTACAACTTAGCAATTCTTCGATTGATTGTATTTCACAATTTCCGAAACTAAGAAAGTCAAAATGAGCGATAATATGCTAGACTGGAACAGAAACAAATTTAGTGTATTCGATTACTCACATCATGCTTACTCGGGTAAGCGCTAATTTTTTCCGACCAGGTTACTCTACCTGGTGCGACAACGTTTATTTTGCGGTATTGCGCATGTCTTTCATTGCCAAAGCGCTTCGCGAGTAACCTCAGGGAAATTAATCAAACGCGCTAATTATATTAGCTGTATGGTCGATAAGACGTTCTTTGGTGCTTTTTTGGAAAAAAGTTAAGTTTTATCAAATGGAAACAAGATACTGATAGTGATGGCCAGTCAGCAAAGAGAGAAAAGCATTACTTACGCAAGTATATTTGTAGTATGGATTTGTACCATATACCACTGACGTTTCTCTACCGTTTTGTCTTATAAAACCTTCGCGATTAAAAGCACATTTGCTAAAAAAAACACCTAAACAAGGGCAATTGGACAATTTCAGAATTCCAAAAAATGAAAGAAAATTTTGACAAGCGTAGACATTGCCAATCTTTGCTCAAAAAGCAAATTATATTGAAAATGGTCTTATTGCATCGTACATCTTTAAGATAATTAAACATAGGCAATCATCCAGCTTTATGTTTTATTGACGGAAAATATATTTCGACTATTGATTAGTCATCATCAGTTCCTTATTCAAATAGATTCTATTTGATTATTGTTCAGACTTTCGGCCTCTTCATGTACAGGTGAGCAGTATTGCAATTTGGTGTTTAATTGGTGGGCAATAGCATAAAAAAGGTTGGAAAACACTGCTTTAGACCATCACACCTGTGGAAACTGTACTGAGTCCACTGTAGTGGATAGTCTGTCAGTTCTCTGTGAAATCGTATTACTCGTGAATGAGGGGCAGTTGTCGCAGTTGCAATGAGATTTAGTTTTGTAATGTCACACAGCATTCACAGTTTACACACTATTGCAACATATTAAACCTTAAAATAGACTATTCAAACTATTTGGATAGGCTATATGTTAAACAATGTAGCTGAATGTGTAATTTAGACACTGTTACACCAAAAAAAACACTATCTTATCTAGTCTTTTTAGCATAAATCAACACCTGCAAATCCAGCAAAGATACATACAAACAGCCATACACAGAAACAGTAATGGTAAACAAAAAGACATTAAAATATTCGGCATCACAGTTTACACGCTATTGCAGCATATTAAACCTTACAACAGACTACTCAAACTATTTGGATAGACTATTCCTTAAACAATGTAGCTGAATGTGTAATTTATACACTGTTACACCAAAAAAAACACTATCTCATCTAGTCTTTTTAGCATAAATCAACACCTGCAAATCTAGCAAAGATACATACAAACAGTCATACACAGAAGCAGTAATGATAAACAAATAGACATTAAAACATCTATTAGAGTAGGGTTCTCAACCTTTATCCTGCCAAGTACCCACAAATTATAAAACAATCAACGCATGCTTCCAATAAGCTGACACCAAATAAAACGGAAATATATTGACTAACTCAATAAAAATGGCATTGCATAGAATATTATCATATCATTTTATAGTATAATGACTTTATGTGGCAGGATCAAAAATACAACAAGCACTTTATAACAGTTCAAGAAAAATTAAACAACTTCTACTTTTATAGCTGTCACACTACCACCTTGAGGCAAAATATCAAAGTGTTACATATCTTTAAAACCACTAAACCGATTTCAAAAAAATTAATTTTGTATTGCTTCATTTGCATTTCTTCATAAAACATCTGTAACTATTAGTTTTTTCAACAAGGGTTAAAAATTTCCGATTTTTACCTGAAATACAATGGAATGACTCAAGTAATATTCCCAGTGACCTACCATTTTCTTTTGAGCTGAGCACCAAGACTGGAAGCTGTAAATGCCATTTTGATAAAGCATTGAAATTGGTATGACATGGTCAAGGCTTTAAAATCAACAACCTATTGCATTCCAGGGAGATACTCAACTACTGTAATATTGAGCCGAAAAAGATGGTTTGTTTTTCCACAGCAACCCTCATGCAAAAAAGTGTTAATACAATGTCTGCTGTGTGTGACTCAGCATTTGAATGGGATGACCACACTAAACACTTCTTGATGCTCCTGGAGATGATTTCCAATGTGCTGTGATACCCCACAGTGATCAGCTTGTAGCAAACAAACGCACCCCTCACATTAAATTTTGCTTCTTAGCGTGTATTATTTATTCATAAATAAATTTTGAGTAAGCTAAATTCTTCAATTACTTGTTCGTATGCAGTGACAGCATAAAATCTCCGGGTGGTACAAGGTAAAAATAAGATCAAGAACCACTGTGCTAGACACTACATTGAAAAATACGACACATTTGGTCAAACTTAACTTCTGCATCAGATTCAGCCGCTTAACTTCTATAGCCCACTCTCCTAAATAACTTTGTTACCTCCTTGACTAACCAGTCCTCTCAAGCATCATTACGGTATCACTCATTGTTTTTAGTCAATTTTCACCACCCATCTAGCTATGCAAGCAGTTTACTATCCATCACTTAAGAGTAAAAAAATTGGTTACCCCCTATTTGCTTTTGGCATTGACACTGCATGCCAAAATGCATAAAAACTTCATCAGAAAAAAGACAAACTGCTCATTTTGTTGTGACATCGTGCAGGCATAGTTGGAAAAATACAAAAATCCACCTAAAAAAGTGACGTGTGGCTCACATCGACATCAAGAGTTTACTCTTACCTGCAAAATGATGGTGATGTCAATGAACACATCAAAGAAAAATACGTCAGTGCTCGATAGGCGCATTGCCACAAAAGAACAAGGATACTATGCAAAAACTACAAAATCCCACTCCCCACTGGTTGCTGGTATACGTTTTCATGATAGACAATATCAAAGCTTATAGATGCAATATGTATCTAGAGCCACTTCTAGATGCTACCCTTTTCCTTTTCAATAAAAATGTTCTGTTATAGCCATGTTTTTAGTTGTATATAGGCAGATTAGTGGCAATGGCAGAGCTTTTTCCACAAAAATAAAGATTTAGGCATTGCCTGGTATATAAATAAAACGTTATCACCAGTAGTGCTCGTTGCATTATATCAAAATTTTTCCGGTGCTATATTTTTTAAATTTTTCTCCTAATTTTAAGCAAAAAATAAAATAATAAGCTGCTATAGTAATGTAGGTTATCCAAGTTTATGTGGTATTTAAACACAAATATATTTACTTACCATATTGGTTTGATTTGAGGAGATGGCCGCAACAACCTGCTGCAAGCCTCCACTGTTACTACCAACGTTAAACTGTGGCATATTTATAGACTTATTTTGTGCATAAAGTATTTGTCTTGTTTGAGAAGAATCACACTGGTTTATTTGCGAGTCAACACCTTGAACCACAACATTTCCAGGTTGAGCCCGAATCATCGGACTGTTGTTATAAGAGTTGTAATTAGAATTATTTACAGGATCATTGTTGACAGGAGTTTGCATTCTCATCAATGGTTGCCGGGATTGCTGCAACCCAAGAGATCCCTAAAATGTTAAAAATTCAATGCACTATTATATATATATATATATATATATATACACTTGGCCTTTGTTTATCCGGACCTTGATAACCTGGATTTCAGTTTATCTAAACAGTAGATGTCAAACAATGGTCGCCAACTTCTCTCCAGTTTGCAGTTCTAGTACGTCCTCAGCCCTAGCCATGACCGAGAGTTTTCTGAATCCAGTAAATAGCGTAAATGTATAGTACAGAATGTGAAGGTAAGCAGAACTGTGGTTCTTTTGTCTTTTATTTTTTTCTGGATGATTATTTTTTTTTATTTGCAGTATACACATATCTGTGTTTTTCATACTTTTTTTGTAATCCAGACCAGTTCCTGCACCAGTTGGTTCGGAAAACCAAGGGTCAAGTGTATTGATTTAATTGTTTGAAAAAACAAGTCATTTGCATTTACATAAAAATAATTCAGATCACTAACACAATTTTTGATGCCCAATTTAAATTCAAATTTTGCCTGGCTCTGCTAGGTTTGAAAACTAAATTTATACCACATCAAATTTCAAAACCCTGAAGCCTACTTTTACTAACAAAATAGGTTTCATAAACTGAGATAGTTTCAATTATACAAAATTCTTGTCAAGTTCTTTAGACTAAGGCAAAGTCTGATTAACCTGCTAGTTAACATACTACAATTTGGCGAGGCAAGTAACTTTCAGAATCCAAAAAATGATACTGCAGAGCAACACTAAACTACTTTTCGTCTTTAGTAATATATTTATGTATTTAAAATAGGCTACCCACTCTAAAAGCTAAACGATGTTGACTTACTTGAAGGCCTAGTCAAAGAATCTAAAATGTTTTAAAATTGAAATATGGTATAAAACTGCATTTAAAGCTAAGGCTCTAGGCTACCTTAACAAATCAGATTGTACGTAAAAATTAACAGCAACATATTCATTATAAGCAAGCCCAAATGAAAGTGACAAAATATGACAATTGCAATTACATAAAAGAATAAAGAGAGTTACCGCTAGGTTGGCAATGTAACTTGTTTGCTCGAAATGTGAAAGAATAATGGAAGGAACATTGGATCTGATCAAGAAGTTGTGCAATGAAGTGGAGACAGTAAATTTTGTTATTTAGGGGACGGACTAAATTGTAGTGGTGGTTGTGAAGCGGCAGTCACAGCAAAAGTAAAAACCGGTTGGGTAAGATTCAGGGAACGTGGCCAGTTATTGCTTGGAAATAGGTTTCCTCTAAGGATGAAAGATAAAGTTTATCGTTGTTGCATAAGATCAGCAATACTATATGAAGAAAGGCATGGTGTTAAAAAGAGAATGAAAAAGCAATTACAAGGAAAACAAAGAGAGCTATAATGAGAGCCATGTGCGGTCAAGAAGTTGTTGACAGAAAGACGACGAAAGATCAGATGGACATGTTGGGGTTGAGGGAAACTATGGACTGGTTAGCAACAGCGAATGGAGTTAGATGGTAATGACATGTGCTGAGTAGGGATGACGATAGTGTTTTGAGGGTTGCTCTGATCTTGAAGTGAGCAGCAAAAGAAAGCGAGGACAACCCAAAACCTGGAAGAAGCAAGTGAAGAAGGAGACAGAAAAGATTGGTTTGAAGAAGAAGGATGCTCTGAATTGAGCAAAGTGGAGAGACTAAATGCAAGCAATAGAAGGAATGGGGTAAATCCAACCATCTCTGCTAAGGGGACAACACTGGATAAAAACTGAATAACTACTACCACTACTTTTAACATTTTTTGCCAAAAGAAGCGATTTGTATATAGCTATATTTTAAATGTGTTTTTTTTTTGCTTAATTAACAGAGCTTCTTGAATTTTTGTGTTACATTCTGATGAACATTCCTTTAAAACTGTAAGTGACGAGTCCAAATCAATTTCAAGACCACGATTAACACAATTGCAAATGAAAATTCCCCAAGGGCATCCCATAAGTCAAACGAGAGTGTGTAGCCTATTGTAAATATGCAAATAATTACCAAAAATAAAGGATGGTTCAGTGTTGCTGTGCAGTATCATAATGTAGTTGATATATGATACCCATACTTAGTGTGGGCAAAATATCTTAAAGCCAAACCAATACAGAATAAATAGATCAGAAATGGGCACAACACAATATCCTTTAACAAAAACACTGTTTTACTATGACCAACAGCCTAATTATAAAAATATCCAAAGAAATATTACCATTGAAGAAGGATTAACATTTCTAACAAAACCTCCTTGCATTCCACCAACATTATTCAAATTAGAAGGAATTCCTGCACTTTGGGATAGATTTTGCTGCAATATTTGCAACTGCGGTTGCACAGGTCCATTCGAAGTGATGTGCTGCTGAACTATGCCAGACATAAGAGGAGTGTTTGGCATATTTCTTGTAAAAGCAATACTGCTTTGCAAAGATGTATGAACCAAAGGAGAGTTGATAGACGACGACAACACTCTTGGTGAAGGGGTAGTGCGCATACTTCCTGGTGTACGGCTCACAGGCCCAGCAGTAACACTGACAGGAGATTTTATGTTGGCAATTATATTTCCAGCATTAGGGCTTTGCATAGAGTTTGATGCTGGACTTGGTTGAGGCTGTGTTGCTTGCCGAGATGGGTGAGGACTTCCAATAGCAGCACTTCCAGGAGAAGGTGCATTAGTTGAATATTTAGGAGAATTCCGATCAGACTGTAAAAGTTGTGTTATCTGTTTATGAGATTGAACTGAAGGAGGACGTGGTGTTTGTGAAATCAATTGTGAAGGTACAGGTATGTTATTTCCCCCTCCACCAGTACTGGAAAAAGGTGACTGAAGTTGTGATTGCACAATTGGTTTTTGTATATTAACTGCAGTTGGACAAGGCCCATTAGACACTGTTCCTTGAGGATCTCCTCCACCTAGAAGTTCTTCAGGTAATTCATTTTCCAAGCTAAAAATATCTAAAAAAAAATTTATTAAATTAAGATAGGGGTACCCAAAATTTTTACAGTTTGGCTTATGTTTCACTGAACTGATATCTTGACGGGCAGCAAAAGAGCTATTTTTTGGGGATCAATTGGCGTAAAGTTAAGGTTACCATATCTAAAAAGGCAAAATCAGCATTCTGAACTAAAATTTCGTTGCAGACATGGGTCACGAGACTAGTTGCAAATCTCAAAAACTTCTTGGGTGGCCCGCGCTTTGTGCGCACCTACATTAAGATATATTATAACAATGGAAACATAATTATTTAAATATATTTATGATGTTTCTCGAGATATAAAATATTCACTCAAGCAAATCTATTTGATAGATTATCGCACTGACGAGAGTACTATAAAGAGCTCACAGCCAAAACAGTTTTAGTCTTGACTCTATAAAAATTTTGTTAGATTCCAATTTGTGTTGGAGGTTGCGTTTGCACATATTATAACCTATGGCTAAGGTGTGCCACCTTTCTTGCAGGAGAGCCAATTTTTAACTACTTGAAAATTTTATCACCAGTGTTCCCTTTAAATGCAAAAAAGTGCAAATTTTTGAAATTATGTCTGGCAGATTTGCAGTTAAAATTCAACAATGCGTAAAAAAAAGTACAGCGGTATTTGATAACTTTTTCAGTTAGTTGGAATTTTTGCCATTTTGTTAGTAAAATCTTCAACCAACTGTTTAATGCGTGGAAGGCAATCAAAAGGAATCCAAGTTAGGACCGACGCTCTTTTAGAGCAGTGGAACATTTCACTAAAACATCGTGCGGCTGTGACGGCAACTTGAAATATCGCGCACACCATTCCCACACTTTTACTTGTATTACACCGGCGCAATGGTGTAGTGGTGAGAGCGTCCGCTTCGCAGTCGGTAGACCTGGGGTTCATTCCCCTTGTCGAGTCATACCAAAAGACTTTAAAAAATGGTATTCACAGCTTCCCTGCTTGGCGCTAAGCACATAAGGGATAGTGTGGAGAACAAGCCGGCAAGCTTGCTTGGTGTGTCCTTGGGCAGGGCACTTAACGGGATGCCTCCGTCTTTATGTGGCAGACAGATGGTGGGCCCAAGCAGTCTACCCGTCGTGGTCGCCCAGTCTGACGAAAGACATGCAAACCGAGCATGAGCTCATACGCGTGAATGAATGACTTGTATTACAAATTATCCTTCAAGCAATTAACCTAAAGATCAAAAAATTTTTCTTTACTTTTTCCAAACCGATTTCAATCGTGGCTAAAGAGCGGTAATAGCAAGCAGTTCTCTAGCTTCAGTTTTAACACAAGACATTATTTTTCAAGGAAAGATTGAAAGTGGAATTGGTTAAACTCTGTGTTTTCTTGACGTATTGACACTAACTTCAATCGTGCTTGTTAAGATAAAAAGAGCACATAGTTATCGATTTCAGTTAGGCAGGAAAAGCACAATTTTTTGAGGAAATGGTTCAGCTTTTGCACATCGCAAATAAATAGCCTTCTCTTACTTGCAACTTATGAAAACTAAAAGGAAAAAAATGAGTCTTCTATCCAATCTTAGTTTTAAATCCCCTTTAGAAATGTTTTTTGTTTGAATTAAATGTAGCTGACAGATGCGCTGTGAGAGCTCACCAGTCATCATTAAAATGATTCTTGATACGAAAAGAAAAAATGTAAATTGCAGCTTCGATCTTTTTAAAAATGTTTTACGTTGAATTCTAGCCATTTTAATTGCTTGGAAAATAGTTTGTATATTAGTAAAATTTGCCTATGACATTATGGGAGTACAAAAAACTGCCGTTCACAATTGACCATTCCAAAATTGTCTTTTAATTCAACATTAAGATGTTTTATCCAATCTAGTTTACCAGAGTAAAGAAAAATTACTAAAAAGTCAAAAATAACAGAAATCCGTGCATTGCATAAAAAAGTTTCAATAAAGTGTAATTGTGCATGTACGGCTATTGCAATCTTTTACATCTACCTACACATAGTGGCGCTGGGTAAAGTAGGCGAGTTCCCCCAAAAACTTGTCTGGGGAAAGCAGCCCGATCGCAAATGTAATAAACCTTTGTGGTTTTAAATGAAAAATATACCAAAATATTTGTTTGCCGTAAGCGACTCTTAGAAAAACCCTGCAGTTCTATGTGTAGCTACAAATATTATTTCAATTTTTTTACGAGACCCAAAAGCTGCAATTACCAAACTCATAAATATTCGCATCCACAAATTTCTCTTTTTCCTTGAGCCAATTTTTGAATGCTTTTTACAAAGATAAAGAGTTGATTTGTGGTACAGAATTTGAAAATTGCAGAAAGTTGAGTATTCATTCTCAAAGCTTTTTGTCTGACACTTTTCAAGAGAATCCGTCAGAAGTAGAGTGAAAAGGTGAAGTGAGTCACTTATACAGAGACACAATTGACGAAAAAGAAAAAAAGCTATATTGGTGAAAGAAGCGACCAACAGAAGGAGCGGAAACTAATGTGTAATTTTTAGACCATAAGCGAATTCTTTTTGTTTGCATAAATTTGGTTTGGATGTTTTGATGTACATGGCTTCAAGGGTGGAAAGATCAAAAGAAGTATGGCCACAGGCAAGAATAGAAAATTTGTTATCAATATATTCACGTGCGCATGTAGGGTTTTGTAAAAGATGTTGTCCAATAGCAGAAAACAAAGTTTCAGCTTTAAAGCTTGTGATTTGCTTGCAAGAGCAGGCCAATGTGCTTCGTTCCTGAGAAATATGCTCCAGGAAAATGGTTTTGGGCACATGTTGCCTAATCCTCTGTTGTAGCCTTTGAGAAGTACAACCACCGTACCGACTATCACAGTGGCACAGAAAAAATTTTGAAATGTTTTTATGAAGAGCAACTGTTTTAGATAATTAAATTGATAGATTTGACATCCACTTTGTGCTACTACGCACTTACACAGACCAAAGATTTTGTTGCAGACTGCATTGGGGTCACAAGCCGCA
Organism: Trididemnum clinides; assembly: GCA_963675345.1. NCBI lineage: Eukaryota > Metazoa > Chordata > Ascidiacea > Aplousobranchia > Didemnidae > Trididemnum > Trididemnum clinides. Next base: position 1,089,772 of record OY776299.1, on the reverse strand, counting down.
GGTTGCAGAACCCTGATCTACAGTACACCAGTGGTTCAACATTTTGAAAAACTGTGCACAACCCTTTGCTATTTCTAGTAATTTGTGGTCACATGTAACAAAAATTTTAAAAGAGCATGTACTATCCATTGAAAAAGACTACAACTTTTCATTACAAACCCTCTGAAACTGTTTCAAGAAATTTACTTTAAAAACCACTGATGTATATTACAAAGTGCGATTCTGTCTGCTGTAACTTATCTGAAACTACTGAACACAGAAATATTAAACTTAGCATGATCAACCACCTCCCATAGGTGAATGTCATAAGATCAACGACGTCAAGATAATATCTATACTATAAAGCGCAATTTTGTCTGTCTGTGTGTTTGTCCATTTAAACTCTTTCAAACTACTGAAATACCGGGCAGAAGATTAGTCACTTCACCAGAATTTGTGAGATAAGGCGGTTCATGGTGTCACAATCATGCCATATTCAAAGTTAGGTTTTTAAAATCTGCATTTCTTGTCAGAGGAAAAGTGTTTTTTCCTCAAATGAAAGGCAGTCTCCGACCTACCAAAATTTTATGCCTTTGGGCTGTAAGATGACATCACAGTTGACTCATGACTGCAAAATTTGTTTTATTTTCTCAAAAAATACTCAACATAAAAATCCAATTAAAAGCAGTTTTATAAGATATTAATAAGGTGCTTGTAATGAAACAAATTCTACAACGACTAAGTTAAATTAACAATATAACAAAAGATTCATTATTTTAACATTTTAAGCTTGATATTTTTCCTATTTCCTGAACGCTTTAAACTAGCTCTTTAACGTCATATTGTCTGGTACGATTAAAACAAAAACAATGCAGTAACCAACAGCTGCACTTAAAGTTGTTATACATCGTCATAACAAAACCAAACAATTGGTATGCTATTTGAGAAATCGCAATGATACATAATGATATTAACACACCCACAAGCCTAAAAACCTGGTTTTTTAGTAATGCAATCGCAATTTAAATTACTTTTGCACAGCTATTGCAGACCTGACTGATCTCAACCTCCAAGACAAAAGCAGCAAAGTTGAACAATAATTGACAATGTTCCAGAAAAATCTCCCATGAATCATAAAAACGTCAAGATAATATCTCGTCACAACTCGTCACTCGTCACAAAAACTATGAATTTCAGTGACTGAAACCACAGTAGGTACTCTATATGTATTTTTTGGCGCTGAATCAAAATATAAACTTCGTTTTTGTCTATCACGTCAGGATTTTGAAGTGTTTGCACTTTGTACATAAAAAAAGTATCAAAAAATCAAAAATAACGTCATCAATCAGTCATGCCTGAAACCAACACAAAAACACATTGTATTGAGAATGAAAATACCACAAGGACAAATACAGTAGACGCCACTTATTAAGCCCGCTTCGGGACCGTAAGATTTTGTACTTGTTAAACGACGGACGACTTTTTCTACATTTTTAGCAGTGGGTCTTCCCTTTATCACTGCCTCTTTACTGATTGACCGTAATTTGTGTATTGTGACGTTGTTTCATTATGTCACTGAGTTCTCTTTTTCTCACATTATCGTGCAGGTGCAGCCTGCTCCATGAGAAACATAATCAGTTTTTAGACACGGAGGGTTTATGACAAAACAAAAGAATTTTAGACAGTAACTAAAATGCTTGATGTTTATCCATACAGAGAAAAAAAATCAAGAATTACATCATGAAATTTGTTAGTTATGAAGCTTTTTAAACAAATTTAAAATTGCGTAGAAAATTTGGGCTTATTAAACGGGTTTTTGGGCGTATAAAGGGAGTTCCAAATGAAACCCTTTTAACGCTTTTCAATAGCACAAATAGGATTTCTCAAAATTACTTGATGTGTTGCCCTATCAAACAACAATCCAAGAAGTTTTTTTATCACATTCAAGTTTGTCCATTACTACAATGCTGCATACAGACAACTTTGGACATAAGAGATCTGCCGGGACCAGCTTAATTAGTCTCTTATAACCGACTTATTAGTTTAGATTGAAAATCATTTGGGACCTTTTGTGTAGTCCCTTATTAGCAAAAATCCCTTATATCTGAATCTCTTATATCCGAAGTTGACTGTACCTTTATCAGCGTTACGATTATGATATCATCACATTGCTTCAATTTTTCAACTGCACACTTTTTGCCTTTGAAAGATTTCGTTTTGGTGGTCTGGGTCTTTCCAAAACTTCCTCAACTTAGATCGTGCAAAATCAATCAAACACTAATTGGCAAAGATAACTTGGCCTCGAAACAATTCACCTCTGCTTATAATATCCAAACAGGAATTTATGATAGTGCAACTGCCAATTTAGTACCATTTTTCTAAAGGGATTCCTCAATATTGGTGAGTGAATGCAAGAATAAGTTGTTAACCCAATTTTGGTTATTGCTGATTGTTTTATGCTCTCTGGGAATAAACTGTTTCAGTTTTTTGTTATAAATGCATTCCACTTTTGACCAAACTTTTCATAATTCAAATAATCCATCAAACCATCTAAGTCTTCTGGATTTAATTTGCCATTTAATTGAAATTTGATCTCGTCAACTACTGCTTTAATGCATTTAATTTTTCTTGGAATTCTAGGACTCAGAAATTCCCATCTAGATTTATGAGCCCTGGTCTATCCCTATGCACAAGTGCCACATGTTAAAAGGTACCTCAAGTCACATGCATACAGATACATTGCAGAAAGTTTTCTCATAAACCTAAAGACTCATTTACTAAAGATAACAATGATAAAAGTTTTCTTGCAACTTATAGTGTGTTTCGCGCCATTATGCCTTATGTACCGTATTTTTCCGACCCTAAGGTGCACTTATAATCCTTTAATTTTTTCAAAAATAAAACGTGTGCCTTATAGTCTGGTGCGTCTAATGTGTGGATCAGACTGCGCTTTGTCACCAAGCTCTAAACAAATTTTATGTTGCAATAAGTGCTACCAACGCAATTGCACCAACCTCAAATCGTTCTTCCTTGATGGCAAACCTCCTTTCTAAAGATCAAATTACCTACTCTCATTCCCTTTACAAGTTGTTTTTTCACTTCATCTACTCTCGTTCCCTTCACGAATGTACAGGGTGGCCCAAAAGTAGGTATACACTTATTAAAAGTAGGGTTTAGGTCCAAAAGTAGGTTTGTAGTTCTCATGTAGGCACTTTAAACCTCTAGAATGATAGTTATATCTTAGACGGAAACTGTTTAATCTCTTAAGTGCTCAAAATGTCCTCCGCCAACATTGCCACATTTACACCTGTTCAAAACACTCTGACACACAGTGCGGCACTAATTTCGATCTTCATCAACTTCTCTGAATGCGTCATAAATGTAATCTTTTAATTCATTTACTGTTTTGGGATTCTTTTTATACACCTTGTTTCTTACAACACGCCAAAAAAAGAAATCCATTGGTGTCAGGTAAGTGAGCGTGATAGCCATTCACTGCTACCCCTTCTTCCGAACCAACGCTGTGAAAGGACTTCGTTAAGATAATCTCTTACTCTTAACGCCTAATGTGGAGGTGCTTCATCTTGCTGAAAGAAGAGTTCATCGAAATCAGGTTTGGTTTGGAGTTGTGGCACTACCACTTCATGAAGAATTTCCAAATAATTCTCTCCATTAACTGTATAGCTACTTTTGGGCCACATAAAGTGCACTGCTGGTAATTTCAAAGCGCATAAAAAATAGTTTAATAACTGTATACCTACTTTTGGGCCACCCTGTATTTTTCTCTTGACTTTAAGTGCGTAAATACACACATGCTTTGCACATGTATTGCAGCATGTACCTCGCAACTAGCTGTACTTTTCTCACAGTACCGATAAGATGCGTTGAGTTTTTGTTTCATTAAATGCGCCTTATAGTCCAGAGGGTCTTATGTATGAAAACAGACACGTTAGAAGACGTTTATTTATACTGCACCTTGTAGTCCAGTGCACCCTATGGTCCAAAAAATATGGTACCTTATAACACGTTGTACTCATGTCTATCCCTGGTTTTATGATAAACTAATGTTATTGTTATGTAATCACCTGCCTTGATAGTATTACTTTTTAATGTTTAATCACATAGCTAGTCTTGATATTTTTAGGTGCTATATTACAATGTTGTTTTATCACTTAATATTTTAGGTGTTGTTTTAGGATTTCATATATTACAATGCTTATATCTACTGCATTGTGAGAAAGCTACCCAGTTACTACGAGGAGTGAAACATTAAGTTTACAAATAATGTCAAAAAATAATTATATCTGTTTATGATAACAATTGGTTATCCCAGGTTTTGCAAAAACCAAATATAAAAGTTAATGCTGATTTTATGGCACAAAATATCATAAGAAAAAGTAGGATAAACAAGATAGGATCAAGGTTGAAAATTTTATTAATCAGTTTTCAAGCGCCTAATGACTAAGGCCAGCCTAAATTTAAATGCAAGTGCATTGGCATCTAACAAGTATGAAACCCCAAAGAACTTTTGGGGAAAATGAAAAACAAGAATTCTTTGATACAAATATAGAAATGGCTTTTACCGCAATCTGATTTTAGAAATTCTGTTATTATTTGCAATGCGTTTGAGGTTTGTGATGCCATTTTGATGATAATATCTTTGATATGTAGATCGTGGTGTTGATGCCTTCCAGTAATATTGGTGACAATAAAAATAATTTTGCATCTCCTCTATAAATGACCTTGAAAGCCATCAAGATACATTTAGCGCTAGAACACAATGATTTTTGTGCATTTGCAAAGATTAAAATTAGAGTCAGCCAGTCGCTTTAAAAATTTTATGCAAGTTGGCAATTTTAAAGCTATGAACACTTAATTTGTTGACACCTCGCATGAACAACCAGCATCTTGTTGATCTTGTGTCTAGGTCAGTATTTCCCAAACTGTGTGATGCAGCACACTGGCGTGCCATGGAAGATTTGCAGGTGTGCTGCGAGTATTTTTAAAGTGCTTTATATAAACTGATACTAAATTTTTTGTTCTTGATGCAAAATTTTAAAGATTTCACAAGTGTTACAAATTGGTTGCAGAAAACCCATTTAAAAAATGCCGAATTGGTTACAGAAGCAGTTGCAGTGAACCCTCGTTTATCGCGGGGGATACGTTCCAAAAATAACCCGCGATAGGTGAAATCCGCAAAGTAGTCAGCTTTATTTTTTACTGTTATTTTACAATGCAATACTGTACTGCAGAATGAAACAAAAAACAAACCTCTTTTCAGGCCCAAAATGTGTTTAAGAAATAAAAATATTAACGTATATATCAACTTTTTTCACTTTTTTCAACTTTTTCACTTCTAGACAACAGTAAAGCCCCTGAGCCAATCAGGATTTACTGTAAAAAAGCAATGTAAAAAATTCCGCAAAGCAGCGAAGCCGCAATAAGTGAAGCGTGATATAGCGAGGGATCACTGTACACTACATACATCAGCACAGACCAACTTACCTGATGTTTTCTGACGTTTTTGTGGAGGTTCGTCAGCCATCACTAAAATTAAATATAATGATATATATAAATCTAAAGTTTATAACATTCAAATTATTACACTGGTCAACAAAAAAATTTTAGCACTGAATGTGAGATCAATTTTAGGATATATCAAGGTCGCTGAACCCAAACATGCACTTGGTTTTTCAAATTGGCTCTAGTTTTTGAGATATGGAGCGTCGAAAATTTTCATGAACAATTTTTGCGTACAGAAAACAAGCAGCAGTACGAATATAATTTGCAGTATGATGAAACAATTGCGGAATTGTTTTGTTGAAATGTCTGTATTGTTTTGAAACAATAAAGTTACTATAGCTGTTTTTATTTAGTCAATAGCCTACTGTACTGTACTACTGTACATTGCAAGGTAAACTATGTTGCGCGAAGGTCGGTTCATACCGATACAGGTTTAATCTATAGCCTGCTTCTATGAACATAGTTTAATACGTCAGTGTTGAAAAAATTGTCAAACTAATGTTTTGTAAGACTTTTGTTTTAGCAGTTTGCTTGATGTCAACTACTTTTTTCTTAGGAATTGTATTTAAAATCAAATTTAAAATAGAGCTATGACTTCAAAGCGTAGGAGTTGTGTCAATGATCCAGATATATTCTGCTACATTTGTGGAGAGTATATGAAAAAAGAGCATCGTTTCAATGTGTGAGATTTTACAAAAAGAGCGTACGAAGCATACTTTGGCATGAAGCTGGGGGATCAAGACAAGCAATGGGCTCCTCACAAAGTGTGTAAAAATTGCACTGATACTCGTCGCCTTTGGACTCAAGGTAAAGTAAAAGCAATGTGATTCGGAGTGCCTTTGGAGAAGTCCCAAGAACCACCATGACGATTACTATTTTTGCATGGTGAACATGTCAGGATGGAACTGCCACAAAAAGAATTTGTGGTATTATTCTGACCTAGAGTCTGCAAGGCAGCTGGTGCCACATTGCGAGGAAGTACCCATTCCAGTTTTTTCTTCTTTGCCAAAGCTTGTTTCGAATGATGACTTGTTTGAAGAAACAGAAGAGGTAAACAGCGATGACAGTAATTACAGCGACAGTATGTCTGATACAACTGCAGAGTGGCAAAGTAAGGTAAAGCCTTTTAGCCAGAGCCAGCTCAATGACCTAGTCAGAGACTTAGCTTTATCAAAAGAGGCTTCTGAGGTTTTGGCTTCTCGTCTCAGTGAACATGGCATTCCTGATTCCAAGACCAAAATAACGTTCTACCGTCACAGGCATGAAGTGTTTAGTAATTATTTGACTAAAGAAGATAACTTTGTGTTTTGCAAAAACGTCAAAGGCCTTCTTACAGCAATGGGTGTTCCCCAATACAAACCGAGTGAGTGGCGTCTGTTTATCGACAGCTCTAAACAAAGCTTAAAGAGTGTTCTACTACACAATGCAAGTGCCTATGCTGGTGTCCCTATTGGTCATTTGGTAACTTTGAAAGAGAGCTACTCGACTGTACAGATGGTCTTGCAGAAGCTATGCTACAATGAGCATAAGTGGGCAATATGTGTGGACTTAAAAATGGTCAACATTTAATTGGGACAGCAAGCCGGCTATGTGAAGTACCCATGCTTTCTTTGTCTCTGGGACAGTAGAGCTGATGATCAATACTGGCAGAGAAAGGATTGGTCCACCCTTGCATATTAAGTTGGGCTTAATGAAAACAATTTGTCAAGGCATTAGACAAGAATGGCAATTGCTTCAGGTACATCCACATATTTTCTGGTACAAGTTATGAGAAAGTTAGAGCTGGAATCTTTGACAGACCACAAATCCGAACACTAATAAGAGATCCAGCCTTTGTTTTGCACATGACAGTAGTTGAATCTGCAGCCTGGTGCTCATATGTTTCCATGGTAAAAGAGTTCTTGGGAAAAACGAAGGCAGACTGTTACCAGGACATAGTGAAACAGATGCTGACAAACTTTCAAGCTCTTGGGACCAGAATGAGCATAAAAATCCAATACTTATTCAGCCACCTTGGCCGACTCCCAGAAAACCTTGGTGAAGTAAGTGAAGAACAGGGTGAAAGGTTTCATCAGGTCATTAAGAATATGGAAATGAGGTACCAAGGTCAATGGTACTCTCATATGATGTCAGACTATTGCTGGAGCCTTATGCGGGATAGTACCCAGCAAAATTACAAGTGGAAATCATATAAACGTGCCTTTTAACAAATGGATTGACCTAACATGGACTGTTGAGGGTAAACCTTGTTTTATTTACGTTGACATAAAATTTTAGTGCCATTAGTTATTGAATTTTAATAGACTGTCTCTTCTGTTAAAGTTAACAGGCATCTACTGTGTGTACACATTTCATAAGCGTTACCTTGAACAGTTACAGTGCCCTTCATGTCTAATGCATGGCTTGTTTGGAATGTAACTATACAGTAAAACCAACTTTATTGTTTATTCTGGCAACAATATCTACTTAAGTAGCTTATGTGCGCTCAAAATTACGATCGGCTGTATCTAATGCAATCTACAGTAATCTGTAATGCAATACGCAGTTTATCAGTAAGCGCTAATGCGAAAAAAATAATTTCGCTATATCTCAAAAACTAGAGCCAATTCGAAAAAACTAAGAGCATATTTGGGTTCAGCGACCTTGATATATCCTAAAATCATTTTCACATTCAGTGACTTTCGAAAAAAAATGTTTTTGTTGACCAGTGTTATTTGCCAATAAAATTATCTAAAAAACTAAAAATATGGATTAATCCATTATGGTTTTTAACAAGTTATTATTCTTATAATTGTTATTATTATTAATATGATTATTAATTGCTCAACTGCATTAGCATTCAATCCATATATATTACAATGAAAATATATTTCAGCTTAATGCCACCTTCAGTTCATCTAAAACACAATGACAACAAAAAAATATAAACAGCTCTTACTTTGCCAAATCAAAATTCGCTTAATATAACAAATAAACAAAAACTACTGCTGCCGCGAATAGATACCACACTGAATATTGCTCGTTCAAAACTTAAACAAAACGTTTGAGTTACAACTGTGGGAAAACTCTGTGATTTAAATAACTAACCTGAAATGACGTTACAAACGAAAAATCAAGAGCAAAATCTTTCAGAAAGCATTAAAACTGGGAGAAATAGAAATAAAAAATGCAACAAAAAAATTACTGCACTCACAATTATTGGATTACTTAATTACCACCTAGAACGTTTTTTACTAAATTTAGATTCCACGTCGAAATTGATGAAATACTCGCAAATACAATGATTTTGTTCTTTCGTTTTCCATTTTTATTTCTTCCAAAATCTGCTGACATCTTAACATTTCAAACTGTATTTTTCATTTACAACATCACTTCAGATTGTTACTACTAAATCAGAATTTACCCATGGAACTTCAGCCATTTCTTTTAAATAAGATCTGAGCCATATAAAGTTTGTTTTTCTTCTTGGCAACACTAGTTTTTTGTTGTTGCAAAGTTTAATTTCCCAAGGTAATAGCTGTTTATATATTTTGCTTATATTCTATTTTAGATGACTCAAAAATTTTATAAACAACGAAACTGTGGGAAAAAGATGTTGAAGCGCAAATAAGAAGTGAATTCGTTTCCGGTCAAGAGCATTTTGAATTTATGCAGAATACTAGCACTTGGCACTCGATTATCCAAAGACAACTGGCGGAAAAATAAAAGGAAGAACAGAAGAATCTCTATTGTGCATTTATTGATTTGGAAAAAGCTAACACTTGAGTACCATGACAAGATCTTTGAAATTGTTTAAGAGAAACGTCTGTATAAGAAAAGTATGTCTGTTTGATCCAAGATAGGTAAGCTGAAAGCAAAACGACAGAAGCATTTGCAAACGGTAAAACGATCTTGTGCTGTTCCACAGACCTTTAAAAATTTAAAACACCTTGAGAAATGGAGATCACTAGAAAACCGTGGAATGAAAATCAGGCAGATTAAGGTACAGTATATGTGTAACACAATGAGTAATGAAAAGCTGAAGCTCTCTGGAGATGAAACCAAAAAGGTGAATGCTTTATGTATCTGAGCACTACTAGTCAAGTAGACGGAATGCTACCAGCAATTTTGTATGGCAAAGAGGCAATTCTACTGACAAATTCTTTAAAAGAAATAAATGCGGCTAAAATGCGAATGTTGAGATTCATGATGGGATTGACAACACTTAATCAGACAAAACCAAAAAAATTAGGAATCCATTAGGGGTAGAAGTGGCAAACAAAACAAATGCAAAAAAGACAACTGAGATGGTATAGACATGCTTTAAGAGATCAAAATTACATGGGAACGAAAACCATGAAATTGGTAGATGGAAAACGAAAGAGGACAGAGGAAGATATGGGAAGATTGTTGAAATGGTAAAGCCTGGTACCACAGTGTCAGCAGCTGTGTATGCAGTTGGACCACCACGCAGAAATCTACTGCTTCTTACCATACTGCACAGGTACCTCAGAGTCGATAAATACCTAATTTAACTTGAACCATCAAATACTTGGGTGATCTGTTTTCATTAGCACATATTAATGGGTGGTCTAGCTTAACTAAGAACACTGAGTGAAAGCTGTAACCGTACGATCGTTCCCTTTTGTAATTGTAGTGTTTTTTGTACTGAGTTACAACGAGAATACCATGTTTTTGCAATTGCCAGATCACAGCTCAGTAACCACTGCTGATGTTTGATGTACTATTCTGTTAGGTCAGGCCTGACGATATATGGCCTGTGGTCTGAAACCATTTTTGCAGCCCACAGATGATTTGAAAAAATGTAACACTTCAAGCAAGATCGTGCACAGACATATTGTCAGGGTTATCATTTCGAGTTAATTTGTAAGACTTGTGCTTATTTTGAAAAACACCATCTTAGAAAATACAAATGTGCTTATTTTGAGTTTTGTGATTAGTTTACCTTGGAATTTTGTTCCTCAAAATGTGGAATTCCAAAAAAATGTTTTTCTTTTGAATTTATGATAAAGACATATTTTTTAAACAAGCTTATTTTTTGGACTAGGCAGATGGTGGCCATGAAAGTAATTAAAAATGTTGGCATGCGGCCTGCAGAAAAACTAATTGGTGTTGGGGCCCCTTACGTTGTTATGAGTGGTGCAGGCCTGCGGTAGGCTATAACAGCTAATATTAGTTCAAATGTAAGACACTTTTTTGAGTTTAACGTGTAAATCATCATGCAGATAGGGATCAATAAGACTACACAGCATAGTGTTAGGTAGCATTAAGATATGATTCTAGATGTTTGCTGAGGTCACTGCTTTTTTCTTGTTTTAAAAACCTTTAAACAACTATGCTATTTGGCCAGAGTAATGTAGGCTAGTGCAATGATTTTTTATTTTGTTTTAAAAGCACTACCTGCTAGCTCATGATGCAAGGAGTCTATGATATTGCACAGTCCATTACTTTGATGAGGAGAGTATCTGGTTATTTTACATAGAATTTTGAAATGGCTGACTTTGGTTTGGAAAACTAGATGTTTGGAAAAAAAACAGGTGTAGCTGCAAAAAAGAAGGGATAGAGAATTCTTGCTTTACATATTTTAATAAAAGTTATAAATGCAATCTAATTTGAGCCACGCAACACTCAGACTAGACATTGTTTTTTGACGTAGGTATTGACTTTAAAATATGGATCCCTATCAAAAATGAAAAAAATATAATGCAAAAAGCTTTATGCAACAAATTCAATTAATCATTTCATCTACTCATAAGCCATGAAGAGATAATTTGACAATCTAGTGGTGTGCTGATAGCAAATGTCATCGTGGTTTTGCTTGAAACCAATACCTTTACAAAGTTTCAGGTTCTAGGTGATTTTCCTGTTGCAAATAGTGCCTGATATAAAAGTAATAAGGCAGCAAAGTTTTTTAATATATGTTGGCTATATCTTGAGTGTGTGTTTTGCACAATATTGAAATATGCAAATCCAGATTTACAGAAAATTATAACAAAATAAATAATCAATGAATCAAGGAAATTCATATTAAAACATGAAATTAGGTAAATACAGAAATTTAATCTAAAATAAGAAATTACTAATTAGGAATCATGGAAAATTGTCAATTGAAGTAAGCCTATGAAAATTACATAGGTATTAGATACAGTTAAGTGATCATCACTAAAACCAGCTATTTGAGCTTTTTTTATTCTAAAATGTACTTTCATCTATTTACCACATAATCATTATTAGTATTGCGATTATTGAATTTTGTGATTTAAAACAGGCTACCCAAAATTTTCGGAACTAATTACGTGACCGTTTGCTATCGTTGTTTTTCTGGATGATTCCTTGCAATAGAGTACCTTACTATTTCCTTTTCAATTTAGAAAAAAAATACGTTTTTTATGTCACCCATAAATTTTGTGATATTTATTGTGTTTACTTTCACTCATTAGTAGCATCTTAAATATTTTACAAAATCTCTGCAAATATGGACTTAAACTAGATCTTTGCTAACATTAGTTGAGTAGCCCAGTACTAAACACAACACAAAAATCTGTTTATTACAATTTACAACACCAATGCTACTTTAACAATACCTTTGCTGGTTTGCCAATTTTCTTACAGGTAAGTTTTCTCAAGTGCTAATATACTTTTCATCCATACTGCCACAAAAAATTCTACATAATGGTAAATTATCATAACTACATATCCAACTAACCCTTTGCAATACAGACCTATATAAAGTGAAACAATGATACCTGTTAAAAAAATTTGTTAGCACAGGCTATTGATGATTGGTGGCAAAATAGGCATTGTGGATGATAAAGCCTTGGCACCAATTAATGGTAGCATAACCCATGGTTGTGCACTTACATGTAATAAAGACTGCGTTGTTGCGTAAATAAGACAGGCAATTGATGGAAATTGCTAGTGTGGTTGAAGTGCCAGTGATAATTATAAAATGAACTGTGGCAGCAGCACTGGTATCTCAAACAAACAGATTTCTAACACTAGATCTTCTACAAATAGCAAAAGGTATTTTGTTGCTGAAAGAAAAAAAGATTTAACTCACTAGTTTTAAGGGTAAATGTTACTGCATTAACCATTCTACTTTCAAACATACGCGCTAAAGCAAACCACAGTTGCACTTAGGCATATGGCAACAACAAAACACTCTTGACTATACCACCAACAGTCTTTTAATAGCAAGTTCGGCACTCACTCATTTAGTTGCTGTTAGTGTTCCCGCCAAGATTTCAGTCGGTGCGTGACTGCTGGCGCCAATGCAAAATTGCAAGTAAATGTATAAAAACTGCCAGACAAAATCTAGAAAAAATGCTTTGTAAATCATTACACCAGCCTTAGCAATATATTTTGTAGGTGTAAAAAGGGATATCTTTAATAACTGATTGCTATTTATTCAGTGTATATGCTAAGCTAACAAAAGATGCCATTTACCCCAATTCAGATGTCGGGTGCTTTGTCTAAAGCTTTTTTGAAAGTAGCTAAACGTCTTATGTAAACATCACATGACAGTAATGCAACAGCATAAAAGCACTGTTTCCACACTTTTATTCCACGCTTTATACAGGGTGTTCCAAAAGAAACAGTGCACTGAGCACTTTCATAAGTATACATCATAATATTATGATGTCACAATACAGAGTTCCATGGTAACCTAAATAACACTAATAACATCCTGGAGCCATTTTTTGATCAACTGACGGAGCAAGAAAAGCAACAAGGCTGGTTCCAGCAAGATGGTGCAACTGCACATACGGCTCGTGTTAGTATGGCTGCAGTTGGTGAAGTCTTTGGGGATCGTGTGATCTCTCATGGTTTGTGGCCACCTCGATCACCGGATTTAACGCCTCCTGACTTTTATTTGTGGGGCAAATTGAAAGGCTCGGTGTATGCACACAATCCTCGAACCACGGATGAACTGAAGCAGAAAATATTAGGTTGTCCGGAAAATAATGGCCATTTCAGGAAGACTGTTTTGAAATTGAATTTATCATAGAATTTTTATTATATTTCAGGTAAACATCAACATGATTATTGATTTATATGTGCTCTTTAATAATTTCTTACTTTTTTCTTTCAGAAAACGTTTTATGAGCGAATGAACCTAATTTTGAATATGAGAAAAGAAGACTTAAGATTACTTTTCCTACATGAGTTCAAGCTGGGTAACAATAACAAGGCCTGCATTACTGAATAGGCGTGGTCCAATCCTGCTCCACGATAATGCGCGGCCTCATGTTGCGAGAATGACACTGCAGAAACTCACAGACTTGGGATACGAAACTTTACCACATCCTCCTTATTCTCCAGATCTTTCACCCACGGACTACCATCTTTTCAAGCATTTAGCCGCTTTTTTAAGCAACAAAACTTTCAGATCTAATGCAGAGATTGAATCTTTTTTCAAAGATTTCTTAGCATCTAAGCCAAAGGATTTTTATCAACGAGGCATAAATGATCTTGTTGATAGATGGCAAAGATGCATGGCTGTTCAAGGATCATACTTTGACTAATTTCAATGTCTAGTGTCACCTATTTGATTAATAAATTCTTTTTCTCTAAAATTGGCCATTATTTTCCGGACAACCTAATAACAAGTGTTATTCAAAACATCCATCCTGATGAACTTGAGCGTGTTTTTCAAAACACGCAGCGTCGCGCTCGATTATGTCTGCAGGTGAATGGTGCACACTTCCAGCAGTTATTGTAGATCATATCTTACTGCATGAGTCAAGCCTCAATCGCACTTTTGTTGAATTGATAAGGTATTGGATTTGTGAATATTTGCAATTAATAGTATGTTTCTGTGAGTTTTGTTTCTTTGGGTTATTAGCACATTTCTACTGCACTGTTTCTTTTGGAACACCCTGTAGAATTAGTCAAACGGCTTCATTAATAACATCAGCTTGCCTATAGTAACCTGACTTTTTTCTTAGTTTCTACAGAATTTCAATTTTGTGCCAACCAAAAGTATGCCCATAATAGTGATTTGCAAATAACAATATCCATTTTTTCCCTGCAGATGTATTTTGTAAGTTTATTAGAGCACTTTTTATCAAGTTCAGTGCTTTTCAATTGTTTTTGCCTTGAGGTCCATTTTAGAAATGTTTCGAGGCATGTGGCCAGGTTATACACTTTTCTCAATTTCATTAGTGATCTCAAACAGCTATCAAAGCAATTTTCAGAGATGCTGCCAAATAAAGCTTTTCCAACCGAAGGAGACCTGGAAGAAGCAAGTGGAAGAGGAGACAGAGAAGATTGGTTTGAAGAAGGAGGATGCCCTGAGACAAGACAAGTGGAGGAACGGAGTGCGAGCAATTGCAGAAGGAATGGGGTAAATCCGGCCATCTCTGTTAAAAGGACAACACCAGATAAAAACTGAATCACTACTACTACAATTACACTTGATATGAAAGCTAAATAAAGTGCTGGCCCACTGATAACAATGATCCAAAAATGTTTCATTTAAATGCAAAAAAAATGCAAAATTGCAAAAATACGTCTGACAAATTGGCAGTCGGTTTTAGTTAATTTTTTTCAGGTGGTTGAAATTTTTCCTATTGCCAGTAAATATTTCAACCATTTGCTGGCAAAATAGGAAAAATTTCAACCAACTGGAAAAAAAATACATATTATACAGCAAATATTTGAACCATAACCGACACAATGGCATAGTGGTTAGTGTCCACTTCATAGTCAGTAGACCTGGGGTTCAATCCCCTTGTCTAGTCATACCTAAAGACTTTAAGCAAGGTCTATTACACTGCAATCCCAGATACACCACTGGAGCAAAAATTTAAGATAATTGAAACTGATATCACCCTTGTAATGACTAGTAAAATCGGTTGTATTGCATCTTTACAAGCTTTAATAGGAAATTACAATTACAATGAGTTGTACGTACCAATCAACAGCCACCTCAACGTGGTGGTGTGGTCCCTGACCTTGTTTGGGTTGGGTCAAAATGGCTGTTGGCCTTTCAAGGGTCAGTTACCCTGAGCACTCCCCTCAAACCATTTTTTTGCCATGCTGCCCTCTGAACAACCACAGAATGGCACCACACAGCATTTCTAAAATCAATCAATCGTTTTCTTCTTCTTTCTCCTGCCTGCAGAATGGAGAAGAAGGGCAGCATAGGGATGGGCAATTCAGAATAATATACTATTCTAGAATATTTTAGAATAGTTAAACTGAATCTAGAATCCTTATCTTTTTTTTGCAATTAGCACAATCAACATGAAAGCACTTATTACAAGTTTACAACAACAGAAGCACAATCAGAGTACGAGTTTATTGCAGTGCAATACATTTAAGCTTTCTGCATGTTTACCTGAGTGTGCGAGTTGGTTTTTGAATCATTGCAGGCAATTGATACTTTTACAAAAAGAAAATCTGTGACCAAGCAACATAATAAAACTTGTAAGCAGGATATAAACCGAACCCTATTATCCGGTTTGAATTTGCATTTTAGATTCTAATAGTTTGGGATTCGGTATTCTGAACTGCCCATCCCTATGGCAGCACACAGCTTTTCTAAAATCGGTTGGCTGTCTTCTTCCCCTTTTTCCTGCTTTTTTCATGCCAGTCTTGGTTTCATTCTTCTTCTTCTCTTAAAACTAGAATGACCGAGGTGTTGATTTCAACACTTTTAAATGTTTAACTCTTTCGCTCCCACGATCATCGATTGATGATCTCGTGTTTTCAGTGTTTTCCTCAAATTTTTTTTAATTCAGTTACAAAGTTAGTTTACTAAAAAATTGATTTGTGACTTTATTTTTCATCCGATTTTCATAAAATTTTCAAAAGATCACGCTTATTTTCTCACGCATCAGATGATGTATAATTTGTGCCCTAATTTTTGAATTTTTATACCCAAAAACGGTTAAAAAGACCAAGAACCCAGTTGCAGACGACAAAATCGGCCAAATTCTCAGCACGTGCCAACTACGCTAAAATCAAATTGAGATTACATCTTTACCACAAAAACAAACCCTTTATCGTTAACACAGTCTGAAAAACTACTCTTTTGGGGCATCATTTGACAAAATTTCAAGCGATAATAATAAATTTTACGTTTTTAAATTTCCAAATTTTTTAGGGGTCTCAAAACCCCCCAAACAAATTTGAATGATAAGTAGATAAAAGTAAATTTAGTGCGTAAAAAATATAATATGTTGCTAAATATCAGTCTCATTTGAAAGCTTAGGAAATTTGCTTTCCAGCAATATATAACTTTAAATAGTTTAGACTAAGTGGTATATGATATTTACTGATCAAAAATGAGTACTCTACATCATGTCAGTTCAAAATCCCCAAAATTTTTTGACTTACCTTCACTAAATTATAATTTTTACAAAAACTACACCCTATAAACAGATAAAATAAATTCCAAATGTTTCACCACCAAAGTCGTCATTTTGTATCAAATTTCCAAGGAGACAAGAAGCGAAATACAAGTTTAAAAGCTAGCAGAAGTTTGCCTTCTCTAAATCAAAGTTTGCTGTATCCTCCTTGTTTCTCAACAGATGGGAAGGGTGTAAACAAGCGGCTGTTTCATTGTTAGTGACAGCATATTCTATTTAAACTTAATATTTTCTCAATCTTGAAGAAATTCCCTGTTCAAAAATACATAATGTTACATGGTTTAGGCTAACCTCTAGCAGATAATAACTGATCATATTTTAGGTACTAAATTTAACTACCAAAATTTGGTACCGGTCAAAAAAAAGGTCATGTGCCTCAGAAAGTTGCAAATTGTAGAAAACCTAGGCTCTTAGGTAAGTTTTGATTGATGTACCTTGAAAGCTTATTTCCTTAGCATCATCTTGCGACCATTTCTAAAAAATTGGTTGAAAATTAAATCTGTAGTGATCTTTGAGGTGAGGGCACCTCTTTAATTTTGAAGACAACTACCCCCCAGTTGGGGGGTGTATTTGCATAAAATTTGCATATTCAAAAAAAATGTTTTTTTTCGATTTGAAATCCTCAAGAAAGGTAGATTTCAACGATATATCACACTTAATGTAGAAGTAAACAGCTGAGTAATGATTTGCAAACAAACTTGAGGTACATAATTATGATTAATTATGATTATGACAGTTTTTCGCGCTGCCACCTTACGGACATTTTTTTTCGCTTTTCACGCGGGAGCAAAAGAGTTAATTTAAAATATTTACAACTTCTGAGACAAATTGTGATTTAAAATAACCAGTACCTTCCTAAATGTCTCAAAACAATAATTTGATGTCATATTTTATGGAATAGTGTTTTCATTAAAAAGCTTTTTCAAGATTCTACCTCTGAGCACTGAGGTGTCGATTTCAACACCTATTTAAAATAGCCCCAAAACAATTTTTTGTATAAGAAACAATCAATAAAATCAACATAAAACAATCGTTTTTCTATGACAAGAATATTCGGGCTTCACATAAAGCATGTAGCATGTCCTGAATTTGCTTGCTGGCTAGGCTTGGTATTGGTAGCTGTAGGGCATGATATCATCAATTCAGTGTTTTGAAGGAAATTGTACCACCCTTAAATTTGAGGCACAAAGCTGCAATTTAGTGTAGAGAATAGATGGTGAGGTGAGTTTCCGATGATCTCGTAAAAGTTGGAAAAAACCTTACAAGCAGGTGAAGTACACGTTTAAATGAGAAACCATTGTTTGTGGTTTATTATTCTTGTGGGAAAATGTTATCAAGAGCTCGGTTATTCAGCTTTAGCTGTTTGATGACCGAATTCTTATAGCAGTTTCGTGAAATTGGTGATAACGTTGCTTACTGGAGCATGAATGAGTAGTCTATAGAACGCTCAAGCCAAATTGTGGATTCCATTGCTATCTAGCAGAACAGTCCGAGCAAGTTCTTCAAATTTAGTCCAAGGGAAGTCTGTTGTCAACTCAGCTGCACGCAAACAGGCATTACTCCCTATATGTGCTGGAAGTTGTTAGTTTTCCAATAATAATAAACCACAAACAAAGGTTTCTCATTTAAACATGCACTTCACTTACTTGTAAGGTATTTCCCAACTTTGGCAAGATCATCAGAAACTCATCTGACCTCCTACATCAAATTGCAGCTTTGCACCTCAAATTCAAGGGGGGTACAATTGCCTTCAAAACACAATAATGTTGAAAAACATCCAAACAAATACTACAAGGAAAACAAAAAATTCTAATCCTAATTTTCAATGGCATTTGAGAAGTTAGAAGTTTTTATAAGTTTGCAGTACGCAAAAGGAATATATGAAAAAGGCCACCCCTACATTTGCTCTGGAACGAAACCTATGGTCCAAGAATTTTTCCTGAAACCATGACCAGAGTTTGTTTCATGGAGATAAACTGGTTTCTGAGGTTTGATAATTAAGATCAACGAAGCCAGAAACTAACAGCCAATAAATTTGTCCCCATGCTAGAAACACTGGAAGATTTTGTGTCAAACTGTCAATACAATTATGCACCAGAATGTAGCCTTACAATCGACGAGTGGCTGTTTCCAGTAAAAAATAGGTGTTCCTTTATTGTACTTATGCCACACAAGTCAGACTAATTTGGCTAAAATTCTTGGTGATAGCTGAAATATAGTCAAAACACGCTTTCAATCTCCTTCTGTATTTGGGAGCTTTAGAAAAAAATCAGCAAAATGAGAAAACCTTGGCCGAAGATGTGGTGATGAGGCTTACTGACTGCCTGCAAAGAAATCGTGGATACAAATTACCACCGACAACTTTTTGCTAATGTTCAAGTTGCTGCCTTGTTGCAAAGCAAAGAAATTACTGTAGTCGTAACTAACAGTAAAGGACTGCCTAAAGGAAAATATTGGTAGCAGCAAAGGAAAGGTTTTCTAGGAAGTTTTTTAAAGTGCTAGTAAATACTACTTGTTGGTAAACTACCAGTGCAAGCTGAAGAAAAACGTAAATCGTATATCAACTATGCATGACGCCCAAAGTACAGATGGAACAGAGAAAAGGAAACCACTGGTTATACATTTTTACATTGAAAACAAAATTGGGGTCGATGTATGTTATGCAAATACATTGACACACATCTAGTAGAAGATGGCTCTTAGTGATTTGCACCAACATACTTGACATTGCAGCGATGAACTCTTCAATTGTTTAAAGAAAGTTTCCGGCCAAAAAATTGCCCAACGCAACTTTATTCTTCAACTGATTGAAGGCTTGAGAGAAGCTTATGTTGCACAAAAAGTAACTCAGGAAAATATCATAGAACAAGCAAGTGTGCAACGACCTTCTGGAAAACATCAAAAATGCGCTGGTGAGAAATGCAGCAACAGCACGGTTTCTATTTGCCAGCACTGTAGAGAGCCCACTTGTAGAAAATGCAGTAATGGTGACTGGAAATTTACTGAATGTAAGAAATGCCTTTTGCCACAGGACTGATTATCTGAATCCTAAAGCACTCCCGAGCCTAGCCTCCATAAATTTTACTTGTATATTGGAAATTTGCAGTGTAGAAAAGCTTGTTTTGTTTTAAAGAAGTCGATTGTGTACAAATATTTGGCATTACTCTAGTTGCCATATTGCAAGCATTGACCTCCAGTCACCTGACTGGACTACGACTTGCTTGAAACTTGAACTGCGATAACCTAACTGCATATAGTATGGATCATCTGGTCTTGTAAAGTGTGCATGATACTTTTACAAAAAATAAACATTGTCACAAAGTTGATAAACCAAACTAATGCAAATATGGTTGAAGTAACATATTATTTTAAGATGTGTCAAAATCGACACCTCTAGTCCTCCTCGGTAGATATTTTTCATAGTCATGCTAGTGTTAATGAGCAGAAACGTTCATCCCAACCCTGGACCAATCATTCCTTGCTCAGTGTGTAGTGGAAATGTGACCTGGCAGGAAAAGTCAGTGCAATGCTGTACTTGCTCCAAAGGGGTACATCCAAGGTGCTCACTACTCTCCCTCTCCAAATTTAGAACTCTTGGCGGCTCTCACTCTTGGAGTTGCTACCCTGCTGCATCCCTGCTCGTAACACTGTGACTTCCTCCCTCGGACTCCTCCGACCTGTATACCTCCATTATTCCCTGGCACCCCTTCTACTAATGCAGCACTTCTGCCCCACCCTCGCATTCAAACATCTTATCTCCCTTCTGCCAATTCAGTCTCTTCTTCCTCTGCTCCTTTACCACCACTTCTTGCTCCTGGCTGTCCTTCTACACCTTCTGCTTCTTCTCCCCCTGACTCTCTCAGGTTCTTCAATGGAATGCTGGTGGTCTCCAACCCAGGAACACTAAGCTGCTAAAATTTCTTTCATCCTATTTTGTTGACTTTATCTGTATCCTGGAATCCAATCTCAACTCATCTTCCTCTTTCAGGATCCCTGGTTTCTCTGCTCTGCAATCTGATTCCATCCACTCCTGGTCTGGCATTCTCTCTTGTGATGCCACACACGCTTGCGACAGCATCATTTTCGTCAAGCAGGGCTTATCCTTTTCTGAACTTTCTACCTCCTCTCTCTCTTCACTTGACCCCTACTCTGATTATGTAGGGGTCAATATCTCTCTAAACAATTCCTCCTCACTCTCTTTTCTTAATGTTTATGCTCTCCCTATTTGCTCTTCTCTGACAGATGGCAGAATCGACTCCTTTTTTTCCTCCATTCTTGTCTCCTCCAGAAATCTCTTCATTCTGGAGGACTTCAATTGCCATCACCTCCCTCTGGGACTCAAAAGATACTTCCGACCCTCGTAGGGAGGAAGTATTCAATTATTTCATCTCTTCTGACCTCCTCCCCCTCAACAACCCTGACATACAAACCCTTCTCCATTGCTCCTCTGGCAGTCACTCCTCCCCTGGCATATCCTTTGCTCCCTCTTCTCTCACCCTTTCTTGCTCCTGGGAGGTATTTCAATACCTGTACTGGTAGTGCTTGCAACACTGCAGTTTATGATCTGTTTGCCTCTAATCTCACCCAAAAACCTTTGCCAGCAAAGTTACAGTCTCAAAATCTTGTTGCATATAAGCTACTGAAAATTACTGTCATTTAACATTTTCGCATTACCTTTTTCAGTAAAGTATAAAAGTAGGACCTAGTTATGTGATCTACCGCTATCGTCCAGTCACCTAAGCATAAGCCACAAATCATAATCAACTGACCAATCATAAGCATTCTACAACAAAATATCCTTTCAAGGACAAATGCAGGCCACACTGCCATATCAAATTAAAAAAAACACTATGAAAATTACTGAAAGTGCAGAAATACGAAAATGCATGGTTAAACTCAATGCAATTATTTAATTTAGGTCCTACCAAAATAGTGTATGTTCACAATGTTTGCAATATGCATGTCTTGCAATTTCCACCTAACCCTGGCCCAAACTCAAAACCTTAGAGACTAATTTGCCGTAAATTGTTTTGTGATAGGTCAATTTCTATAATATATTAAAAATGTTACTTTCAGTCATTTGTCAAATTTCTGTAATGTACTGGTATTACAAACATGACTTTCAAAAAATCTAATCTTTGATGTACATCTCCTGTCCAGTGAACACTGCTGTGATGTAACTCAAAAAAAATATTATGGCAATACTTTTCCCACAAAATGTACTCCCAATTTAAAGAAATATTAAACTACAGCAAAAACTTAGAACTATTAATCATGGGATTCGAACACAGTATTACTAATCATTGCTCTACTGCTACACTGAATGCAACTACTCAAATATGCTTATTTAAAGACACACCAAAATAGTCACTATGAAAGTCTAACCCTAACCCTACCTATAAATAAATTGAACAGCATCGCAAACCTGTGCTAAGTAGAACTACTAATCAAATTATATCCAATTTAGTGGTTATGCTTTCTGGCGATGGACTTCTGCAAATTTGTGGGTTTGTTTATTTGGTGGCTTTTCCAGGAACAAACTGAAATGCACAAATACTTAAAGTTCTCTACAGACTTTACTGTTACTGAAACAGGAAAATCCCCAGCACATACCAGCATTTAGGGTTAGGTTAGAGTTATAGTAAGTGGCTATTTTGCTGTCGATGGCATTTTACCCTTGAAGACTATTTTTCTGTAATCATTCACTTGTGTTTCTATTGCCATAATTACAACAATTCTGCCAGTGACACTGTGGCACATTGTTAGTGCACCGGTCTTGAAATGCAATGGTTGCAGGTTTGAACCTCAGGTGAAAGGGCACTAAAAGAAAGGCAGTGTACATTGGAAGGGCAGGCCCAGTATGTGAATGTACAGGGTAGTGTACATTGGGGGTGCAAAATTTGTTTATTGGTTATTAAAATTGACCAATAAGAAATGACTAGGAGTCACATGCTTAATACGTCATTAAGATTGACAAATCAAACAACTCACAACAAAATAGCCTCTAAAGGTAAAATGCAGTTGACAGCAAAATAGCCCCTGCCTTATGGTAAAGATTTATTAACCGTTTGTGGTCCAAGCTCATCCCTGGGATGAAAAATAAATCTATGTAATTTAGTCCAACCTCATCCCTGGGATGATATATAGCATAGCATGCAGGTGCTACAGCAAGTCCAAACCCGATCCCAGGGATGATTACATAAAAATGATCTAAACCACTAATGCAAAAAGATGTACTAAAATCAGTTGAAACAAAAAATTGGACCTGATAAGCAAAATTTGGTAAAATTAATTGGATTGCAAAGGGTGAAGTTGATTAGGGTTAAGGATAAAGATAAGGTTAGGTATAGTTAAGATCACAGTTAGAGTTAGTGCTAGTCCATGGAATTTTTGGGTTTCATTAGTATATGTTTTTCTATTATTCTATAAATACAGATTGCTTTATTTTGGAGTTGTCCTTAACTGCCACTAAGGCAAATTAGCCATTTCTTAACAATCAACTACTCACTTAAAAATATCAGGCAGCAACAAAGTGTTGAAAGAAAATACAACTCAAAAATCCATGAAAAGTCTTATATACCCTTAACTGTTATTAAGGCAGCAAAATCCCCAGCACAGATCAGCATTCAAGATTGGGTTACAATTACGTAAGGTAAGAGTAGGTTAACATTAGGTTAAAAATTAAAAATAAAATTAGGGCTAGTCCATAGAATTCCACAAAATTTCTGCATTATAGTAGCATTTCAAAGTGTTTGTGATTGCGATGGAATCCTAATCTTGATAACTCAACCTCATTGCAGTAAGCAAACCACACATTTCCACCTAATATTAAAAACTTTTCAGTTTAATTTTCCTGTTGGCACAAAAATGCTTAAGTGATGTCTGTGTGCACATCCATTTCAGTGTTTTATAGGCTATTCTGCCTAATGTATTTGCTGTAATTCAGCCTGTTATTTCCAAATAACAACCTTAACTTCCGATTTCAATTCCTCACCATTTCTGCCAGACAAAATGCCTAATGCAGAACAAAAATAAAATGCAGAAATTCTTACTAAATAATGAAAAAGTGCTAATTAATATGCAGAAATTGCAAAAACGCATAAATTTACAAAATATTTATTTAATTATTTTTAACCCCTCCGCGTCGCTTATCATCATATGATGATGGCAAAGAGAACGCCACTCATCATCATATGATGATTTGCTGACTATGGCGAAATGCGTGTATTTAAAGCTCGCTTGGGAGAGATCTTCCTTTCCTTTTTGACATCTCTCTTCAATACACGCATTTCGCCGTAGCCGGCAAATTATCATATGAGGATGAGCGGCGTTCTCTTCGCCATCATCATATGATGATAAGCGATGCGGAGGGGTTAATTAGGTGGCTCTACTTTTAGTTTTTATTGACTTCCATAAATTCCTGCAAATTCCATACTTGCTTCATCAGTACTAAAGGTTTTTCATTATTACAAAAAATCAGAAATTCTTTTTTTAATGAATTTTGACTGTTCAGTGATTTCACATTTAATACCAGTATAAATTTTTTTCATAATTCAGTGATTCCATAATTCAACATCAATTTTTGTACATCCATAAATTTCCATATTTTAATGCTGTCCCTTTATGCAGGAATGTGCATGAGTGGTGCCTAATTGCACAGTTGCTCCAAGTAAAGTTTAACAGCATGTGCATATCCATTGTACGTTTAACTTTTTTACACTATGCCTTGGTCAATAAGGCAAGGCTAACTGTGAAAACGCAGATTTCAAAAAAAACACTCTTCATGGATATCAAAAAAATGTAAAATTTTTCCAACACCAAATACATCATCATCAGATCAACTTAATTACAAAAACAAGCTCTCTCCCTCTTTTAACTCAATTCAATTACCTTTATCTAATTTCATTCAACTAGTTGGTTATATTTTGAATTCTTTATGAACTGTAGTACATTTTTACATTTCAGCCACTTTCATGCAAATACTTCTTTAACCTGTAAAGCGTCACTTATGTAGAAGCAGGTGCATTCCAAAACGTCACATTTTTTTGGAGAAAATCAACTTTTTTGTAAAATTTATTTTTAATTGCTTTTTGTGATTTTTTACTGACTATTTATATTATGAATTGCTAAATATATAGTAAATAGTAATTTAAGACAATAATATCTCATTTTTACTTACACTTATGTAGAGTGCCAATCACGAAAACAAGGAACAACACACAAAGCACTGAAACAAATCGTTTTGCCAAGGAATATTTTTCATCAAAATATTCCTTGGCAAAACGATTTGTTTCAGTGCATAAATATTCAAAAACCTCATTATCAAAAAACTTTTCAAAGAACTCTAACGGTTCTTCACTATTATGTACGGTAAACTGTACACCACTTTGGCCACTAAAATTGAATGGATCTCTTTCACGCCCTTGCGTAGACCAATCAGAAGGCAACGCAATTGCGTCATCATCACTAGACACATCACAGCTCTCCAATGATTCTGAACTGTCATTATCAGAGTCATCAATTTCACTAACACTATCAGTTTCACTCAAATCATTCAAAACAGAAATCATTTCTTCATCATTTAGCTTTCGTTTTTTTGGCACACTCATTTTGGATAAGGGTTCACAAAAATTGATGTACTGTATTCCTCACAAGCTTTGTTATAACTGCCTCCACTAATCAGTAACACGTGTTTTTAGCATCTTATGCGAGTCAAATAGTTGCAAAGTGTCGCTAATAACATAATTTATAAATGCAAGCGACATATGTTGCTTGAAGCAGACGCAAATAATGATTAAGTTTGCAAAACGACATATGTCGTAGCTGTCATTTGAGGTGAAACATTTAAAAACGCCATATGTCGTTGCTGACGCTCTACAGGTTAATTAATAGTTTCTTGTATGACTTTAATTCCATATATATGTGCATTTCTGTGTATCCAGAATCTGAGCCAATACTTTAGTGTTACCCTCTCTTAAATGTCAAACATCAAAATCCCAATACATGTAAATAGTGGATGTGCACAATGAGCATAATGTCTTGCAATGGCAACCAACATTAACTCAACACTAATCCAAACATTAAATAAAGCAGATATTGCAAGACATTGCAGATAAGTACTAACTAGAATGATTACCATACACGTCACAAATGATCACAACACTACATAACTATGGATTTTAAGATCTATAGTTTAGTCCTCAACTTTGGTGGGTAAATTGTAGCTGGTCCTCCAAGTTCTCATTTCGTTCATGCTGTCTCAAATTCCAGACTGTTATTTTCAAAAAATGCACTCAACAAAATCTACAACAGATTGTGAAATCTGCATATGTTAAGATGTAATCAAAAATTTGATTAAATATCTCACAGATTTCTTTTGAATTAACAGAAAATTTAGTCAACCAAAAAATAGAAGTTACCTAACTGAAAGGGTTTTGACTATAATCATTCTTTTTGTTCTAAAGAGTTCTGGTTAGCTGGTTAGTCTTCCTCAACAGATATTGCACACCCACAGCCTTGTAGTGTAAAGAATTTTAAGTTCAAATGACTTAAATATTCATCAGCGGTATCACTTTTTTCTTTCTAAATTACCCAATTTAGATGAAAAAATGCCCTCTTTTAACACCCCAAATATAAAAGAAAAAGTTGTTAAAAACAAATGACTAATTGTCAAATGCAAATGGCTGAAGATTTAGTAGGCCTAATTGCTAGCACGAAAACTTCAAAAATTACCAAAATTTGTTAAACAGCCTTACGTTAGAAGTAGAAATTTCATAAATTCTGCATAACTCAGGTACTTATTAAAATTTCTTACTAAAAACTAGGCTAAATTTACTAATCTTCCGTTAATATGGCGGCTGTTGTTACCTTACATCCGGGCTTGATAAACAAGGTTAAAGGTGAAAATTCAGTTTAATCAATTGCGCCATCAAACGAATACGCAATTTCAACCCGTAACGTTAAGGAACAAAAAAATTGATGAATTCACTAATGCCAGCTACTTACATTTAAGATCATTGCATTTTGGAGTTAAATGAGGCAATTCCAAAATGAAAACTTGTGCTTTTTTAATTTTTACGGAAAACCTTCGAAATGAATATATAACTTAAATGAAGGTATAATTTCGGAAGGCATGTAACTTTCCAAAATTACAAAACAATACCGCATAACAATACTAAACCACTTTTCATTTTTGATAATTGATTTACATAGACTCTCAGTTGAACATTTTTGGCTTGCATCAAGCCCTTGTCAAAGCAACCATCATATCAAGTATTACAACTTAATCATCAAAGAGAATTAAAACTTTAAACACCATTATAGACTTAGGCCTGACACTACCTAAGCAAGTCGGATTATGAACATAAATTTGAGGTCCCAACAATATACGACAGTAACCAAATACTATGGATTGTGGTGAATAAGACAAATGAAGACAAAACAGCGACTAAATGATGACAAATAACTTAATGAAATAGTGGCAAATACAAGAGATTTGTAGCGCCAGAGGCGTGGCGTGCTGTACCGTGAGCCTACTGACCTACTTTCAGTCCAAAAGATAATTCTGTTTTCTGATTTATGATTTATCCAAAGACCAAGAGATATTTATATCTCGAAAAAAAGGCACAAGGAACAATTTTTCATGGGGTGAAGACGGGGCAATGCATGAGTCACGTTTCTACGAAAAATAAAACGAAGCAACAGCATTAATGTTTGGAAACACGAAGGAATGCATGACTCACATTTCTACGAAAACATAACGAAACGCGAGACAACAATATTTGAAACAGATGTGCATAGGTGAGATGAGGGCAAAGGGTACATAATCACTTTAGAAAGACGAAGGAATGTATGATTCACGTTTCTACAAAAATGAAAAAAAAACACGAGGTAGCAATATACGAAAACAAACGCGCGCGCGGGGTAGGCCTAAGTGCAAAGGTTACACGATCGCTACAGATTGATAGATTGTGACAGAAAAAAACAAATAAATTAAAAAATTTTTAACAAAAACAAGCAACCAAAAAAGTAACAACCATAGTTGTTTGTTAAAAAGTGGTTTGGTTTGTTTAATTAATAGAGCTTCGTGAATTTTTTTCGGTTGTATTCACATGAACATTTCTTTAAGATCTCTGAATAAAAATTGATTTCACTTTTAGAAGAATATATCCACTCTTACAAATGATTCTTAACAACACTTCTTTATTATTACCAAAGTTCAATTGTTTTCTTGCCCTGATGACAAAATGTCTGGATGACTCACAAGTGTATGTCTTATCCACATCTCACTGGCATGTAAATAATCAATGTCTAATGTCATATATCGATTTTGCCAATCATCTTCAAATATGTAAGAAATATGCTGACGGAACCCGCTTGGTCTTTACATCTAAGCGCATGCTGCCTGTGGCCTGCAAGGATGTTCTACTTACCATTCAGAAAAGTGTTGTCATATATGAATACAAGTGCCACTGTGACAGTCGGTACGTAGGGCGAACATCTCAACGACTACAGGATCGCATCAAGCAACATGTTCCGCAATGATTAAGACAGCAATTAACTCGTCCACGCCGATCTCAATCACACAGATCGTGCAAACGAACCGACACCAAACCGGATTGTGACTCCGCCATTGGTCAGCATCTTTTAGATAATGATCGATGCGCATTAAACTATGATGATAAGCGGTTTTCAATCCTCGCCGCAGCGCGCAGCTCTTTCCATCTCAATCTTTTAGAGGCTACTTATATCAAGACCCGACGCCCGGTGTTATGCAGACAGAAAGAGTTTGTTTACATTCTCAAACTCTTTCGATAATTGTGGCATTTGGCCTCCTGCTGCGCCTTCTCTAACTTTCGCAATTGCGAAATCTTTCTTTCGCACGCTTTGCAATACAAACGCTATCATTGGCTTGTCTTGATTACGTAACATCCAAATTATTCACATATAACACACTTATTCACTCTAGATCTTCCCTTTTGACGCGATACCGCCACTGATGAGAGCGTCACGAAAAGCTTATGGCTCAAACAGCTTTTTTTAAAGCAATATTAAAATTCTGTACCACCAACAAGATTTTTAAATAAGTCTAGAGTTCAAGTTTTTAAAAAATAATAAAGAAAAAAAGAAACGGAAAAAAATAGCAATAATTTATTTTACACAATCTAATACTTTTGCAAGAGCTAATATTCTTTTAACAACTTTACTTTATATGCTTTTTTAAAAGAAATCCAATGCATGCTTTTTAATTCTGATTCGAGGCCACCCCATAGCCTTAAATCTCTGTGAGAGAATAGCTTCTAGCAAAATAATTTGTTTATTTGCGACGATAGTAAGCTGTCGACTTTATTAATCTCGTTTCGTGTTGATGAATAGTGTTTATCTTATAAAAAGAGTAACAAAAGTTTTTATGCAATTGATTATGATGGAGTCGATGCATATATTTAGCTAACTCAAGTTGATATGTGTCTTCTACTTTTAACACTTGAAGTTCTTTATGTAATTGTAAAATTGAAACTGTTATTTTCAAATTTTTTAAGCCTATTCCGAATCATTTCTTGTAAAATTTTATTTGCTGTCGCTCACGCAGTAATTACATATTGAATTCTGCTGTAAACAAGACTATAGTAAAGCATCCAAAAGGTTTCCCTTGAAACAAAATCGCACAATTTGCAAAAGAGTCCCGTGCATCTAGCAAGCTGCATGGGCCAGTAATTCATTTGCGATGTCCATTTGAGATTATCGTCAATAAATAATCAAAGGTGTTTGCTCTATTCATTGTAATATCGTTTAAGAGTATTTTAAAGTCACACTGACAAGTCTCAAGGGGTTGCTTGTTTAATATCAATAAAGCTTTAGTTATCGACCATTTCATTGTGCTCTTTTTCAAAGAATAGGTGAAAGCTCTAACGTTTTCGTCCAGCTCTCTTCAGGAGTTGTCGCTAGAATGAAGCCTGGGGTTGATGGCGAGGTATTTATAGCAAATGCAGCTGGTAAAAATGTCGGAACGTTTTGATTGGTAGACAACCAGACGTTTGGTCGAGTCCGAATCAATAACGTAATTTTAGTGTGTAGACAAATTCTTTCTGGCAACAAAGCTCTGGTTGAAGTATTTTGATAAAAGTTGCTTCCAAGGTAGATAAATGAAAAAGTGTTCTTCCTTTAGCCAAAATAGAAAATTGGTTGTCATCATAGTGAGAGGCGCATTTTTCATTGTTGAGGAGGTGTTGTCCAATTGCCGAAGTACTGGTATGGTTAGATTGAAATGAACCACGATTTGATTGAGCTTGATTTCTTATTGCCTTTGGTATGTGCTGTTTTATTCTATCCAGCAGTTATAAATATTCGTTATAAATACCTCGCCATCAACACCAGGCTTCATTCTAGCAATAATTCCTGAAGAGAGCTAGACGAAAACGTTAGAGTTTTCACCTATTCTTTGTAAAAGAGTACAATGAAATGGTCGACAACTAAAGCTTTATTGAAATTTTGTACCACTTCTTATCTGTTTAATATCACGTAGTTAAATTTTGTAAAATTTAGGGACAGCTTATTTTGACAGAGCCAAGAGTTAATTTTCTTGATTTCTATTTGAACTTTGTGTTCCAGGTTTTTTAGATTCTTACCCGCCGTCGTGAAGCAGGAGTCATCGGCAAATAAAGTCATGTCAAAATTCGAAATCAACTGGTTGTCGTTAATGTGCCCTGGAATACCCCAGATGATACTTTTTTGGTATATGAAGACATGAAGTTACGTACATTAGTACAGTATATTGATATTTGTTATTTAAGTAACTTGTCAATAAATCCAGAGGTTCACCACGAATTCCAAAGGTACCATACAATTTATTGAAAGAAATCATGATCAAACGTATCAAAGGCCTTTGATAGATCAAAAAGAAACAGGATATATATAAATCTTGATCAATATTGTTTATAAACTAGTGGTATATTGAATTGATTGCAAATATAATTAAAGAATTTTTCCGAAAGCCGAACTGGTTTTCAGAAAGCAGATCTTTTTTTCAATAAATTAGTTTTTTTAGAATTTTATCAAATTGTGATAAAACTGAAATGGGGCAATAATTAAAAGCTTCCTTACAATCACCATTTTTAAAAATTGGAATAACTTTAGCGATTTTCAAGCAGTTTGGGTGGACACAGTTACTGAAGCAATTGTTTATGAATTTACAAAGAAACAGAGATATCATTGATTTACTTCTTCTTCTTCTTCTTCCTCTTTCGGCTCTTCCCGTTAGGGTTTGCCACAACAGGTCATTTTCCTCCATTTTTCACGGTCAATTGTGTCCTCTTCATTCACTACAGCTACTTTCATATTCTCCTTAATTACATCCATAAACCTCCTTTTTGGTCTTCCACGTTTCTTTTTGTTTGGTACGCTCATTGCAATCGTCCTTTTTTGACGTAGCTATTTTTCCTTCTCAAAATGTAACCATACCATTTTAATCTAGTTTCCCTCCAGTTGTTTTTTATACCGTCCACACGTGCTATTCCTCGCATGTACTCATTCCTGATCTTATCTATCCTTGTGACACCCATTGAGAAGCGCAGCATTTTTGATTCTGCCATTTCTAGCTCTGCTTCTTGCTTTTTTAGTCGGTGGTACCGTTTCTAGGCCGTACAACATTGCTGGTCTAATCACAGACTTACACACTTTTCCTTTACTTTAGCAGAAACCCGTCTATCACATATTACCCCAGTAACTTTTTTCAATCCATTCCATGAAGCTATCACTCTCTTCTTTATTTTCCGTCCATGATTGCCATTGCTTTGCACAGTTGATCCCAAATACTTAAACCCCGTTACTTAGTTAGTTCCACCTCTTGCAACTTCACGCAGCTATCATCTTCATTTTTGTTCATGGGGAAAGATGCAATGTTGCTCCGGCTTACTTTCATTCCTCTTCTTTCTAATGAATCTCTCCATCTTTTAAGTTTTACCTCAACCTCTTTTCTTGCTTTTCCCACAGACAACTATATTATCTGCGAACATCATAGTTTATGTAGACACTTCTCTGATTTGGTTTGTCTACTTATCCACAATTATTGCAAGAAAAATGGACTTAGAGCCAATCCTACTAGTTTTTGTAAATTTAGTTTCGACGTCTGTACTCCAGATTGCTTTTAAATCTTAACTCTTTCGCTCCTGCGCGGGTAATATTACCCGCAAAATAAAACAAAGTTCCCCTCAAATTTTTTCAAAATGAGTTACAAAATTAGTTTACTAAAAAATGGATTTGTGACTTTATTTCTTATCCGATTTTCATACAAATTCCAAAAGATCATGCTTAATTCCTCACGCATCGGAAGATGTACAATTTGTGTTCTAATTCTTAGATTTTTACACCCAAAAATGGTTAAAAAGACCAAGAACCCAGTTGCAGACGACGAAAATTTCAAAATTTTCAGCAGACACGTGCAAGAGCCAACTACCTTCAATTCAAATCAAGATACCTGGTTTACCACAAAACCAAACCCTTTATCATTGACACAGTCTGAAAACTACTCTTTTGGGGCATCATTTGACAAAATTTTAAGCAATAATAATAGATTTCAAATTATAAGCAAAGAAGGAAATTGTAAACCTTGAAACTAATTGGCAAAGCAGCATACGGGCGTAAGGGGCATTAACAATTTATTAAAATGAATATGCCAGGAAACAATAATGAGTATACCACCCAACCAATTTAGACGAGACCATCTCTGGACGCGTTTTGTCCTTTTGGACTCATCAGCAGTGCTTGTCCCGTCACAAGCAAAAGTAACCCACTCATTAACGTTATCCTTATAAAAAAAAATCAAGCTATGCACATGCAGAAGCACTGAGACTTCAACCGACGACGTATTGCTTTGCTGATTGCTGATGAGTCCAAAAGGACGTATTGCTGATGAGTCCAAAAGGACGAAATGCATCCAGAGATGGTCTCATCTAAATTGGTTGGGTGGTATACTCATTATTGTTTCCTTGCATATTCATTTTAATAAATTGTTAATGCCCCCTTACGCCCGTATGCTGCTTTGCCAATTAGGTGCAAGGCTTGCAATAATAATAAAATTTACTTATTAAAATTTTCAAATTTTAAAGGGGTCTCAAAACCTCCCAAACAAATTTGCACAGTAAGTAAAAAAAGTAGATTTAGTGCGTAAAGTATATGATATGTTGCTAAATATTGGTCTCATTTAAAAGCTTAGAAAATTTGCTTTCCAGCAATATATAACTTTAAATAGTTTAGGCTAAGCGATATATGATATTTACTGATCAAAAATGTGTACTGTGCATCATGTCAGTTCAAAACCCCCAAGAATCTTTTGACTTACCTTCACTAAATTATAATTTTTAGAAAAACTACACCCTTTAAAAAGATAAAAATAAATTGCAAATAATAATATTATTAATTTTGTTCGGATACGTTGCAGTTCCTGTTCCGCCAATCGCCATGTAGTTTTTTAAAAGTTTACTTCGTAAAGCGTAGTCGCTTGAGAATGTGACACAAAGACTTCATAAGCAACTTTCAACAAAATTCTTTGATATTGTGATAAAGAAATCAAATAATCTCGTGTTGTTTTGTTAGGAGTTTGACTAAATTGTAGCATCAAATTTAGACCCCTACAGCGAATCAAACAATTGGTCCCTACTGAGAAGTAGTGAACGGTTACAACCCGGCTTCCTGCGGACTACTTCTAAAGCCTTTCCTTTGTTGTTTGGTCTTTCTTTGTTCTTTGCCCAGCGGTTAAATAAGGCCACATTTTTGACTTATATATAGAACACCTGCATATATATACTAACCACGTGCATTATATACTGTATATACTGACGAAGTGAATTTCCACTATTCTTTGTTAAAATATGAACGTGGCGAAGCAAATAGTGAATTGGCGTTTCAGCCTGATTATGCTTCGGATTTCTGTTAGGAATTTCGTGACGGTTCCTCTGCTTGATCGTTGCTAAGGCTGCTTGGCAGCCTTTATTGCCACGAATTTTTGTTCGGCGCACGCTGGGGGAGCTTCGCATATTTGTAAATAAAATCGCAAGAAAATTTTAACCGTTTTCTGTTTTTGTTTGACGAAGCAGAAAGAATCTTTAGTGCTAACACTAATATCCTTACTGTTACGGATTGGCATCGTGCTTTTCCTAATGGACCTTTTTCCAGCGCACCTAGCGGCGAGTTCTTGTTGCTATGTGCAGGCAAACATTTGTCAGCGCTTAGTGCTTTTCAATGCAAAACATTGCTAGGCAGAAGTTGAAATGCGGTAAATCGCTCTCTAAAATAGTTAGTTTGGACTGGAAAGGAGTTCTCAGCAATAATTTTATATCATGTAAACAAAAAAAGTTAATTTGAAATACTTTTGGTTGATTTATAGGCTTTTTTAAACAATACTAAAGCAAATACAATGGGGTTATTTTAGCTGCTAAGGTTGTTTTGCAGCTGGACAATATACTGGTGAGAGAGCTTTACAAGTATTCGCTGCATTGATAGTAAATTTTACTGATATTGCAGCTACATCACAGCTATTGATTTAGGTTTAGCACCGACAGCTTAAACTGCTAAAAGCTATGGGCTTGCGCTTAACAGCTAATAACTGATAACCTGTGTTGATTACCAGTAGCTGCTGGATGTGAAAATCTCGGCGTGTTCAGTTGTTGAATTATAAGATTTTGAGTATAAGAGCTGTAGCTTTATGTGCAGCTGCATTAAATGATTATCAAATCACGTTTTAGTGTAGGCCTAACCGATATGACAGTAATGCTTTAGTTTTCAAAAGATAATTCAGTGGATAGGTGTTTGTAATGAAAGCTTGTACCTGTTAGGCAACCTGTTTGAATGGTCAGTTCGAGCGTGGGCTTCAGGTTTAGATGTTAGAATTTTTCCAAGTCACTGTAATACTTGGGTCCATTTTGAATCTGCATAAAGTATAACTGGTTGTTTAAAAATAAGGCTAAAGTCTCCATTAGTCAGGCCCATAAAATTTTAAGAAACTTGCTCTGGTAATTCCAATTAGTACATACTGGCATGTGCAATGTCCACGTTGTCTGCATTAAACAGTGTTAGTATTAGGTTTTGGGTTAAAGTTAGGGTTAGGGTTTGTTTACTTCTGTAACATGTACTACTGGTATGTTTTTGTATTTTCTTGCCCTGGTCCAAAGCCGCCACTTAAAGTGAATATGTGAATAGGCCAAAGTTTAGATGAATATTGAGATTTTATTTTTAGACCTCACAATAAGAACTTATTGAACACAAGATCAACAGAGACTACAATTTTGGCCTTGAGCGTTTATCACATTTATGATCAGTTAGAAAGGGTATATATAAAAATTTTTTGGAAATTTTAGCATAAAAAAAAGTAAGTGGTGCCTGTTCGTGGATTTTGTGCTCTAGTTTGTTGTGTGAGCATGATTAGTTGAGCACAAAGTCGACATTCTTGAAGAAATAGAAGAGATATACAAACACACCAAAATCTTTTTTACTTATTGTTGTTTTTATTCATTCAGGTCTCACATGATGGTGTCTCATGGCATCTTAATGTGCTGCAGTACACTGATTGGGATCCAGTACAGTAGATCACTAGTGGAGTGGTAGTTCCAATTTGTACATGTTTGCAGTGCCTGTTTTATGCAAGGTTAGCGCTACTGCAGGCTTGGGGGTAAGATTTGGTTTAGTTGACTTTGCAAAAATTGTACCCATTGCAGACAGCTTTTATGAAATTATACCCCTTGCAGAACGAGATGGCGTCATAGTAGTGTTTCATGTTTTATTTTATATTCTGCAATGTTTTGTTGAGTATCATTTATAGAAATGTGATACAAATACTTTAGTGTTGGCCGTAATATTTTGCAATCAAATGCAACTGTAGATAATACATATGTTTTGAAAATAATTACAGTTCCACATTTTTATATTGAATTAATTACTGACATTTTTATTTTGCTGTAATGAAAGCACCTACTGGTATTAGTTTTACGAGTTTAACTGTAAATCAGCTTAAAGAATTCTTAAAAGAGCGTGGAGTTACAGTTGCAAATAACATGAACAAGCAAAATTTAGTATGTTTGTGCGAAGCAGCAAAAAACTTGGACCAAGACCCAAACTTACAAAATTGCTATTCATGGAGAATTATTGAAAGAAAATTGGCTGATATTGGCGTTTTTAAAAATCCGTTGCTACTTCACTATTTGCCTTCATTTACGCCATCTGATATTCCAGAATTTGGTCTGATTGATATTTTTAATTATCTGCTTTTTAGCAGAGCAGACTATGACCAAAAAAAATTAAAAGCATACAAAAGTTTTGATGATTACAGACTTTTTGAAGATGGACATGTTAGGAGTTTAGAACTGAGTTCAATTAAAGACTACTTTGTGTTCCGAGCAGCTGTGCTTCCAACTTGCAAGACTACCACATTTCTTAACCAATCATCATACAATTGTTGGTTTATTCTGAACACCGATGGTGAAATTTTTCTGGCATATTGTCAGTGCATGGGAGGGTAAGTCCGTTTTTTTTTAAGCTTTTGCATGGTACAGTTAAGTACATATTGCTGCATACTTTGTGCGAGCTTACTTAGCATTTTCAGTATTTTAAAAAATGCATACTTTTTGCTTGTTTTTTTCTTAAAATTGTAATACTTTGTACATTCTTTACTTTAGAAGTTTTATTGGT
This sequence comes from Trididemnum clinides, assembly GCA_963675345.1. Classification (NCBI taxonomy): domain Eukaryota; kingdom Metazoa; phylum Chordata; class Ascidiacea; order Aplousobranchia; family Didemnidae; genus Trididemnum; species Trididemnum clinides. The sequence goes on along the minus strand of OY776299.1, from coordinate 1,053,218 downwards.
CAAACTTTTATTTGAACAACATATTTCTCTAAGGTTTTTATTAATATATTATATTACCATTACTTATAGTTTTGTGTACAATTTCAGAGCTGATGGAGGTTGTCGACATATTGCTGCTGCTATGTATGAATTAGAAAATTATATAAAGAATGCTCAGTCTGTGACTGATGTAGTATGTCCATGGGCCAAAAAATCAAGACCCACAGATGAGCCAGTTCTTGCCAAGGAAGTGCATTTAAGGTAAGCCTATGTATTGCCAAATGTGTAATAGATCCTTAACAACATTGGTTCTCGAACTTGGGTCCTTGAGCAATCAATTTTACAATGAACAAATGGAACCGTACCACAAGTTGGTATCTGAAAAGGCCCCATCAACAAGTTGATCTCCAAAAATAAGTCATTATTATTTTAGAGTAGCAAATGGGCACTGGTGGATGGCTTACATTGATTTCAACTAGCATAAAGCTCTCCACTTAAAAAAGTTTGAGGGCCACTGCTTTAAAACATGGTCAGTAAAATTTGCCTCTGGTCTATAGGTTTACCAGTACCTACAATATGCTTAAGTAGAGAGGTTTGTTGGTCTTAGCAGATTTTCTACGTTTTGTGTACATTATTGGAATTGATGTTGGAATATATCAGCACATTTTATTCGTATATAGTAATGATTGCAAAATTTTATATACTCTATGATTTGTGTAACACGACTTATTTTATCTTTGTGCGATGCCCACAAGCAAAAGACTTTTCTTATAAGCCCAGCAGCTTTCAGTTTAGAGATATTTCAGAAAGATTATTTATTTATTCAGTTAAACATTTCCGGTATTGAAGCGATAGAACTACGCGGGGCGGTAGGATAGTTGACCTGTAAAGAAAGACTTTGCATTGTACATCGTAACTTTATTTAATTGCTTTAAGATTTAATACAATAAAAAGCATGATTGAGGATTGTGCACAATGTACTTTACTTGTACATATCAATAGATTTCAAGCTGTTTATCCCATTTTTCCAGACTGTCAAAATCTGACTTAATGATCTGTTGGTTGTTTGAAGCTTAGTTTTTGTGTCAGATAAAGTTAGTTTTTATCGATGTTTAAAACATGCAAAAGCAAAATAAACTCTTTCGAATTTAGTTTCTAATGCATTAGTGGACGCAGTAGGGTTGAATTGAAAGTCTACATGTTCTAATTTTTTTGTTTAAATGCATGAAGAGCTGGATGACATGTTGGTTACTAGAGTAACATTGCTTTGGCATTTCTGAAAGTTGATGCCGATGTCGTAGATTTAATTACGTGGCCTCAATTGTGTGTGAAAGTGGAATTTTTTTTAAATTTGTTGCTTAACATGCAGATTTGTTGTTGACTCATTGCAGAAAAAGGAGGAAAATTGCTTCAGCAGTAGCTTACAACAGCACGGCCACACAGCCATCCACTTCTGAAGAAATTTTTCAATTTATGGATGAGCTTAAGCAGGTGAAATAATGGTTGACAAGTTTAATACATGCGCCCATAAATTATGTGTAATGAGCTATAACTATTTAACTAAAAAAGTCAGTGACGTAGCTAAGCTGCTTTTTCGACATTACGAAATTATTGACCATTTATGTTAATATCAATTTTGGCACTTTTCATACTGACAATTCATGGCATTGTGGTTATTTTTACAAAATGGCCGATTTTTAAAAAATGCAGCTGAGTTAATTTAAGTTTTTCAACTCTCTCGACTAGACGGTGGCTCGGTCACATCTTTGTGATGACAATTTTTGTCATATATTTTTATTTTACGGTTTTGTTTGATTTGTTCTCTCGTCAAAACGAATTGTTTTAGGTGTATAGTGCAGCGTAACTCTAGATATTGCTTACATAAGTAGTGATATCCTTTTGTATGGATCACATATTCAAGAAAACGTTTAATACATAATTTCTTTTCAAAATTGACAGCATTTTAGCTTAGCCCAGGCACTAAGCCTGTATTTTATGCATTAGTCATGGTTATGGTTAGACATAATTTCATTTATGAGATTAATTATATGATTAGTAAATTTCTTCGCTTTCTTTCAGATTGATAGCTCTGCATCATGCTTGGAGTTTTTCTTTTCTGCGAAGGATGCTCCACAAGATGCTGTTGAAGACCATGGTCATCTTGCTCCACTGCACAAACTTATTAATCATCTAAAACAGGCAAATGGCAAAGCGGATGATCCTTATTGTTTAAACAGCCATGCCTTGCTGACTAAAGAAGATATTGTGACTATACAAAATATCACCAGAGGTCAATCAGACAACGAAATTTGGTATGAAATAAGGCGGGGAATGATGACAGCATCAAATTTTCATCGTATCAAAACCCGCTGTAAAACATTGCAAAATGATCCAACCAAACGTGCAGATGCATTGTTAAACCATCTATGCAAAAAACATTGTGATTACGCGGCTATACCCGAAAGTCTTGAATGGGGGCGAAAAACACAAAAGAAAGCGCTGGCTTTGTATAAAAAGCTCAGCGCAAAGTCTCACATCAAGCCCCAATTAAAGACGACTGGCTTGTGCTTAAGCGAAGATAACTTTTTAATAGGTGCTTCACCTGACGGTATTGGCCGTTGCACATGTAATAAGAGTTCGTGTCCACGGAAGTGGCTGGTGGAAATTAAGTGTCCCCACACATTAAAATACAGGCCAGCGAAAATTGCAGCAATGCACAATGGATGTTACTATGATCACACAGAAAAAAAAATGGAAGTTGTCTGATAAGCACAAACACTACACGCAAGTCCAAGGACTTATGGGAGTGTTAAAGTTCAAAAATCTTGACTTTGTGGTATATACCACAAAAGGCATTTTGGTTGTTAATGTAGAATTTGACGTGGACTTCTTCATGAAGTTAGTGACAGAATTACGCTTTTTCCAAGAAAGCTATTTGTTTCCTTATATTGTTAACGTGATAGCTAAGCAGAACAACTAAACTCTTTATATGTAATTGGTTAATGTCGCAGACGCTGTTAAATGCTCACTCGATTGGTAATAACCCGCGTAGGAGCAAAAGGCACATATCATATTTTGAGCGTTTGTTGTTATATTGTAAAATAAACACGTAATTTTGTAAACACAAGCTTGTTTTAAAAGGAACTTAAACACGGTTGTAAGTTGCATAAACAAGCACAAATTTTAACTGCGCTATCGATGTTCGAGATGGTATTAATCGGAATAGGCCTTTGTAGCAGCTGGAATTCTTTTAAGCGACCAATGGCACGTTCAACTACAACACGAGCTCTGGCGATTCGTCTGGTCAATGTTGTGGCATGCATCGATAGTTGTCTACCGTGTGCGAACGGTGGAATGTTTAGGGTGGCTCCCCGAACACATAAAACGTCTCTTATCAGAAAGCCTCTATCAGCCAGAACATTATCGCCAGGCCTTATATTGTCCAAAAACCCAGATTTGGTAACGATTTGTTTGTCGCTAATATTTCCAGTATATAATTTAGAGAGAAAAGTAATGGTTCCTGAAGGAGTGCAAGCGACGACGAGCTTTAGCGTGTTGTGATGCTTGTAACTGCTCCACGTCTTCCTTTGAGTTGAAGTAGAACTAGCTTTTTGAACGTTAAACTCTGTGCAATCAATCACAGCAATGGTGTTTCTGAAATATTTAAAGGCACTGATCGGCCGATTTCGCAAAATGTCTTGTGTTGGCCACTTTATGAGAAAATCCAGTTCTTTTTGTAAAAAATCAAACCAGGTCATAATAATGCGGCTCGCAGTTGAAGGAGAAACACCAAACAGCGTTCCAAGATGCTGCAAGTCAAAACCTCGACGTAGCCTGACCACTGTCAAAAGAAAAGCTTCCCAAGATGTTACCGCTATCACTCTCGAGTTGTCAATCTAAAAATACAAATATCGAATGCTGTTTGAAATTCACATTGCGTGAAAATAACAAGTAATCACCAAACCTACGAATAGATCTAGAGCATTTGCTTGTCTACAGACAGAGCGGGTGTAAACAAAAGCGTCTAGTAAACTGCATTGTGTTTAAAGCATTTGAACGAATTCAATCAGCAGTTCAGCCAAACTGCTGCAATAATCACGCTAAAACAAACAAGAGTTTGACATAAGAAAAGTACTGCTTGAAAAAGATCAACGCGTTCTTTTTCTTAAATTGAAAACTCGTAAAATGAAAACTCGTTCACTGAAAACTCGACAGAAAGATAGCAGGGCTGTTAACGAGGTCAGCTTACTAGCTGCGCTGATCTAACAAAAAACAAATGTACTGCCAGAAAAAGATTAATACTTTCTTTTTGTACAACAATGGCTTGTGTATGAGCATGTTTTAAATCACTACGAGATATCTAATCGCTTTTTGTTTCGGTTTACACAGATAAAACAACAAACATCGGATGCTAAAATATATTGTTTACAGGGTAACATATCGCTAAAACACTGCACGCTCACATCTGTTTTTGAGAATAATTTTCAAATTTAGACTATACGTGATACAAGTGATCTAAACACAGCAAAAATGGTTTACCCAGCTACAAAAGTGTAATGGTGTTTTTACATCAGTAAGCATAAATACAGCAACACTCACTTTATTTTCTGTTTCTCCCCTCCAATAGTTCAAGTATTTTGCCTTATCTCGTAGCAGTTTGTTGAATACTAATTCAAGTTTATTCTGGTTTAATCCTAAAATAAAAGACAATTATTTTTAACCACAACGACAATCAATAGAAATAAAGAATGAAACCAGGTACCCTTCGAAAGCTTTTAGTAATAACCGTTATAATGAAATTGATACGAATATGGGTGTTAGGGATTTGCCAAACTTTGGCAAGGTCGGCAATGTTATACGACACTTGTTTTTATATTTTACAAAACAAAACGTCTACTTGTTTTATACCAGTGTAATATTTTGAAGTAGAATCGTTGATAAACATTGATTCTTTAAAGTGGTATCGTTTAAAAACGCTTTCGTTTTTCAACTGCGCATCTACATAGCCACAGAGATGTTTTGAAGTGATTTCAGTTTGTGTCTCTCTGGTAGCAGAATCTGTGACCTGCAAATCAAATTATATTGTTAATTTAAGATAAAACACCACTTCATTAAGATCACGTAGGAGGGTGCACAAACAAACAAACGTTATCCTTAAAAGTTATCTTTCAGCCACTGCAGATTGCAGTTATGGTTACAGCCACTACAACCAAGCACAAAAAATAATGGTAACAAAAGTTTCTTTTACTAAGGGATGACCATCACGCACGCAAAAGTTATGCAAGTAACTGGGGGTCACACTCTCAAGATTCCAGATTGAAAGCAAGTATTATTTAGCATTAAGCTATATTCAAACAATAACAATGATGTTTAACTATCAAATGACATACATTTTTTTTTCAAAATCAATAAAAGCAATCAAATACGGTGCAGAAAATAGCAGGCTGGTGTAAGCGACCACTTTGCAAAGCAAATTGTAACGTTGGTTTTTTCCCAACGTGCAAAGTGGTCACTAGAAGGCCAACAAAACAATGAGTTCTACCCGAAAAAGATAAATCTATTTTTCAATAACAATGTTGTTTGTGTGTAGTGATATAATCGTAAAACAGTGTAAGGTTAAAACTCGCCCTTTGTTCTGATACACACTGATAGAAAATTATATGATGAATCACACTAAACTGACCACCTGTACCATTCCAGTTAGTGATTGCCAGGCAAAGTTTGCTTTGACAAAATATTATGACCAGAAAAAGTGAACACGAACCATAAAGTACAGTTTGGTTGATATATTTCCTGATTTTTTTATGTGACGCATAATTCAAAATTTGCTTTGTAGTAAAAATAAATCTTTAGCATTTTCAAATCCTTCAGGATGGTTGTCTCGCAATAACAATGACTTTTCATGTTGTTGTTGTTTACCCGACCACTTCCAAGGGATGGGGCGTGGCGAAGCACCATGGAGCCCCAGAAGCCGGGCAACTCCTCCGGGCCTGGACCAGAGGTCGTACAGAGGCAGAGTGTCGCCAAAGAGTGAGCGACGCAAAGAGTCCGTAGCTGGACATTGCAGAATGAGATGAGAGGTGTCCTGGGAAGAGTGTCCGCAGGTGCTGCAGGAAGGATTCTTGATTCTGCCAATCCTAGAGAGATAAGAACCTAACAGAAGGCTGTGTCCGTTGCAGCGTAGACGAGAGAGAACACAGCGAGCGTGACGAGAGAACACAAATTTCTCGGTGGAAATCGAGGAAACCTGTGTGTCAAAAAATTTAGATGAGACAGTACGCCTCCAGTCCGAGAAAAGACAAGAGTGGATACGAAAAATCACGGGAGAGAGACTACATGGGATTGCAGAGGGCGCAAGTAGCGCTCCACATCTGGCCAGCTCATCAGCCGCATCGTTTCCCGGTAGAAACAAGTGTCCGGGGTCCATTGTAGCCTGATAGAACAAGAAAGAAAAGACAGTCCCTGTCAGATCTGCCACAGAGTTTGCGATAAGAGGAAAGATGGAGAAGAGGACAGAGTGGCGAGGACAGAACGAGAGTCAGATAGTAGAAGAAGAGAAATGCCAGACTTGTTGGTGCTGCCGAGACCAGCAAAGAGCGTGCAGAATGGCGCAGGCTTCAGCGGAAAAACTTGAACATACTGGAAGGACTCGAAGGAGTGGTAATGAAGCGTCGGAAAGAAGAAAAGGGATAGGGGAGGACGAGAGGCAGTCGGTGGTGGTGCGACTGGCTGCTCGATGGAGGTGTTCCAATTTGGTGACATTGGTAACGCTATGACTATTTATTGCATACAGCAATTAAAAAAGCTAGTAGCGATTGACATATGACATTGATAATAACAAACATCAGTGAGATTGTACGTATTAAAAAGCCAGTGATATATATGTTTCATTGCATCCGATAGTTCCATTATTGAAGTGCATGAGCAACATGAAAACAGCAATATCATTTGGGACCCCTCTAAGCTTGTTGCTAAAAGGTATTTTGCAATAAATATGAACAAACTTAATTGGAAATCTATTTGTGTAATAACAGTATTGTGATGTATTAAAGTAACCAAAATATAGGCCAACAACTATTAAATAATTCAGCTTCAAGAGTAGGCAGAATAATCTATACTATGTAACCACACATGGTTTCCAAAAATTATGCCCTTTCATAAGCAACTGCAAATCAATACATACCAATACATGATCAATAATTTCAAGGCTTTCAGATTCAAGATCTTCAGTTATTTTCTTTTGTTTTGAAGGAATACATGGCCTGGACTTTGGAGCAGAACGTTTAGCTGATATTTTGAGATCAAGCTTCGGTGTGTCAGCAGGATAAGGATTGGGATAGGCTTCAGTTGGTTTGCCCTCATAGAAATGTTTCGAACAAACATAACTACTTCTTGTTATGTTGTCAACGGTAAAATGCTTTCGCCCGCATGCCTTGATCCATTGTTTACATTTTTCCAAATTGGTCTTTGGTTTTGGAAAAGGATAAAACTTAACATTTGTCATATCTTCTCGGGAACGTTTACCATTAGGTCCATATCTAGAGTCACTGTTGCACAAACCCCACGAACAAGTCACCATTTTCTATTTTTGTCTAGACAAAAATTTTACAACAAAAATGTTACTTATACCAAAATGGTAGCCTACTGCTGGCACAGTGCATTTCTATCACAAGCCTGCAACTAACCACAGAAAATTGCTGTCAAGGGCCTCTTCTGCATTGTTATCTCCATAGGAAGTACACCTTAAAGCAACTTATAAAGCTTTATTATGCACTGACATGGAAATGCACTGTGTTAGCAGTATTGATTACTCCAAAGAATACTGAAAGCAAGACATTTTTTTCACAATCACATTAAAAATATCTGCATTGTAATTATGAATACAACGTCTTGTGTTCAGTTTCCCTTTGGAGTGACCTAAAAGTAAAAATATTCTATTTATATTCGCAATAAAAATAACATTTTTCAAAGACATGAAAACATTTGATAAAAAATATTATACATGGGACCAAAAGTCTATACTAAAACTTGCAGTCACTCTACCTCCCAAACTCTCTGTTCATCTTGTGTTCAATAAATTTTTATTATTGATCCGGAAATAAAATATTAATACTTTTGTAATTTTTGGTCTATTCACACGTTAACTTCAAGTGATGACTTTGGGCCATGGCAAGTTTCTTAAAATTTTATGGGCTTGACTAATGGAGACTTTAGCCTTATTTTTAAGCAACCAGTTATACTTTATGCAGATTCAAAATGGACCCAAGTATTACAGTGACTTGGAAAAATTCTAACATCTAAACCTGAAGCCCACGCTCGAACTGACCATTCAAACAGGTTGCCTAACAGGTACAAGCTTTCATTACAAACACCTATCCACTGAATTATCTTTTGAAAACTAAAGCATTACTGTCATATCGGTTAGGCCTACACTAAAACGTGATTTGATAATCATTTAATGCAGCTGCACATAAAGCTACAGCTCTTATACTCAAAATCTTATAATTCAACAACTGAACACGCCGAGATTTTCACATCCAGCAGCTACTGGTAATCAACACAGGTTATCAGTTATTAGCTGTTAAGCGCAAGCCCATAGCTTTTAGCAGTTTAAGCTGTCGGTGCTAAACCTAAATCAATAGCTGTGATGTAGCTGCAATATCAGTAAAATTTACTATCAATGCAGCGAATACTTGTAAAGCTCTCTCACCAGTATATTGTCCAGCTGCAAAACAACCTTAGCAGCTAAAATAACCCCATTGTATTTGCTTTAGTATTGTTTAAAAAAGCCTATAAATCAACCAAAAGTATTTCAAATTAACTTTTTTTGTTTACATGATATAAAATTATTGCTGAGAACTCCTTTCCAGTCCAAACTAACTATTTTAGAGAGCGATTTACCGCATTTCAACTTCTGCCTAGCAATGTTTTGCATTGAAAAGCACTAAGCGCTGACAAATGTTTGCCTGCACATAGCAACAAGAACTCGCCGCTAGGTGCGCTGGAAAAAGGTCCATTCCACTGCATGAATCGTTGCGTTATTTCTGCATGAATTTTTGCGTTTTATTGTCTAGACCAGGGGTGGGCAAACTTTTTAGTCGGACGGCCGCATTGACCATTCAAAAGTCGCCGAGGGCCAGTGCTAAAAATCTTCCAATAGCTGTATACAATGCAAGAGCTTGCTTTAGCTTAAAATCTTGCGATCATTTCTTGCAATGTCGTATTACAAGGCTTTGAAAATGATGGTAACCAAAAAAAAAAACAAAGGTCATCACCCTTTATTTGAACGGAAAATGTGTCAGTTCAAACTAAGAATTGCGTAACGGCTCTTTCAACAATGGCTTCTAAAGTTTCTGGCTTTTTAATACGGTAAGTGTTCCTCCTGTCGCGCAACCGCAGGCATCCGAATGTTTTCCGGGTTAAAACGAGTGCACTCCATGTGTCAACTAGTTACTTCCATTATGATAGCTACTAAACGTAGATGGCAATCCATATATAAAGCCAGGTGTTGTTGGCGACTTTCTGCTTGTAGTTTGCTGTTGAAGTTGCTACACTCCCCTTATCATATTAAATTAGATATGTGGAAGTTTCTACAAGTGTTGGCAGGCCCTAGTTTTCCCACCCCTGGTCTAGACAATCTCTTGGGAATTCTAAGAAAAACGTGGATTTAAGTTGGCGAGAAAGATTACTAAGGAAGTTTAGAGCCTCGTTATTGGTAGTAAAGTAAAAAAAAAGTAAACGTAAACAAAAAATTTCATTAATAAATGCAAAATACGCTCAGCTGATGGACTGGTGCTGTGCTTTAAAATTCATTTAGTCATTATCAGTGAGTTTTTCTGAGTTCTGATTTATTTATCACCATAGGTTCCTGTCCCTAGTACTGCCATTGCCTACACCTACAAAGCAACTCGACTGGTTCAGTGCTAACCAACGACGGTACTCTTGGCGCGGGAATCAGAGAGTTAAATCCTGGTGTTGTCGCACTAGTTGCAAAGAAAAAATTAATCAAGCCTGTCGGCACTGTTGTGTTTATATCATTTGTATTGACTTCGGGAATGGTCTCAGCCATTTTTTCCCTAGGTTGGGAAAATAGGAATTAAGATTTTCAGAAATAGCAGGAGGATTAATTATCACGTCACCTGTTTTACTATTAAGTTGATTTATGTCAATTTGTTTGGAAGGTTTTAAGCTTACTAGTTTATTCATTATTTTCCATATCTTACCGCTTTCACTTATGTTCTCGATTATCAATTTATTGTGGTATTTTTGTTTCGCTTTTTCAATCATTTGTTTTAAAACATTCCGATATCTTTTGTAGTTCTTGTATTTTGTTTCTTGATATGTTTTACAAGTCGATTGGTACATCTTATTTTTAGTTATAGTCGAACAAAGAAGAATCGAAAACAACCAGAGTTTAGTCTTTAGTTCCCTTTCTTTCCTGGTAGCCAATTTACGCGGGGCGTGTTTATTTCCAACACTCGAAAAAGAGTTATTGAATTGTTCAAACTGATCATGGATTGTAGAGTCAAACGATGATAAGCACGCATTTTAAGATTGATTTAAGTCTTTAATAAAGTGTTAAGCTTTAAAATTTTTATATATTTCTTTTCTAGGTTTGATGTGCTTATCTGTGAAACGTTTTACAGTATGGATTAAAGCAAAAACAGGGTAGTGGTCACAAATGTCGCTCATCGCTATGCTGGTTATTTAAGTTGCTAGAAGAGATGTGATCCAATAATGACTTTGAATTTTTTCAAAATGTAAAATAAGCTTTACCATATTGTTTAAGTTCACCTACTTTAAAAACAATTTTGACAATTTGTTTTAAGTTAGTTTTTCATTTTCAATTTTGATTTCCTCATAATTCAGTTTGCTTTCTTCTACTTCTCGTTTTAGGCATTCAACTTCTTCAATGAGTTTTTTGATCGTTGTGTTAATTTCGGTTAGATGTTGTCTGTTTTCATCGTTGAAACCAAAAATTATTTCATATTGATTAGTTCTTTTTTAAGTCTCTTATTACCAGATTAGCACAAAAAAAAACGTCTGTTCGCTACAACTGTACTGCCGCAAATGCCACCCCTTTGAATGCTGCTCACAAAAACTAGCTGATCCTTGAAATAAACTTGTAATAGTATATGAATCTTGACCAATTGAGACTTCAAGATGCGTTGTGTTTTTTTACTCTGGCATTTTTACTAATCCTTTCCGATGGTTCCATTGGTTTTTGCTCTTTTGTAAGCTATCATTTTTCTCCACATTGCAGTCTTTTCAGATAAAGATACCTTGCTGCTAAAAGGTAAAGTGCAAATGCCTTTCGGATAGATACCAGATTTGGTTTTCCAACTTCTCCTGTGCTGATGAAGCAAAATATAAGTAAATTAGTGAATATGACTCAATCATATTTGAATCAGAATTCTTTAACAACTCCATTTCTTTCCAAAAGTTTATATCATTAATTAGAGCATCTACCACATTGCCATTTTTTGGATCTACCACATGCAACATTTTTTACATAAAAAAGTGGAAAGAATCAGGCTAGAAATTGCATTGGCTCCAACAACAGCTTATCTGCAAAACCAGGTACTTCAAGCTGTTTGTGAAAAAGAGCTATTTCTAGAGGGTAAATCGCATTGGCTATCCACCTGGCATGATGGAAAGCACCACGATCTTTAAACAAAAATGCTGTGGTAGTATGCTTTGCTTCTCCCTAAAACAAATTCGTCAACTCAACAAATTTTAAGAAATCTCCCCACAAAATTTTTTGCCAACTTTGCGAAAAACACAACATAGATTCTAGAATCCTATGTAGTTCTCTAAACTGTAAAGTAAATGTAGTGTAGCGTGATTTGTTAATTGCTGCCCAAACTTTAGCCAACTGTTTAAATAGAGGTTCTTCTGGGTATTGGGTTGCACTTCCAAAAGCATTCTAAAAAATTGATGCACTCACCAATTCCAGAAAGTGATGATGTCAAGCTACCTGAAAAAGAGAATGGTCGAATGCTGTTTGCAGTTGTACAACAACTCCTTTGTTAAAGCAACTGTTTGTCGATGTTGTGCCAAATACACATCCCACAGCTTTAAAAAATTACTCTTGGCTTCTGCAGAGGTTGTTACAGTTTTTAGTCTCACTAAGTGAACCACTTTCATTGATCATATTTATCACATTTGACAATATTTCGTGGTCAATGTAAAGAGCATTTATAATAACTGCAAGCACTGGTTTCTTTGTTCCTACGTGAGTAATCTGTTGTATTGTCTTACCATCCCATTGAATCAGCCAATATCCTTTGTCACTTTTTTTATCAATCATTCATTATCGTTGCAAACTTTGCTGGCTGCTTGGATCCTGGTAGTTTGCTTATTTTTTGTAGAGTACTGTTTGACAAGCTCACTTCATCTAAATCGGCTCTACTGGCAGAAATAAGTGTTGCTGCATATTGCAATTGTTTTCGAACACTCGCATTACGGACATCAGCGGCTAAATTTGTTTTTTGCCTAGTTTTTCTGTTTATCTGTAAAGTAACTTGATTGTTTTTCATTTTTTTCTGAGGGTCGCAACATTGGATTTTGTTCATCTTCTATTTCTGTCTCCCTTTTGTCACTGTTAGAGCAGTATGCAATTTCTACAAACTTGGTTTTAGCTTTATTGGTTGTTTTACTAAGTTTGATTTTTCTTTTTGTTGGCTTGTTTTTTACCTTTTTAATCCAATATTCTGCTGCCCAATTTAGCCTAGACGGTCCGGTTCTCTCATGTGAAGCAAAAATTTAAATCTTCTGTGCTCTTTTCTCGAAAGATGGCATTGGTCGTACTTTCCGCAGTCACTATCAGATAATCTTCGTAATCTTCTGTTACCACCCAAAATGTTCATTTAGATTGAGCGAAAAACTGGTTTTGCTGCTGCTGTATTAATGCTGTCAACTTTTTGAATCCTTCATAATTCTACCGACTCGATGGCGTAGTGGTTAGAACGTCCGTTTCGCAGTCGGTAGACCTGGGGTTCAATCCCCTTGTCGAGTCATGCCCAAATACTTTAAAAAATGGTATCCACAGCATCTCTGCTTGGCGTTCGGCATTAAAAGGAGGTTGTGGCGAACAAGCCAGCAAGTTCGCTTGTTGTGTCCTCGGGCAAGGCACTCAACGGGACGCCTCCGCCTTTATGTGGAAGTCAGGTGGCCAGGCCTGGAGAGGGATGGGCTCCGCCAGGCATTTTAGCCCAAGACTCGCTGCATGATGAACACAACCAGAACAAATTGGAATGATTATAGGTCATCTGCAGCGCCCCAACGGCAACCGCCACGGGGCAAAACAAACAAACAATAATTCTACCGTTGACTTGGCTTAAACTTTTACGTTTCTTTTCCAAGTCAAATAGTTTCTTTATTGAACTATTTTTAGATTGGTAAAGTAGCCTGTTTTTACCCACCATGTTACAATTTCATCCACAATTTGTTTAACTGCATTCCTCTGGATCGACTGTCTCTTGCTGGAAAGTTGCATAGGTTCATGAACAGGATAAAAACGCAACAGCGCATCTTCATTGGAAGGTGGTTTGCTATTTAAGTGAGTGAAACCATCCACCACAGATCTGTCAAATGGCTAGTGCATTTTCTTATTTCTAGTGATCATTCACTTTTTACAAAATCAAGTGTGACATATACAGATTACCACGTAAACTAGCATACTGTAAGCTAGCTAGCTAGCTTACGTTCTATTCTAGTGTAAGTGATACTTGCTAAGCTAGCTTGCAGCATGTATTACCAGATAATCCAGTAACAAAAATACCAAACGATAGGTACCTTATATAATAAACCTAACAATTACAGTAAAACGAGGGTTTGGCCTACCTTGTAGCTAAGAAGTATGAATTTATAGTATCCTCTACTATATGTAATATTGTTCTTTACTCATGTAGTCTTCTTTACTGTTTTCTCAAAGACACTTGAATAAAAGAGAAAAAAATCTCACTCAAAGCAGCACTTACATTTTTGTGCTGTGAATCTCAAAGTCCATAAACAGTTAAAATGACTGCTGTTGGATAATTTTCTTCTCAAGTAGCTTCAGTTGTGGTTGGCAACTCTGCTCATGCAAGTTGCTAGATTGCGTAATTGCATTTCTTTATTTTGAGCTGATAATGCGAGGCTCGCATCTAGATTGACGGTCAAATCGTGATTCCGTCAAGTAATGTCTGTAAGGTTTTTGGTTAGTTAGTATCACAGAACTTTGTGCTGTTATTTAAATTTACAGCTTTACTAATTGTTTTACGTTGAACAAAAATTTGGAACATGATTGTGAATGTTAGTTGCTTCTTATAGCTTGGCCAAACAGTTTTGGTACTTTTTGTTTTTTCTTGTTCCTAGGGTAGTTGCGAGCCGGTTTTTATTAGTTTTGTTTGTTTAGAAACCGTCACAAATAGCATCAACGACAGTGTACATACAACATCGAATTCGGTGAGGTTATTTTTTGCTGGTAGATGACCGTAGGCCAAGTCTAAGAACCCATGTTATAGCTTTAAGTGCGCCAAGTAACGATGGAATAAATCTATAACAAGTGCATTAAAGGAGCCAGATGGTTTTGCAATATTGATCAGCAGGTTGTATACAGTAGATTCGATAGTACGTTCACTAATTTGAGAAGTCTGACATCCTACCTTTGTAACATCACAATGGAACGATTCGATTACAGTAGTTGCTGTGATTTGGGCTATGGTACTAGTAACTGAGAGATTCTAAAACAGTTTTCTAACAATAATGATTTAACAAGAGCTTTTAGCCCATTGTATTGTATTTAAGTGAGATTGGAAATCGTAATCCTTGCTTCACATAAGCCATCAACCAGGTTTTTTGTATCTTACGTAATTCATGAGATTTACAAATTTTGTTCTATTTTAGGTTTGCAGTAACTAATAAAAAATTAAAATTATCTTCTAGGGAGTCAAATGACGTTGAATTTCAAAAATAGTTTTGCACCCTGATTTTTTCACCAGAATACAAATTTGGGCTAATTTATAGCAAAATTGAGAAAATTCGAGTTTTTGGGACACCCTAATCATCATATCATAATATTTTTTAAATTGCAACATTTCTACAGAATCAGCTTACTTAAAAACTGATCTATAACCTTATTTCTCAGCCGATTTTCAAAATTTTTTAACAAACTGAAGATTATTTCAAAAAATTTCGATGATATATGACATGTACTTTTAGTATTTGTTTTTATTCATAAAAATTAAACTTTTGTGTAACTTTTAACTCCTCACAAAAAATGGTAAGCTGAGTAAAGCCAGGTAAATGGCAAAAAGGTTAATATAATGCACTGACAATTGATCTCGTTTGAAAGCTTAGTAAATTTTCTTTTCAGCAAATACGACTCTGATTTGTTAGGGCTAAGGATTAGTTTGTATTGGCTGATTAGAAATTGGTTGCCATACATCATTTTCCATTTTTGGTTCAACTATTATCTTAGTATATCTAATTATCTCAGTATACCTGACAAACTTGAAATTCTCAGCAAAAAAAAACAGAGCCAGTATACTGCTGTACATATTTCAATTAGGACGTTTCGCTAAACGCTGCTAGCATTGTCAACCAAACTAATGCAAATGATTACTTTAAAATTTATAACTATGGTCAAGTGTAACATTTATGAAATATTATTAAATTTTATTATTAAATTGAAATAAAATATTAAAATAAAAACAAAACATAATAAAATATTAAAATAAATAAAATAATAAAATATAAAACTAAATATGTACAGCAATACACTGGCTGTTTTTTTGCTGAGAATCGTCAAAAGATCCCAATCGTTTGCTCCTAAACTTAAAATTGATAGACAAAGTTAGTTCTTTGGTACATTTTGACTACTTTTCCTCACAAGCATGGTTCTTTTGCCTTATCTGTTTACGTTTTCAAAAAGAGTAGTAAAAAATGAAATCTCTAAACATCTTTTGAAAATGTAAGAAACTCAAAATTTTGGTACCTACCTTTCACAAAATTGTAATTTCTAGAAAAACTCAGTTCTTTGATACATTCTGACTAATCTTTCTCAATAGTATGGCTTTTTGACATTACCTATAAATATTTTCAAAATGATTCATCAAAAATCAAGTCTCTGCAAAATTTGTCATCTAGCCAACACCAAGTAAAACGCTTGGTGATCCCCTTGCAAAAAGAGGAGAGGATAAAAGTAGTCCTGTTTTATCTTTGCAACAAAGTATCAGCGTCAAGCTATATATCATCTAAATGTTGAAGCAATTTTCTGTGGAAATGGGTGAAACTGGCGAAGCCAGCTGATTTGATGTACTTAACCTCGACATTCATGACGGGGGCCATGCTATTGCAATAACTTAACTGTAAATGCTTCACTTCGAGTTAGTTTGCTCTTAGCAAAGCTGCGTTTTTTGCCAGGACCAAGCAACATGAGCGCAGCCAGAGGTGTTAGCTTTTTATTTATATATTCTCCATTCACGAGAAAGCGAATTGTATCGCTAGTTTTGGACGCCATCGCGTTGGTCATGTAGATATGACTAAAGTGGCAAAAATGTCATTGGTAGTGGGCCTAATACTTAATAGCTTAATCCTGAAAATACATAGCAATCACATTGGAGCCTTCCTACAACCTTAATATGCTTTCAAGCACTTGCTGAATTTAGCGGATAAAACTCTGTTTATTTCAAGAACGCCTATGGTGAAAACAGGGCAAATAAGACGGTGCCAGGGACTCGATTCACTTGATAAAGACATGTAGTAGTTATGTGCAACGGCCCATAATGTTGTTTTTAATCGTTTGCGTTTCAAGAAAGGTTAATTTTTGCTGAAAGTAATTGTATGGCATTTTACGCTAAAAGATAATTAAGTACCAATTCTCATACCTAAAAGTAACTAAATTTAAGTACGCAATATTCTTCAAAGTGCGTTATTTCTTCCATTTAATCGAACACAACACGCCAACTGGTTCTTAAAAAGCAAAACAAGCTGCTCTTTCAATTACTGAATGTAGGCTACTCTTTTTTAATAAGGAAGTATCAGCTGACCCCCACAGATACAAGTAGCCTTTATTTTGTTTTTTGCACAAACATTTTGCAGCAAAGCAATTTTTTTTGAGGTTGTATGCTACTTAGGGTCGTATTTACCAACCCCGCTCAGCTCAAATCGCCGCTCAAAGAGTAATGTGGTATTCACCAAACAAAATCGCCGCTCAAACCAGTTTTAAATAGCTGAATTTGAGCTGCCGAGTTTGCTGGTTTAACCAGCAGTGAAATCTTTGCTGCTGCGTGCTAGTCACATAGGCTAGTCGCTGTTGTCCGCGTAAAGGAAGAATATAGCCTGTAAGTTGAAAAAATTGGTATGGCAGTTAAGCAGAATAACAAAAGGCAAAAAATAGATCCTAGAAAATTTATGCAGAAACTGTTTCTTTACAGGTTAGGCCTAGGCTACTGTGTATGAATGTGCTTTGAAAATGGAAGTAATTGAAATTTTTGAAACACCTATTCGTCGAGTTGTTCGCGACCGAAGTAATCCCTATGAGGACTTTTCTGATGAGGAATTCAAGAATCGTTTTCGCTTCAGAAAAGAAACAGTGCTCTCACTTATGCAGCTTCTTTCTACAGACTTGGAACACGGGGTATCTAGAAACAATTTTATTCCACCGATTTTGCAAATTGCTGCTACGCTTCGTTTTTATGCTACAGCAGGGGTCGGCAACCCCTGGCACGCGTGCCACAGGTGGCACGCGAGAGGATTTTTTATGGCACGCCAAGTGACTTGACGCGCATGCGAAATCTACCCTATAAGCGTGCGCGGCGCACTCCCAAGCTCAAACTGTCTACACTGCACGAAATCAACAGTCCTAAATTTTGTCAAGCATGCAATTCACTTGACAATTTCTATGTCGGCGATGTCTGTTGTGGTTCTGCTAATGACACTTACAACTGGTTCGCTGTGAAAGCGAAAAAATTGGCTCAAGACAATCCAGTTTATGCGATTTCCCATTAGCACAAACAAATTAGAGTAAACAAAGATGCGATACGCCGCAAGAATGAAAAATTTTGGTGTAGACACGCCTAATACTAAAACAGTTACGAAAACACTGTGTTTCTTTGTCGCACACTCTGCTACAACTCACAGACAGTTTTGCTTGAAGAGATGGAAAGTGCATACCATGATGTGCTGCTGCACTGCAGTGTCAGATGGTTAAGTTGCGGTAAGGTTCTCTTGAGGTTCGTCGAATGTCTAATCGAGATAAGGGTCTTTTTCAGGGGACAAGGAAAGGCCGACCCCGAACTGGAGGATGAAAAGTGGCTTGTAAAACTGATGTTTCTTGCGGACATCACCACGCACCTTAACGAACTTAATCTTCATCTGCAGGGTACAGGAAAAACAGTGATGTGTCTTTTTGAGGTATGCAAAGGATTTGCATCTAAACTGGATGTCTACACACGGGATATCCGAATCGCCACTTTGAACACCTGAAGGCTTTCTCAGTGGACTACCAAGTTAATTCGGTTAAAATTGATATGTACATTAGGGGTTCAACGTCTCAATTTTGCACCAGATTTCAAGATTTTCAACATTTTGGTTCATTGGTTTCTTTTCTCATCAAGCCCGAGAGCAGCGAAGACTTGAACTTATGTGCATTTGAATGGATGGATATTGAAGACTTCCAGTTGCAGCTGATCGATTTCAAAGCCTCTTTATTGTGGACATCGAAATTTGTTGATTTGCGGAAATCGCGGGAAACGATTGAAAACAAGGAAAAAAACATTTTACCACGTTGGAAATCTTTGCAGGAAAAATTTAGCTGTCTGAAGAAGATGGCAATAGCTTTGCTGTCTGCATTTCAAGCCACTTATTTGTGTGAACAAATATTTTCCCAAATGAAGTTTATTCTCAGTGCCCATCGCAGCCGACTTACGGAAGATCAATGAAAATTGTGTGTTCAACTGAGTGTATCTAAATTTAGTCCAATATTACTGAGCTGAGCAAGGAAAAGCAAGGACAAGGAGTCTGTCTGTAGTTTCATTTAAAAGAGTCTTTTGACTGTATTCGACCTTATCCAATAAAATTAATAAACAAATTTGTTTCTTATCCGTTTGTTATTCACATCGTTGACTGTGCAAACCAAACACATAAAAATGCTTGGCACGCGAAGCTGCTTACATCTTGATATTATTCGTAAACTGGCACACTGCGTTCAAAAGGTTGCCGACCCCTGTGCTACAGGACATTTTAAAATTAGTGACGGTGATTTATTTGGACTTTCACATCCTTCGGTGTGCCGCATTATTAAAAGGGTATCCCAAGCAATTGCCAGTAAAAAAAAACACTTTATCACATTTCCATGTGGTCTTGCTGGTCTGCAAGTTAAACAATAATTTAGCACCATAAGAGGATTTCCTGGGGTGATTGGATGCATTGACTGCACGCACATACCGATATTTTCACCTGGTGGGGATAATGCAGAAATTTTCCGAAACAGGAAAGGTTTTTTTCGATTAATGTGCAAGCAGTCTGTGACCCTAATATGCTTATCACAAACATGGTATGCCGTTGGCCAGGTTCCACACATGATAGCCGCGTTTTTGATAATAGTGCTCTATGCTCTAAGTTTGAAAATAACTTAATTGATGAGCTACTTCTAGGAGATGGTGGTTATCCTTGCCGTCATTACTTAATGACACCAGTGAACAATCCTGCAACAGCTAAAGAAAGAAATTACAACAAAGCGCATATCGCTAAAAGAGGAAAAGTAGAAAGAATGTTTGGCGTATGGAAACAAAGGTTTCGTTGCCTACGCATTCCTCTTCGTATGCATTTGGAAAATTCTTTAGCAGTTATCGTGTCAACGGCATGCGTGCACAATTTTGAAATTAATAATGGAGATTTTATTGAAGAAGAGCCTGAAGTTGCAGTGGAATCTATCATCATGAACAGCTCCAGTGGAACCTTATCAGCAAACAGTGCATGACAACGAATTATTGACAACTATTTTAAATTTTGATAATTGCATTTTGACTACATTTTTTTATAATGGCAAAGCAGGGAGTGTTAATCACCAAATGTTAATATTGATAATTCGACGATCACAAAACAACTAATTGCACAAATTATAAATAGGTCTATAAATTATTTCTGCATGCGTTCTCTCTTTTTTTTTTTTTTATTTCCAATTTAATTTCCAAGATCTTCATTTTCTTGTCATGTTCTTTTTTCATGATTTTTAGTTATTCTTCCATTACTTTTATTTTCATTTCGTTTACCATATCTTGTGTAATGTTTTATTGTTTAGGTGTGTTTGATGACAGTTTTCGTTTCTTTGGCTATGTAAAATGTTGTTCATGATCATTTGGTGCTGCACCAACGCTCTCATCTAAATCAGTATTTGTATCTGAAATTTTAATAGAAATAAATGTAAGAAAAACCAAGCATGTCAACATGTATGTTATGCTAAAAACAAAAACGCATCACCCGGTTCAAATGCAAGACTATTTTCATAGGCAAAGGTGCTACAATCAACCTAATTGTCAATGAAATAACATCAAAGATACAGTAGCTTTTACATTCAAATGTCTTCAAAGACATCGAGTAAATGTTTACCAGAGGTGGATCTAGGGTTAGGCAATTGCATAGTACTCATGGTGCATTAGGCACAGTACAGGCAATGTAGGCATCAGTGATAAGACCAGAGCTCCAGTCAAATGTGGACTGTTTAAACAGTCTTTGCAGCAGCACCTACACCAAAGGGAGAAGGAGAACATTCAGGAGGAGAGGTTTGAGACTGGGCACAAAAAGGATCTAGGAGGTCAACCAAAGGGAGTGAGGAAAGTGAACAGTCTAGGGTTAGCTGAGTTACAGTGAAAGTAAGCGTGCGTGGGGATAGGGAGATACAAGTGTAAATTTTTAGTGAAACCTCATTTCCAAATTTAACTTCAATAGGCCAAGCACCATTGTCAACTAGCTCAAATAGCAACTGCAGTTTATTATTGTAATCTTTTTGGTGTTTGTAATATTCTCCATGCAAAATCGTGTTCAAATTTACCAATATTTAGCAAAGCAACAAATTCAATTTTATTGAAAAATGCAATGCCGCTTATAATGTGAAGAGTCTGATTGTACAAACTCAATGTTTAATGTAAACACATCAAACTAAAAATTACTTAATCGTTTTAAAAGGAAATAAGTAAGGCTTTGTTTTATTGTTCCCACAGTTTTGGTGGCCTCATACCATCCCTACTATGCCCATTTTTTACCACCTCTTTTTAGGGACCCACTTTTCAGACATTTGCAGAATTTCGGTGTTAAAATCTTTGATCTCCAAAGAAAAAGGTCTACAACCTAATTTGGAGTAAAGATAAGTTATTTCAGCTCTTCAAAATAGTAGCATAGTAACTACTGTCGTAGGCAAATCTCAAATACCTGTAGGTAAATACTTGAAAGTAATTATTTCTTTTGCACCGTCTTCATTACAGGTTAAATCCAAAACTGCATCATCATCAAATTGATTGGGAATGCAATGCAATTGACTGGGTACAATACCTAAATATAGCATAACGTTTTTACACATATATTAATCTATTAACTATTTGAGGGTAAACACTAATTTAAGGTCACACTTGTTAAAGCAAGTTTCATGAAAATTATTCAATTCAGAACTAGCAAATAAAAGTTGGTTTCTTCTATGCATGACCCTCTGCTCTACTTGCAGGTCTTTTGTGACACTGGGCCACAATGATGCGCACACTGCTTCACTCTACCACACAATAAGCCGACTTACTGACCATTTCTCCACACTGCGCCTTTTTGTTAGGAAGTGGCTATTTTGGCATTTTACCCTTGGAGGCTATTCATGTATGTTTATATAGCCTTAATTGCTACAATTCTGGTAGTGTCACATGGATAGCACAGCTTTCTTGCAACACAATGGTTGGAATCTTTATTGGCAGGGCACTTAGAGAAAAGCAGTGTGTACATTGGAGGGGGCTTGGTATGTAAATGCATGGGGTAGTGTACACTGAGAGGGAGTGTATACTGGGGGTGCAAATTGTTAAAATTTTTCATTAAAATTTACCAATCAGAAACGACCGAAAATCACATGCTTAATATGTCATTAAAATTTATCAATCACAAATGTCTCACAGCAAAATAGCCTGCAAGGGTAAAATGCCGTTGACAGCAAAATAGTCTCCACCTTTTTGTTTACTGTCAAGCAAGTAAGCAGTGAACACGTTTTCAAGCCTGTGATAAGACTCAACATTGGAATCACACCCAAGTCTACTGGCTGCAAAGCAGACAACTTTCACATCGAGTTTTGCAATGAGCACTGATTGACATGAAATTTGGGCAAACTATTAAAGCACTCAACGCTTCCCGTATCAGTTTGTGTTTAACGAGTAAAGTAAGAACTTATCTTCAAAAATTTACAACCAGTACTTACTTTCAACTCATTCTGTGTCCTCTTGTAATTGTGGTGCAGGTTCTCCACCAATCTTTAATCGCTCTCTTCTCATATAAGCACAATCACTTTTGGCCCTAGTTTTTAAATTTTTCCAAAAACTCGGCAAGTTCTTTACTTTTCTTTTGGTATATGTTGAAGCGAAATTGAACTTCTCACACAAACTTGCCCAGGCTTCACTTTTTTGTTTTAATGTTTTGGAAACAGTTTTTTTACATTCTATACTATTTTTGTATTTATCAACCAAATTTAACAGTAAATTTTTTTCAGTATCAGTAAAATTTTTTGAACGATTCATTGGGATAGGAAATGTAGTACACTGAGCAAAAAGATGCTGTCTTAGTAGAATTGTTAAAAACACGGGTAATCTGCACAAAAAATATTATAAGGTTAAAAATTTATTCAATTTATCAAAGATATGTTGAAGGAAGAGTTTAGGAGATTGCAAGGGGCCACAAGGTTTCCTAATTCAAAAGCCAACACACAACCCATACATGTTGCATTTGGAACAAGTTATAAATTAAACTTCTTAACTGAACTTGTGAGCTATTAATACTTCAGCTTGAACTCACCTTAACCCTAATCTGCTAGCTTTGATTTATCAAATGACTTTATAAGCCAAAGTGATTCTATTTAAACAAATTCAGATGCAAATTTGAACTTCACCCATTTGGCCTCACAGTAATTGATGGCCCAACAACAGGCCTAAGCAAGCAATTAATTTTTGTCACAGAATCGGAATATATTATCGTACTCATTCAACGGACCTTAAGAGCAAATAGAGGGAAGGCCAAGCACCAGATAATGAAATGTTAAATTTGGAATATCTTCTACGAATGCAAAGCATCATTTTATACAAAGCTATATTCATTAAGCTTAATTAACTTTTTGTCAAAACCACTGTAGATTGGAGCATAGCTTTATAACCAGGGCTTTCTTTAACAATTGCCAAAGTAGTGTTACTTTGATGACTTTTTAAAAAGATTTTGGGTAGTTTCTATGAACTGGAGAAAGTAGCATCTGAAGTTTGTTTTCAGAGTATGAGTCGATCGTGGTTATAAGAGAAAGCAACATCCATGATTTGTTTTCCGAGTACGAGTCAATCTTGGTCATAATAAATAAGCAAAATAAGCCTTCCTCTGTATTAATTTTTTCAACAGAACTGCAGACTAATGAAAATGACTCACAATGAGGCACAGAGCTAATGTCAGTACATGGTTTTCTCCTCACTATTTTGTATTTTCCAGTTCTTGTAAATCTAGCCCTAATCAACCACAACTCCAACGATAATTAATCCTCATCCAAAATTTTGTAGAATATCCACGCTTCAATGCCCACCTATTGATCATCTTTTACCTCAAAAATATATATGCTTGGGTGATCACAGCTTTCAGCCAGCACAAAAACAGCCGATCAAAGTTCATGACCTATGGTCAAACTCCACTCAGTTGAAACAGGTTTGGTGAATACGAAAGCGTGGCTTCACTCAAACTCGCTTCAACTGAGCACCATTTCAGCTTGAGCGGCTGCTCAAACTTTTCAATTTGGTGAATATGACCCTTAGATTTTATTTTGCTATTGAATTCGCTTTCTTGTGAATGGAGGATAAACATTGACAATACGATACAAATTTTCAAGCCAAAAGTAATGTTTTAGACGTAAAAGTATTTAACCTGTGTAGACTAAATCTATACTTTAATAATGCCAAATAAATCATTGGCTCTTATCCTTTATTTGTCATTACTGATTGCCATCTTTGACTAAATCTCCATTTCCTATAGCTACATTTGAATTTAAATTATTTTTTCCAACTCAGTCATAAATTCAATTTGTGCATAAAACAAGTGTCGTGCTGCATCTAATCTCTATAAAAATTGGTTATGCTGTCAAAAGTGGTGACAAAAAGTTTCTTCAACTTAAACTGATTTCCTATACAGGGTCATGAAGTCGCCACAGGTTAATTTCTGAAATTAAGGCATTAAGAATAAAAGCTTGCAATAGCCTAGCAATCTCAGAACGATGCACTAATGTGTTAAGATCAGGGATGTGGAAGCGGAAGCGGAAGCTGGAAGCGGACGCGGTGGAAGCGGTCTTTTTCTGTAGAAGCGGAAGCGCGAAAAATTCCACCGCTTCCGCTTCCACATAGGGGGAAGAATGGAAAGAGAAAAGAAATTGGTTCTGCTATCCTTCGTAGAAGAACGAATAGGGGAGCATAAGCATTAAGAAATAAGAGCGAGGAGGAGTCGTTTGGAGAGATGTTGACCTCTACATAATCAGAGTAGGGGCCAAGCGAAGAAAGAGAGGAGGTAGAAAGCTCAGAGGAGAATAAGCTCTGCTTGACGAAAATGATGACGCCGCCGCTAGCGTCTGGGACATCAGAAGAAAAAATAACAGATCGAGGGTGGGTGCGATCAGATCGCAGAGCAGAGAATCCAGGGATCTGAAAAGAGGAAGATAAATTAAGGTTAGAATTCTGGATATAAATAAGATCAACGGAATGAGACGAAATAAGGTGTGGTAGTTTAGTGCTTCTGGCGCAGAGACCCCCAGCATTCCATTGAAGAACCCTGAGAGAGTTAGGGAGGGAAAGAGAAAGCAGGAGGTAAAGAGAAACAGCCAGGAGCATGAGGCGGTGGTGAGGGTGCAGAAGGAGAAGATACGAACTGGGCGGAAAAAGGATAAGAGGTTTGAAGGTGAGGGTGGAGTGCGAGTGCTGCATTAGCGGAAGGGGGCCAGATTGAGCAGTGAAGGTATACAAGCTGGAGGAGTCCGAGGAGGAAGTCACAGTGCTGGTAGGTGTAGAATCTCCAAAAAAAGCAGGGAGGGAGCTCCAGAAGTGAGAGCTGCCAAGAGTTTTGAATCTAGAATAGGAAAGTAGTGATCACTTTAAATAAACCCAATTAGAGCATGAGCAGCATTGCACTGTCCTACCCCTACAGGTCACATTTCCAGCGCACACTAAATAGGGAAAGACAGAGCAAAGGTTAGGATGAACGTTGCCGCTCATCAGGAGAAGGAGAAGAATGAGAAGACGGGGAAGAGAAAGGCAGTAGTAGACAGAAGACAGGCCAATTTTAAAGAAGCTGCGTGCTATCCTTTTGTGGTCGTTTGGGGGCTGCACGGCGAAAAAATGGTTTGTGTAAGGGGAGTGCCCAGGGTAACTGGGACCCTCGGGAAGGCCAACAGCCATTTTGAACCAATCCAAACGGGTCTGGGACTTCACCACCACGTTGAGGCGGCTGTTGATTGGTGTAGTTTAATTTTGCTTGCTTTAAATGTACATACTATATATACGACAGAAATTTCGCACTTCACTATCCGAAAAGATCGGAGTCAATACGTGTTTTGAGGACGGATAGAAGGTCGGTAATGATAATTAGAGTTAAATTTAACTCAAAGTCAGAGTCAATTGAGGATAGAGAAGGAAAATCAACGCTATACTGTGTAATTTGTTGTTGTGACGACAGGTTATTGTCGACAGCTGTAATATGTAATCATACGGTTTAGATCTGAGAAGCATTAATTCATTTCTTACCACTACATGTTCAATTTCACGCATTAATTCAATTTCTCAAACAATGCAATAAACCACACCAAAAACTGTAGAAAGCTAAAGAAAAATGTTTCCTTGTATCATTTTTGCTGCTTTTTAATGCTACAAAAATTCGTTATTTAAGAAAGAAACACGTGATTGATTATATGTTCCCACATGGTAACATTGGTAAGAAACGGGTTAAGTTAACTGTTGTAAAAGTAGTTGTAAGTAGTGAAGGAACTTGTAATAACTGTCTATTTGTTGAAGTGTTAAATTATTTTTTGAATTGTAGTAACGAAATATTTGATTTTCTCGCAAGCAATTTGTGATTTCTAAATTTTTGTTAGTGGGAGTTCCGTGACAAACGCGAAACTACATTAGCGGTTCCGCGATGGCAAAAAGATTGAAAAGCACTGTTCTACATTCAACGCGAGTTCTGATATCTAAGAAAAAGAAACACAGAGTAGTTCGAAACAATAAGCTTAAGCGAAGTAGGTAAAGTAATAGCAATAAATGAAGGTTTTGGTTTTCTCAAAATGGTAAAGTGTAGGAGAAGGCAGGCTACAGACCCACAAAAGTGAAAAAAAATTGTCAACGGTCGTTTTTTCGTTTTTTGTTGGTGGAAGCGGAAGCGGTGGAAGCGGAAGCGGAAGCGGAAGCGATAGGTGTAGAAGCGGAAGCGTTTGAAAAATAACCGCTTCCACATCCCTGGTTAAGATGCTTCAATTAAAACCTCTGCCTTAAGATGATTTGTAATTCCCTTCTGATGAAGAACTCTAGTAGATAAATATTGATTTGTGCTTTATAATGCTCAAGAGCAGCAGTTTGCAAGTTATTTGATGCAATGGATGTTTTGAAGATTTTTCTAAAGGTGTTAAATCTTGACTTAAAAAATTTTTTTTCCCTATTTAGTGTTTACTGTCAGTTCTTACTTGCCATTACTGCAAACGTATATGTAAAAAAAATGTATGTATCCATTTTTTTCGATATTTGTTTTGTATGATTTCTGTCAAAAAATTGTGGAACGCTAGGATATTTGGAAATGTTGGCTCCATTGCATAGTAATAAAATTAAAATTATTTTCCTTACATAAGATTGGAGTTGGCTCCCCTGCATAGAGTTAGAACTATGGTTAGCTCCCTCATATGGAATTAGCTCCATTGCACAGACCTAGACTTAGCTCTTTCACATAATACCAATGTTAGTTCCCTTGTACTAAGTTAGAAATAGAGTTAGCTCCCTTATATAGACTTAGGATTAATTCCCTCACATAAGATTTGAACTAGAGTTAGCTCCCTCATATGGAATTAGCTCTCTCAAAACCTAATGACATTTACACCGTGTTAGGGTTAGAATTAAAATTACAAAACCTAATGACATCTAAACCGTGTTAAGATTAGAATCAGGGTTAGCTCCTCCACATAGTGTTGCGATAACTCCATTGGACCTAGGCTTAGCTCCCTTCCATAGACCTTGATTTAGCCCCCTCAGACCTAGGCATAGCTCCCATAAGTTAACTCTCTAGTAAATCCTCACAGCACTTTCTCGGCTTCTAAGCGACACCTACCGAATGACTCATCATATACTACTGGCTTCTCTTTTTTTACATTACAGCTACTTACATCACAATCAGCAGCAATTATTCTGGTGATTTCCCAGGATTCATCACCTTCTTTGCAGCCTCGCGGTTAGTTGAAAGATGAATGATACCTTATCAGTTTTTCTCTTGTATTTGGGGGAGCAATCTTACATTTTCAAGCTTTTCCAAGGTAACTAAACAGCACTGAAAAAGTAATACTTGCACAGTATCTTGACATTTTATGAGCAAGGTGAGTGGTTACATGCTGTACCGCTTCACTCTGTCTAGCTCTTGATTGTATTTTCCCATGGTTGGTGGTTATGGTCTGGGAAGTAGGAATGAAAGAGGAGATCTACTGGTTGACTGGTGTCGTGAAAATAGAATGGTTGTAACGAATACTTGGTTCAAGAATCATCCGAGACGTTTATATACATAGAAATTTCCAGGTGATTTAACCGACGCGATGGCGCAGTGGTTAGAGCGTCCGCTTCGCAGTCGGTAGACTTGGGGTTCATTCCCTTTGTTGAGTCATACCAAAAGACTTTAAAAAATGGTATCCATAGCTTCCCTACTTGGCGCTCGGAATTTGTGAAGGTTGTGGAGAACAAGCCGGCAAGTTCGCTTGTTGTGTCCTTGGTCAAGGTATTTAATGGGACGCCTCCACCTTTATGTGGAAGACAGGTAACCAGGAAATGGCAACTCCCAAGCGAGTGCGGACTTACCGTCCAAAACATAGCGATACATCGCTTTCTCGTGAATGGAGGATAAATATGGCAAATAAAAAAAGAATGCCCTGAAATCAAAGATTTGCTGAAAGAGAGAAAAAAACACCAAATATGACTCAGTTGAATAGAAGAACCTTGATAAACAAATAATATCAAAGTGTACTTGTGCGCACGAAGAGTACTTGGATAAAAAATGTGAGGAAACAGAAGCATTTTATCGATTTAATCCTAAACAAGCACATAAACGTATTAAAGAATTGAAACGTAAAGAATTTACAAATTCGTCTGGGATTATCAAGGACAAAGATGAAACAATTTCGTTTGAAGAAAATGATATTAAACGTCGCTGGTTGGAATATGTCAAAGAGTTATATGATGAACCAAATAGATTTGCCCCACTCTTAAGTTTCAAAGAGCCAACCACTTTCCGCCCGAATATTTATTATAAGTTCAAACCCCTGCAATGGCAAATTTTAAAATTGCCTTTTTTTAAGCTTCACAAAAGTGCAATTTGTAGAAAAACTAATTCGTTTGGTACATTTTGGCTATTTTTCCTGATATCCATGGTTCTTTAGCTGTCTGTATCTAAGTTTTCAGAAAGATTGATCAAAAAATGAAGTCTGTGGAATTTTTGATAGATAGCCGACACCAAGCCAAAAAATTGGTAATTTCTACGCCAAAAAGGGGGGGGGGGTCAACATGGTCCTGTATCATCTTTAGCAACAAAATTTTTATCCCAAACTACATATTGTCAAAATGTTCAAGAAATTTCCTTTCCAAAAATATATATTGTTGAATAGTTTAGGTTAAGAGTTATTGGAAATTTTGTAGGCCTAACTGATGAAATTGGAAAATTTTGTAGGCCTAATCTGTTTTCAGTACCGGTGAAAAACATTGAAAATTTGGATTTTTAAGCTTCACAAAAGTGCAATTTGTAGAAAAACTAATTCGTTTGGTACATTTTGGCTATTTTTCCTGATTTCCATGGTTCTTTAGCTGTCTGTATCTAAGTTTTCAGAATTTTTGATATGTAGCCGACTCTAAAAACATTGAAAGCAAAAAAATTGGCGATCCCCCCCCAAAAAAGGTAGGGAAATCAACATAGTCCTGTATCATCTTTAGCGACAAAATTTTCCTCTCAAACTACATATCATCTGAAAGTTTAAAAAATTTCCTTTCCAAAAATATATATTGTTGCAAGGTTTAGGCTAAGAGTTATTCTACAGGGTGGGCCATAAATAACGCACCAAAGCATATAAAACAATTCAGATAATAATAACAAACGTTTTGGGCCATAAATAACGCACCAAAGCATATAAAACAATTCAGATAATAATAACAAACGTTTTTATTAAAACAAAACTTCTTAGCAAGATAAATCCGATTAAACTTCTTAGCAACAGATCGATTAGTGGCGCCATCGGCACCAGACATTAACACTAATTCAACTCGTTCTTTAATTGTTAAGTGCATACCCTAAAAATGATATAAATTTTTTTTAAAAGGCAAATCATAACTAAAAAACTTTGATTGAAATTAAATTTAACAGTTATAGTAACTGATATTGAAATTAAATTTAACAGATACCCAAAGAAAAGATATTTACATTATTTCACATCACAATTTATTTTAAATCTTTGGTGCGTTATTTACGGCCCACCCTGTATAATGATTGATGAAGCATGATACCTATAGTTATCTTTAATACCGGCCCAAAACACTCAAAATTTGATAGCTGGACCTCAGAAAATGCAAATCACACAAAAAGTACTCTCTTTTCAAATTTGAAATCATGTTTATGCGTTTACATAACTCATTTTTGCGCCCTGTATCAAGTTTCCATGGAGCTGGTGTACATCAAACACTTTTTATAGATTTTGCAAGGTAGGGTACTCCGGGTGATAATCTGGTTCCTCCAACAAAAAAGAAGGGGTGTAAAAATGGTCCTGTTTCATCTTTATCAATAAGATATTAGTTTTAAGTTTTATATTATCTAAAAGTTGAAGAAATTTCCTTTTTAAAAATATATTATATTACATATTTTAGGCTAAGTTTTGATTGGTAAAAAGGCTAGCCTACATGATAAACCCTAAATTATCTTCGGTACCGGCCAAAAATCCCCCCAATTTTGGTGCCAGACCTCATAAAATTGCAAATTGTGAAAAAAACACCCTTTTTAAAAACCTTAAAACATTTTTATAAAATAGCGCAGTTCTTTTATCACGTGGTATCAAGTTACCAAGGAGAAAATGCAAACAAAGCACTTTTTATTTACTTTGACAGGCGGGCTATAATCAATCAAAATTAGCTTTCTCCCAGCAAAAAGGGGAAGGGAAAGAGTAGCTTATGTTTCACCTTAAGCAACAAAATAATCTTTTTAGACTGCATATTATTTGAATCAGGAAGAACCTGTCTTTTCAAAGATGGGCAATATTAGGTGGTATAAGCAGAGTTATTATGTAACGACTGATGAAAAGGGTAGTTGCAGTAGATTCCAGGACCCCCAAAAAGGCCAACAATTTGGCTTCTGGGCTTCAAAAAAATTGAAAATAGTACAAAAAATTTGTCGTTTGGTAATTTTTGACATTTTACCTTAAACGTATAATTCTTTTACATCAGCTAGCGGCCATTTTCAAAAAAATTTATCCACACGCGAGGCCTGTAATATCTTTTGAACTTGGGGTAACATTGGTTTCCCTCACCAAAAAATGAAGGGGGTAAAGATGTTTTTGTTTCATTTTGAGTCACAAGGCATTGTTTTTAGAATGCACATCACGCTATCTGGGATGAAATTTTCTTTTCAGCGATATAACATAATCGATATAATAGCCAATGGCTTAAAACCAGTGAATGATAAAAGTAAACATGATTAATGGTTTTTTATGCAAATTAGCCGTTTTTTTGCATCTGTTACAAAGAATTTCAGGACTGCTTCGCGGGAGCGAAAGAGTTAAACTAAGAGCTTTCCCAACCTTTAACAGCAGTAAATTTCATTGCTGTTTACATACGGTTTCCGCACTGGCAGCAAAACATTCGCGTGATATCACGCTTTCCGCTGAAGCGGCAGTAAAATTTTTGCTGTGGCAAGGCAACGAAGCGCGGCATATGCCGCTCTGCGGCGTTAAGTGGACCCACAATTTTGAAAAGTGAAATTCAAAACGCACTTTCGAGTATGAGAAACGGGAAAGCTTTAGGCTCAGACAAAATACCTGCTGAAACTCTCAAAGCATAAAATTATTTCGGCGAGGAACTTCTACAGTTACTTGCAAATGCAATTTACAATAAAGGTGTATTTCCGGAAGAGCTTTATAAATCAACTTTTATAACTATACCAAAGAAATCAAGGGCTGTTAACTGTGAAAGTTTTCGTGCAATTTCTATAATGAGCCACGTGACCAAAGTAATACTCCGGGTTATCATGCTCAGAATCAGAAACAAAATACACCCGGAAATCTCTACTGAACAATATGGGTTTATTAAAGATAAAAGAACAAAAACGCCATTTTTGTGCTTCGCATGCTGAGCGAACGAGCAGTACAAATGCAGCAAACCATGCACCTCTGCTTTATAGACAGGAAAAAAGCGTTTGATGGTGTAAATCATGAAAAACTTCTTCAACTTCTCAACAAATTTGATATTGATAGCAAAGATCTCAGGCTCATGCAAGCATTGTATTATGAACAAACTGCTAATGTTAAAATTGGTGATGACGTAACTGGTGAGACACAAATCAAAAAAGGGGTCCTACAAGGCTGTGTTCTACCTCCAGATCTGTTTAATGCACACAGTGAAATTGTTTTGCGTGGCATCAATGACTTTGAAGGAATAAAGGTGAATGGAGTTAATATAAACAATATACGTTACGCTAATGACACTGTCCTCATTTTGACGTTTCCAAGGGAGCTACAAAAGATGCTAAATGAATTAGAAAAAATTGGTAAACAATATGGAATGTCAATCAATGTCAACAAAACAGAATGTCTCGTAGTTACTAAACTAGAAACAGTACCAAGACTCACACTTTTCTTGAAGGGAAACTCAATTGAACAGACAGAACATTTTCGATATCTTGGTTCACTTATTTTAAGTAACGAAAGGTCCACTAATGAAATAAAGAGAAGAATTGTACTGGCCAAACAAGCATTTATAGACTTGGGATATATCCTCCCTAACAAAAAGATGAATTTCAGGATCAGATTTCGTTTGTTAAAGTGCTATGTGAGGTCGGTGTTTTTATATGGCTGTGAATCTTGGACTATGACAAACGAAACTATCTAGAAAGTCAACGCATTGAAACTTTGGTTTCTACGGCGAATGCAACGCATTTCATGGACTGCTCACGTTACCAAAGAAAATGTTCTAAAACAAACCTGCCAAGTTAGATAGTTTCTTAACACAATCAAAAATAGGCAGTTGCAATTTTTTGGACATATCATGAGACAGAAGAATCTGGAACAAACTTCAATTACTGGACGTATCAATGGAAAACAAGCACGGGGTCATCAAAGATACAATTATTTGGACCAATTAAAAACATATACAAAGCTTAATACAGAAGAACTGCTGCATTTTGTCAAAGATAGAAGAAAATGAAAAAAGAATTGCATTAATGCCGCCGAAGCCTGGATCAGGAATGGCACTTAATGATGATGATGATTGTATACAAACTCAAATAAAGTATAAATTCTCAAAAACAAAATAGAACTTGATGCTTAACTTCCTGCATACTACGCAAATAAGATCACACTCAAATATGAGACCCCAACATCATGAAATACACGACGTTATCGCATATCGACCCTATGCGATATGCGATAACGTCGTGTATTTCATGATGTTGGATTCCAATATGCCGCCATCCAAAACAACTGAATTTATCATGAAATGCTCGAGGTTACTGCATATCGACCCTAGTCAAGTATAAGCCCCCAACGAAAATCGTACAATTTGTCATGAAATACACGACGTTATCGCATATTCATCCTAGTCAAGTATCAGCCGCCAACAACAAAATCCAATTTATCATGACAAACACGACGTTATTGCATATCAACCCTAGTGAAGTATAAGCCGCCATCAAAACAATGCAGTTTATAATGGAATACACGACGTTATTGCATATTGATCCTAGTCAAGTATAAGTTGCCATCCAAGAAAATGCAGTTTATCATGAAACACAAGACGTGATTGCATATCGGCCCTAGTCAAGTATAAGCCCCCAACCAAGAAATTCTAAGTTATGTTGAAACACACGACGTTATTGCATGTCGATCCTAGTCAAGTATAAGCCCCTAACCAAAACAATGCAGTTTATACTGGAATACACGACGTAATCGCATATCGGCCCTAGTTAAATATAAGCCGCCATCCAAGAAAATGCATTTTAGTATGGAATACACGACGTTATTGCTTATTCATTCTAGTCAAGTATAAGCCGCCATCCAAAACAAGGCAATTTATCATGGAATACACGACGTTATCGCATATCGGCCCTAGCCAAGTATAAGCCCTTAACCAAGAAAATGCAGTTGATCATGAAATCCACAACGTTATTGCATATCAGCCCTAGTCAAGTATAAGTCGCCATCCAAAACAATGCAATTTATTCTGGAATGCACAACGTTATTGCATATTGATCCTAGTCAAGTAAAAGCCGCCATCCAAAAAAATGCAATTTCTTCTGGAATACACAAGGTTATTACATATCCATCCAAAGAGATGCAATATATCATGGGATACACGTCGTTATTCCACATTGATTTTAGTCAAGTATGACCCCCCATCCAAAAAGATGCAGTTTGTTATGAAATACACGACGTTATTGCATATCGGTCTTAGTCAAGTATAAGCCGCCATCCAAGAAAATGTAGTTTATCATGAAATACATGACGTTATTGCTCATTAACCCTAGTCAAATATAAGCTGTCAATAAGAAAATGCAATTTATCATGAAATACACCATGTTATCGCATATCGATCCCAGTCAAGTATAAGCCCCCAACCAAGAAAATGTAATTTATCATGAAATACATGACGTTATTGCATGTCGACCCTAGTCAAGCATAAGTTCCAATAAGAAAATGCAATTTATCCTGAAATACACAACGTTATTGCATATTCATCCAAGTCAAGTATAAGCCCCCAACAAGAAAATGCGATTTATCATGGAATACATGACGTTATCGCATATCGGCTCTAGTCAAGTATAAGCCCCTGACCAAGAAAATGCAATTTATCATGAAATACACAACGTTATTGCATATCGACCCTAAACAAGCATAAACCCTCATTCAAGAAAATGTAGTTTATTATGAAATACACGACGTTAATGCAATAGTCAAGTGTAAATCCCAATAAGAAAATGCAATTTATCATGAAATACAACAAAGCAAAATCAAATAAGCAGTGAATTATTGAAAAAAGATGCGTTTGAAGCAAAATACAAAAATTTTAAATATCTGATTGATCGTCCGATAAATAACACCACTGTTGGAATGACAGTTTATGGCTGTGGATATTGCAATGCTATTGCTTGTAAAAGATTCGAAAATACTTTCGTTTTTGATCTTTTTCGGCGCCACAAAAATTTATCCAGACAACTGGAAATAAAATTTCGACGGGCACCGTGCGTGCACTTGAACTTCGACTTGCATGCAGCTCATACACTTTCGATATCGTTTGTGTGGACACCGTTAGGTGCCACAAACAAGCGTCTATGACTAACGGTATGGTGAGTGTATCCCAAAGCTAAAAATCACAAAAGCATTTCTGCAGAAACTAATGTCTTTGTAGTATTTACCCGTCAAACCAATATAGGCTCCCTATTCATCGGCATAAATTTCAGTTGTTGGAGCAATATTTGCCATGATGATGGGTTGCAACGTTTGTCGAACTCGTTTATTGACAAGTTGCATAAAAACTTTTCTGAAATAGTAATATCTTCATGAAGTTAAAATCACTTACTTGAAAAAAAGATGCTGTAATATCATTCAAATTTTTTACCTTCCGGCTTGATTTTCCACCTGCTCCTGACATTTATAGACTTCAAATAATATAAAGTTTACAGTCCTCTTCAATTTTTTGACTTCCCTAATTTGTTGATAACCATGTTGACCTATAATTACGAGTACTTGCGGTAGAAAGAAATTTTAGTTTGGTTCGTAAACTGCACAAGAGAAAAACGACTCACAGCGATGGCAAAAAGATAACATTAGCAAAACAGTCTGCACTTTTTCCGTCAAAAATTTTCGTGGAGTGCAACAGCGCCTTTTGTCCCTACTTTCTTCCCAACTGCGACTAAAACCTATTTTGTTTGAAGATCGATTCCACCAAATAGCCACTGCGCTGGGACAACTCGGCCACGCTGATTAGCTGCAGGCTTTTTCCTTGCTACTAAAATTTCGTCAGTTGCCACAATGTGGCCAACACCACCAATTAGAGATGAGTTGGCAATAAGATCTTGTGAACAAATCTAAATGATGCAAGTGATTACCAACATGTTGCTTAACCTTTTCGTTGATATATACTACCTGATTTTGCCAGCGTTGTCTTCACTCGATTATTGCTTTATTATGATCTTTTTTCTTAAACTTTGAATTGCATTACAGTTAACTTTGCCCCTAATTCAGACCTCCCAACTTTTAAATAAAGATTAGAGTTTAATACCGATACAAAGAGATTGATGTCATCAATTTCGATGTGACCCTTACCTTGGTGTGTTGATTAAAGGTGTCAAGTTTAAAGTTTTTATGTCCAGTGGTTTTGAAAGAGTTGAGCTTAAAAAAGCAGTAAAACACAAAATGGCTTGCTGCATTGCTAATAAACATTATAATATTAAAAAAAAAGAATTCCATTTTGGGTATGAACTTCTCGATATCTGCCGAATGAGCCATCAACCACGTTTTTGCCGCTAGTGTATTTTAAGATATTTATGAAAAATATTTTTCCAATCAGTTGGTCATTATGACGTCATAAGAGAGCGTAAAAACGCAAAAAAATTTAAAGTTAGCAGGTCGGACGCTGGCTTTCATGCTCAAAATAACATTTATTTGTTTAAAAATGCAATTAAAAAAAAAATGATCAAAAAATTTAATACATAAATAAAGATGCTTACTTCCCGTATACATAAATACCAGAATAAAAATGCTTTACTTCGTACATAAATAAAGATGCTTTACGTCGAGAGCATGCCTTTGACTAGAATCGATACGCAATAACGTCGTGTATTTCATCATAAATTGCATATTCTTGATTAAGGGCTTATACTTGACTAGGACCAATATGCAGGAACGTCATGTATTTCATGATAAATTTTATTCTCTTGATTAGGCAATGATGTCGTGTATTTCATAATAAATTGCATTTTCTTGGATGGCGGCTTATACCCGACTAGGGTCGACATGCAATGACGTTGTGTATTCCATGATAAATCACACCTTTTTGGTTGGGGGCTTATACTTGACTAGGAACAATATGGGATAACGTCGTGTATTCCATGATAAATTGCATTTTCTTGAATGGTGGCTTATACTTGACTAGGATCAATATGCAATAATGTCGTGTGTTCCATGATAAATTGCATTTTCTTGGATGGCAGCTTATACATGACTAGAGTCGATTTGCAACAACCTCGTGTATTTCATGATCAACTGTATTGTTTTGGATGGTGGCTTATACTTGACTAGGGTCGATATGCAATAACGTCGTTTATCCCATGATAACATGTATGTTTTTGGTTGGCGGCTTATACTTGACTAGGATCGATTTGCAATAACGTCGTGTATTCCATCATAAATTGCATTGTTTTGGATGGCGGCTTATACTTGATTAGAGCCGATATCCAATAACGTCGTGTATTTCATGATCAACTGCATTTTTTTGGTTGGAGACTTATACTTGACTAGAGCCGACATGCGATAACGTCATGTATTCAATAATAAATTGCATTGTTTTGGAGGGCGGCTTATACCTGACTAGAATGAATAAGCAATAACCTCGTGTATTCCATAATACATTGGATTTTTTTGGATGGCGGCTTATACTTGACTAGGGTCGATGTGCGATAACCTCGGGTATTCCAGTATAAATTGCATTGTTTTGGTTGGGGGCTTAATACTTGACTAGGATCGACATGCAGTTACGTCATGTATTTAACCATGAATTGGATTTTCTTGGATGGCGGCTTATACGAGTACTTGACTAGGGCCGATATTCAAAAGCGTCGTGTGTTTCATGATCAACTGCATTTTCTTGGATGGCGGCTTATATTTGACTAGGATCGATATGCAATAACGTCATGTATTCCATAATAAATTGCATTGTTTTGGATGGCGGCTTTTGCTTGACTACAATGAAAAGGGTCCTGCCTAGAGTGTAATGGAGCTAACTCTTTAACTGTCGTTGCTCCCAGGTCACCCTCGGGCAAGTTGTAGTACCTGCTAGTGCCCCTCATTAGGGTAACAACAGTTTGGCACTGAGAGGAATGTATTTCTTTTAGCTATTATCGGGTATTTTTACATAGGGTAAAATTTTGTTTATTTGGCTGACTGCTTTTTTAGTTTCTTTTTTGTTTTGTTTTTTTTTATTTCAATTGTTTTGCTTGATGTTTTTGTCCGGTGCGATGACCATGCCCCTTTTTACAATCTTTTTAATGTAACCTTAAAAAATTTGGGTATGTTTAACGTCAATTCGTTTTGTCACCTGCATTCCTTTTTCGCTCATTGTTTTTATCTGATCGTCGAGTTTTATGTGTTGAGAAAATAGAAGCGAAATAAATTGCCAACTACTACTACTACTACTACTTTTTTGCCACGTCATTTGAGACGCGTGGGCTTAAGAGTGCACACGTTTTGCAGTTTGTGCAAATAGTGCGAGAATTATAATTTGCAATGAAATAATTTGAATTAAGTGATGCCGTATTGATGAGATTATAATGTTATTGTTATTATTTAAACACGAGTAGTATATAAATTGCTAATGAGAATTTATTTATTGTGAAGGGGCATAAAGTTTGCTTAGGTACGTAAAAGTGTTTGATTTTGGTGTATCTTACCTATTGTATATATTTGCTTGTGCCTTCCGTGCTTGTAGATTACAGGGTTCAATCTGCCGTAACCGCAGTATCATTGATACCTGATTTATAGGTTCTTTTTTCCAAGCCAAAGGCTACTACAATGAATGGACGGTAGACTCGCTCGCTCGACAGTTTAAAGCGGGGTCCTACAGACCGTGCACTCCTGCAGCGTGGAGACGTTTTATACATACATGCACTTTCATATTCAAGTTGGACATGCGGCACTCCCATAATAAATAAACCTTTATAACGTCAAAGTTTTGGGAACTGGTTTGCATTTGGAACATCGAAATCAACAAATTTAGAAAATTTTGTGCTGATACGCAATGCGATCTTGTAACTGATAAATTGCTTTATCATAAATATTGTATAGCAGTTTGCCCGCACAAAAGCTCTACATTCTACAAAGCGGAAAATATTTTAGCACAAGGTCACCAAACAAGCAATCTAAATCACCCCTTACAATGTGAAATTACGCTTCTTGGAGTAATTACTAACATGTTAAGAACCAGTGGCAAGAATCATGTGACAGTGCAAGTTGACAATGAAAAAATTTGTGTCGATTTAACTAGAGACAACCAAAAAGCAGCAGAGTTAGATGTTAGGGCCGATAACTGCGTTTCACTCTCCTCACTTCCATAGATCAGTGGTTTCCAACCGTCGGTCCGCAGTTTCATTTTCATTTGGAGGAAGTTCATTTTCACATTATATTGTATCAGCATTAGGTTTTGTCATGCGACTCTTTAAAACCTTTATTAATATTATTATTGATTCCTGTTACGTGAACTGACCAATAACAATATAGAAAGGAGAAAACCCTGAATTATGAGCAAGCAAATAGGGGCAGTTTACAATTCATTTGTAACTGACATAGATCTAAACACCCAATTTACATTCGTGTTTTTATGTGGCTGTAATGCTATGAGTGATATTAGTCAGTCCCCAGTTCTAATGGAAAACAACACAACCGAAGGGGTCGATATGACTTTTAGTTTATTTATTATGACCAAGATTGAATTGTACCTGGAAAATAAGTAATGGATGCTACTTTCTTTTGTAACTACTATCGGTTCGCACTCGGAAAACAAATTATTCAGGCCATTTTCTCCGATTCGGAGAAACTAACCCAAAATCATTATAAATAACGGCCTCGAGTCCTACTGCGGCAGATTAAAGAAAGCATTGGTTACAAAGCCATGCTGCAGTATACTTTTACGTCAGCTTTGATAAAGCATTAAGTACGGTACTTTTATTGAATGCTGCTCTGTACGAATGTGTAGATATAAAAATAGTAATATAATTCTTTGTATTTGTAGAAGTAAGATAACCCGAATTTAACATTATAATCACTATTTCGCGTTTTGCGCTCCCCTCTGATTGTTCTTATGGCGCATAAAACGTATGCTGTATTTGAAATCTGCGAAAATAAATGAATTGCTTGCTTGTTGTTGGGCCATCAATTACCGGGAGACGAGAAGAGTGAAGTTAAAATTCATATCCGGACTTATTCAGAGAGGATCACTTCGGTTCGTCAAGGCGCTTGGAGGGATCAAAGATTACAGTTCTCCTTATTGCATCATAAATGCTTAAATAGGCCTTTATGATTTGATACTGAAAACAATGCATACAGTATATATATTTAGTTTTCAGGTTTATCATAAACAAAATTTAACGCGTCTCTTTTTGAATCAATTAGCTGTGTTAAAATATTGTTTTCAGTGTCAAATTATAATTTGTTTTATATCAATATAATCCTTAGATAATTCAGTTATTGTGCATGTAAACTCGTAGAATCTTGCTGCTAGATTTTACAAGTTTCAAGATTTAGAGTCAGACAGTGTATTCTTCAGAATTGAACAGGCTAGTTGGTTTGTCAACAATTCACTGTAGTTCACGTCACCATTTGTACACCCAGTTCAGTTCAGTTTATTATTCGGTTTGTCTGTAAAAACGCGGATGCAATACAATACAACAATGAAATGTGAAATGCGCACACAAAACAAAAGTATTTACAGATCAGGAGATACTGAAAAAAACCGCTAAGTTGTCAAGTCAGGTATCTCCTGAGAATATCTTACATACGAGCGTTAGAAGACATGTGCAATTTTGAGAGGTAATAAAAATTGAAAGGAAAAAAAAGGTAAAAAAAGTACAAAAACAAAGAAAGGAGATATTTATTGGATGAGACCAAAAGCCTTTTCGAGCATATAAAAAGTCAGCTACAGTAACAACAAACAATGAATTAACCTGGAAATAAAATTTACGATCCGAACCAGGAGATTTAAGATAAAATTAATAGCAAGCTCTAATCATCATACTTTTGCAAAAGTTTTCTTTTGAAATGTTTTTTAAGCGCCAGCCAAGACTTTTTAAATCAAGGTCTAGTTTAGTTTGGACCAAAGCTTAGCTCCAGCAAATGACAACATTTTGTGACCGTAGCAAGTATTTACTTGGGGTAAGTGGAATTTATTAACCCTTTGCCTTCCGACATCCTTACAAAAGGATGTAAGACCAAACTGCCGACATCCTTAGGAAAGGATCGACAACATTCCCCTCTCGTTTCGTGACATTTACTGGTTCATTAATTTTCTTAGCGATGCTTATATGAGGTGTTTATTGAAAATTGGTATTTGGCATCTTTTTGAGATGATATCTGTTTAGTTACCGTTATTCTTCTAATCTATTCAGTTGTTAATTGATTGATTTTATAATGTGTTGCTACTGCATTTATGCTTAACCATAAAGTGAATTCTCAAACTATTGTTATAAAGACTTGTTCTTTTGACATATTTCTTGAACTTGGTAAATTATAATACAAGTGTATTACATTTTCTTGCTACTTTGAAAAGATTTAATTATTTTTTTAATTTGAAAATACTCTAAAATGACTTCCCCAAATCGTCCACATCGAGTATGAATCGTCCAATTACTGAGTATGAGCTGTACCGTAACTACTCAGCCCAGCTGATAGCGTCATACCTTCCACTAAATCCCCCCCCCTCTCTCTCCTCCTTCGCAGAGAGGGGGATGAGAAGTTGCCATTTAAAGAAGTCAACTGCTACGGTACGACAATGAACATTTGAATGTAAAGATTATATGTATCAACGAGTTTACAAAGTTATTAACTAATTGGGTTAAAAAAGTGCATGTATATTTTTTTTTGTACCTGGCAGGACTATAAAAGAATTACCAGTGTGGAAGTGAAAGAGTTAATGGTATGTCTGGTATAATGTTTATGTACAGAACTGAGTTTTATAAATTCCTTGTCAGTTTTTTGTGGGATGTTACCATTAAATGTCTGGTACATGAACTTTCCTACTTCCAATTGGTAAATATCATCAATTTTCAAAAGATTAAGCGCTTTGAATATGGGTGATACGTGACAGAATTTTTTTGCGAAAGTAATAGTTTTAATCATTTTATTAAGGCGAGTAGACAAAGCTCCTAGCTCATTTTTTTTAGCTGAGCCCCAAGTTAAAATGCCATATTGTAATTTAAAGTAAATAAATTACCCATTAAATAGCCAATTAATTACCCACCCATTTAACACCCGTCCTTTTTTTAGGAAATTTAGGAGGCCTGACAGTTATTTTTCAGATTTTCTGCAATAACGACACTGCTAAATGTTAACTACGGAATCAATAAATCAGAAATCTATTTTCTCTTTTTTTAATAAAAAGGATAGCAGTAAGCCTTCTCAAAATAAAAATGATGCAAATATCAATGGTGCTAATGTTGAACCACCTAGGTCTAGGAAAAGGTTAAATGAAGACACGTTGATGATTTCAGGGGAAGATAGAAA
The DNA here is from genome assembly GCA_963675345.1 of Trididemnum clinides. Taxonomy (NCBI): domain Eukaryota; kingdom Metazoa; phylum Chordata; class Ascidiacea; order Aplousobranchia; family Didemnidae; genus Trididemnum; species Trididemnum clinides. The sequence continues at coordinate 1,011,076 of OY776299.1, read as the reverse complement.
ATGAAATAGAGAATTTGTCAGGCAATATGATGAAAAATACTTGGAATTTGGTTTTACTGTAGCACCGGGTAATGAATAATGTCCACATCTTTTGTGTTTGGTGTGCTCCCAAATTCTCTCAAATGATGCCGTGAAACCTTCCAAATTAATTCGTCACTTTCATTCAAAGCACAGAAATCTTAAAGACAAACCACTTGAATATTTTGAACGACTACTCTCTCAGATAACCACTCAAAAGAAGTAAATAAAAAAATTCTCTACAGACAAATCTGTTCTTCATGCTTCATATCACATTTCACTTCAAATAGAGAAAACAGAAAAATCTTACACGATTGGAGAAGAGTTAGTAAAGCCATTTATCTTAACCACAGCCGAAGATATTTTGGGTCCAGAAACAGCCAAAAAGTTTGAAGGCAAACTATTCTCCAACAACACCGTTTATCGAAGGATTGAAGACATCGAAGGATTGAAGACATGGATAGAAGATATTGAACAGCAGGTTATAGAAGAGATAAAGAAGTCGCTGTACTATGCTATCCAACTTGATGAATCAACGGACGTGAGTAATTGTGCTGTTCTGCTTTGCTTTGAAAGGTATAAGAGCATAACAGATGTCAAGGAAGAGCTTCTTTGTAGCATTAACTTACGAGGGCGTACTACAGGATCAGAGATATTTCGACTTCGGAACGAATATTTCTGCAAGAACAAAATAGATTGGGGAAATTGCGTTGGCGTATGTACTGATGGTGCTGCGGCCATGACAGGCCATCATTTTGATGCAGTCGCAAAAATCAAAGACGTTTCCCATCAAGACTTGCTCTTCACACACTGTATTATACATTGGAAACACCTGGAATCAAACAAACTGTCTCCGGAATTAAAAGACGTTCTGAATGGTTCTGTAAAAATAGTCAACGCAATTCGAAGCCGACCACTCAACTCCAGACTTTTTCAATCGTTATGTGAAAGTATGGATTCTCAAAATAAATATCTCCTTCTTCACGCTGAAGTGAGATGGCTAACACGAGGCCGAGTTCTTTCACGCCTTTTTGAACTTCGCGAGGAAACAAAATCTTTTTAGTAGAAACAGACTCCCCATTGGCAGCATTCTTTTTAGACGAGATGTGGTTATGCAAACTTGCGTTTTTGGCTGACATATTTAGCCGCCTAAACGAAATCAACACTTCCCTACAAGGCTTTTATACATACGTCTTTATTCTCAGAAATAAGACCGACGCGTTCAAAAAGAAGCTGGCACTTTGGAACAGTCTTATGGAAAAGGAAGATACGACTATAATTCTGAAATTAAATGGCTACCTGTCAAGCGTTGATATTAACCACAAAGAGGTATTGAACATTATAAGTCAACACTTGATTGGTTATCAATTTCGATCACTCTTTTCCAGCAGACGAAGATTCTAGACATGGAAATCTCTGAATCAACGACCCATTTATCCAAGATATCAACTCGTGTAATCTGGATGCACACAAAAAGTAAAGTCTAATTGAATTGGGTTGTGATTCCACTTTACAATACCGATTTAAAAAAGAGTCTCTGACTACATTTTGAATTTTCCTGGAAGACGAATATCCCTCACTGAGTTTTAAAGCTTTGGAATTATTGGTAGTATTTTCGACAAGCCACCTGTGTAAAAAATCCTTTTCAGCATTAACATTAATTAAAACAAAACAAAGGAATCGATTGGATGCCGAGTCACTACTGTGTATTTCAGAAACCTCCTTGACGCCTCGTTTTTCTCTTTTACTGGCAGACAAACTGCAGCAAATATTCCACTAATTTTCATGTTGTAAGTAAAATATTTTGCATTTGGTTGTTTGAAATGAGACAATTATGATATTTTGTTGAGGTAATCTATTGTTGCTTTGTTGTGGTAAATTTTGCGTACCGGTTCGTGAATCTTTTTATAAAAAACTACCGGTCCGTCGTTGTAAAAGATTGGAAACGGCTGCCATAGCTTACTACCAATTTTTTCTCTCTTTCGCTGCATGAGCTATTTCAACTACTTCCAGTTTCAAATGACAAGGAGGAAGATTTCAAAAACAAAACTGAACTAAATTTACTGCCATTGCTTTTGTTGTCATCACAATTAACAACATAAGTGGTGCGGAATATTTTTTAAAAAATCACAAATTCGAATATGTTCTGCCATCAGTTTTTTCACAAGAACCTCTTGAAAAATGTTTTGGAAAAGCCAGATTACGCCTCGACGGCAACTTGAATATTGATGGAAATGACGTCATATTTGCAAGAAAAATTCAAAGTCTACACCAGCTAGTCAAACATAACGTCGTCCCCAAAAGATGGTAAAATGATACCACAATGCTCCTGCTCTGAGGACAAACTGCATGAGAAAGACATTGACCTTGTCAAAGATTTTCAAATCAGTGCTTTAGAGAAATTGCTCGAATTTTTAGATTGAAGCACAAGATTGTGTACATCGCTGAATTTATTGTTCACAAATATGGACTTGCTGCGGAACCTGAAAAAAGATACAAAAAAATTGAATTTATGGAACACCTAAACCGGGGGGGGGGGGGGGGGGGGAAGAGGGGGTTGTGTGTTTACACTAAGAATTGCATTTTTTGTTCATTGCACTATCAATTTGTCTAAAAAACTGTAGAATTTATGTAGCTGTAAAATAAGCTGGCATGTCACACTCTGAAAAATATTTTATTTAAGGCAAATGCATTAAGCGATAGCGTGCGTGAAACAAAATAAAATTGCGTTGTTTGCGACGTCAAGGAAAACTTTTACACTAACGTTTGTGCATAAAAGGAAGACCTTAATGTCTTATTAGTTGATGCATTTAAATGGCTGAAAGGAAATATTTGGTGTGATAGCGTTTTAATTTTTGATGAATCATATCGATATGATATCCTAATCCATTTCTATGCATCCAATGAGGGTCACGACAGATAGCTCCACGTGCTGACCCTCTGGCAATGTCCTTTTGAAGATAGCAGAATCTGTCACTCACCGTTTGAGGCTAACCTGAGACCAAAGTGAAACCTCTCAATCAAGATATGGATGATGCACATGCCCCACCCAACAATGGAAGGATGAATGGCCAAATACATGAGTCCTTATCAGTGCTGACCACTCTGATCTCCTTCAATACGCAGGGGTTCTTGAGAGGCTGATATTCTCTCGTCGCTGTGCAGAGTAAACAATTGTGTAGTCGCTGTGCAGAGTAAACAAAAGTTGAAGAGGAAACAGGGCTACACTAGAATCAAGTTTGATCTGGAGAAACTGAAAGATCTAGGCGTGGCACAAGTCTTCGAGGCCACGATTGGAGGAAAATTCGCTCCACTCATGCTACTTGACATTGACAGCACAGGCACAGACATCCTCATTGACACATTCAACACAGCAGTGATTGAGACTGCCAGTAAAGTTCTCGGAAAAAAACCGATTACCAAGAAGCCTTGGGTCACTCCAGAATTATTAAAGCTGTGTGATGAAAGGAGAGACCTCAAAAAGACCAAGTATGAAAGTGAGGAGGGAGCTAACTAGTATAGGCAGGCAGACAAGCAAGTCAACATGAGAATGCTCAAGGCAAAGGAAGACTGGATAAGTGATCAGTGCAACGACATTGAACAAAACCGGGAAGCAAACAATGCCAAAAAGGCATACCAAGTGGTGAAAGGACTAACCAGCAACAAGCAGGGGCGGCTTAACACCATTCTCGACAAAAATGGAAAGTGTGTGACAGAGTCTAAAGACATCTTTAACAGGTGGACATAGTATGCCGCAGATCTACACTCATACCGCGCAACAGGCGACATAAAAAAGCTCAACACTTCTCTGACAACAGACATAGATAACTTCCTCGTCCTTAGTGAAGAAGTGAAGGAAGCAGTGAAGTTCCTGAAGAAAAGAAAAGCAGCAGGCATTGACAACATCCCTGCAGAACTAGTGCCTGCGGGGGGCAAGGCCATGATCGATTCGCTACATGTAATTTGCCAGAAGATTTCGAAGGCAGGACAGTGGCCAACACAATGCGCCCAGTCTTTAATAATAATAATAATAATAATAATAATAGCACATTTGTATAGCGCTCTTTCCTGACGGAAGGTCAGATCAAAAGCGCTTAACAAAAACAAAAAATCCAGAACAGTAAAATCAACAATATCAAAAATTTGGTTAAGCTAAAAAGTTACACAAACAGACTTCTAATCTTACAAATTATCAGAACAAAAGAAATGGCAGAGGCAATAAAAATCACAAAACATTGTGACACATTACATCCGGTAAACCATTTGTAACCAATAATAAAATAATTAATTTGCAATATTTTGGAATACAACAATAATCTTAGAACAAATAGGTTAGTAGCCAGTACTCGTTTCAATCATTTACATGGAGTACAGTACCGGTAACATTGAATACAGATTACACCCAAAATTCAAAATCAGAAAGATGTAAAATGCTTTGGCAAGATTTGCATCAAGCAATTAACACTATAAAAATCATAATTTATCATACTTAAGTTAAACATGAAAACATTTTGAAAACAAATAGCTACTTTATAGTCTAATGGCAAATAACACGGTCAGCGACATGGAAATAAAATCTAACTACAGATCATGACAAAAAATAATTAGGTATCGAAGGCTTCTGTGTAAAACAACGTTTTTAGCAGGGATTTAAACTGATTTAAAGTTTCAGCACATTTTATATCAGTTGGCAAATTATTCCAGAGTAAAGGTCCACAAACACTAAATCTACGATCGCCAAATTTGGAAAAGGTTCGAGGCACAACAAAAAGATTTGCATCACTAGACCGCAAATAACGGGAAGGGACATGCTTTGAAACTAATGATCTTAGTACCAAAGAAAGATAACCTACAACAGTGCTACAACTACCGCACCATAAGCCTGATTTGTCATCCTAGCAAAGTAATGTTTAGGATCGTATTGAATAGGTTAAGACCCCAGGCAGAAGAAATTATAGCTTAAGAGCAGGCAGGGTACAGGACAGGACGCAGCACAACTAAACAGATATTCAACCTCAGGATTCTGTGCGAGAGATATCTCCAACATCAACAAGATTTCTATCATGTATTTGTAGACTTCAAGAAGGAATTTGACAGAGTGTGGCATGCTGCACTCTGGGCGACAATGAACCACTGCAATATCAACGCTTACACTATCCGCGTCATACGGAACCTCTACAACCAAACCAGCAGTGCCGTTTACCTCAATGGGGACATTGGAGAATGGTTCTAAACCACAGTTGGGGTGAGACAAGGATGTCTGCTCTCGCCGACTCTCTTCAATATTTTCCTTGAAAGAATTATGGTGGATGCACTTGAAGAACACCAAGGAACAGTAAGCATCGGTGGCAGAACATTTACAAACCTGTGTTTTGCTGATGATATAGACAGACTTGCAGGCTCAGAACAAGAACTCAAGAACCTTGTTAGGCATCTAGACAGGTCCTCCACAACTTACGGCATGGAAATCAGTGCAAACAAAACAAAATTGATGACGAATAGCAATAATGGAATACAGCTCGACATCACTGCCAACAGAGAAAAGCTTGAAATTGTGAAGAAATTCAAATGCCTCGGAGCAATGGTTTCAGATGAGGGGTCCAAGCCTGAATTGCAATGACGGCGGCAACACTGATTAAGTTGGACATCATTTGGAAGGACAAGGCCATCAAACTCTCATCAAAGATAAGACTAATGTGTTCTCTGGTAAACTCGGTTTTTCTTTATGCGTGTAAAACATGGACCCTAACAGCAGAGTTAGAGAAAAGGGTCCAGGCTTTAGAAATGAGATGTTTCAAGAGATTGCTCGGCATCTCATACAAAAACCACATCACCAATAAGAAAGTCAGAAATCGAATAAAGCAAGCTAGTGGTACCTACAAAGATCTTCTCTCCACAATCAAACGGCGCAAACTGATATGGTTCGGCCACGTGATAAGACGGGGGGGGGGGACTTGCAAAGACAGTTCTACAGGGAACAGTGAGAGGAGGAGGAAGAAAGAGAGGAAGACAAAAGAAGAGATAGGAAGACAACATCGCAGAATGGACTGGAATAAAGCTGAGCGAGGCAATCAGACATGCGGAAGACAGAGAGAAATGGAGAGAACTGGTTCATAGTTCATCTGCAGCGCCCCAACGGAAATAGATGATCGCCACGGGATAGATGAGATGAGATTTTTGACGGGACGTCCGCATTCCCTTGGAGTTACCATTTCCGTGGTGTCTGGGCCACCTGTCTTCCACATAAAGGCGGGGGGCGTCCCCTTAAGTGCCTTGCCCAAGGACACAACAAGCGAACTTGCTGGCTTGTTCTCTATAACCTCCCATAAATGCCAAGCGCCAAGCAGGGAAGCTTTGGATACCATTTTTTAAAGTCTTTTGGTATGACTCGACAAGGGGAATAAACCCCAGGTCTACCGACTGAGAAGCGGACGCTCCAACCACTACGCCATCGCGTCACTTAAATGCAAGCGCAGAAATGCAATTTCCCTATAGCCTTTTAACAGCCAAGAATTGTCACAGTTTTGAACAGCAATTTTAAATTTTGATTGGTGCTTTGCTGCTACAATCACTCGTTAACTACCACTTGAGTTTGGTGGAGTGACGAGAAATATTTTTTGCACATCAGTTTTACTTGTGGCTTCCTATATCTTCTACTGTAGATCTGACAGCAGAGACAGTTTGAAGCCATTTAAAATGTTTGAGCATTGTTTATTTGACCTTTAAATTTCACCAGTTTGGTGTAAACATTATAAAGCTTTTTGTTCACTCTTCACTATTATGCTTTCTTTAATCAAATTACATTGGCATGTATTTGGCAATGAATTGCTTCGTTGCAATTTGTCGGAGCGAGAAGATGTCTTGACAAACATAAAGATTAACGTTGATTGCGGCTCTAAAACTGACTAAACTGATTATTTACTTTGCTGATATGCACTTATGCTATCAATAAATTTTTTAATTTTTGACTTTTCCATGCTTTCATTTTTGTTTTGTAAATCACTCAGCTTAACTCTGTTATAACTACGATGATAATTATAACGTTTAAAGATTCAATAGGTATTATATAGAGCAGTGGTTCCCAACCTTTGTAATGACCCACACACCCTAAAATATTTTAATATGTTCTCGCACCCCTAAAATATCGTAATACTTTCTGGCACCCCTGAAGTATTTTAACATGTTCTTGCACCCCTACAATATTTTAACATGTGACGAATTCACAACATGTCTCGCACCAAGATATGGGCCAATTTTGAGGTCACTGCTGAAATTGCATGTTGACCTTTTTTTGAAGGTGGTTGCCCAATTACTTTTATTCCACTTAGCCACATCAGCATATCTCTCAAATCTCAAAAGATATTCGTCCAAGTTATTCTTCTCGTCCACTAAAGATGGCAACGGTGGCGCCCTCACAACATTTTTAACCGATTTTTGATTCAATTGCTCGCCATTCTGAGATTGGGAGAGTCTCCTCGCTTCCAATTCCAACCTCAGCTTTTCAACTTCGAGCTCAGCTTTCCTTTCCTCAGCGGCTGTTCGTCGTTCTTCAGCCGCTATTCTCCGTTCTTCAGCCGCTGTTCTCCGTTCTTCAGCCTGGACTGCTAACCTTCATTCTTCAGCCTGGACTGCTAACCTTCATTCTTCAGCCTGGACTGCTAACCTTCATTCTTCAGCCTGGACTGCTAACCTTCATTCTTCAGCCTGAACTGCTAACCTTCGTTCTTCGGCCACTAGTCTCCGTTCTTCAGGATCGGCCTCTCTCATTCGGCACCATTCCTTTGTTATAAGCTTGTTCTTCTGTTTCTCATCCAAGCACAACGATTCTACTTGTCTCTTCAAGTCCTCCAACTTTTCCATATTAAGTTCTTCCGCAGCCATTTTAAATTACCAACCGATAAAAGTGTATCCCGGACGAGCCCCTAGATGTCGCGTTTCAACAGAATTTTCGTTCTATCTCAATCTTAATTTACTTTTTAAAATTGAGGCGACGTATAGTATGGCTCGAATAATTAAGTCTGGTAGCAACTTAATAGCTAGGAAAAGATTGGCTTCCACTAAGATACTTTAATCCACGCCTTTCTCGATCACGAACAGAACAAATATATTCACAAACCACTTTAAAACTTCAAATTTCTCCGCCTGTCAAATACAGAAGCTAAAGCACTTTACTATATAAATATCAAAGACTAACTAAAACTAAAACCACTAAAATAATCGCTTGATTCCTCTTGATTTTTGTCACAAAAATCGCCACAAAACAACGCCTTTTTACTACACTCTACTACCTCTCTCTGAACTACACTCTCTGAATTAATGAAAAATCTCACCGCCTTAGGTACAGTATATAACTAGAAAATAATCTAGAAATTGCTAGAACATCACGTAACACAGGAAAAACACTGTTAATAAATTACGTAATCGCTAATAATAAAAATAAAGAAAAATCTTCGAGAAGAATCAAGAATCGCTAGAATACACTGAAATCGGTCACATTGTTAACCATTGTGACGTCAGAAAAGGCTGTGAATTACAAATCTATTAATAACTGCGAAAGAAAAAAGGTCTTTTTTCGAAAACAGTTTAGCAAGTTCAGGGCTTCAGACAATTCAGATTTACAAATAAAATGATCACTGCAAAACAAAACAACAGATCACAATAACTATACATATATAAAGCTATTCTTTTAACGCAAATTTACTTATTCGTGACAGAGAAAAACTTTTGCGAAATTCAATTTCTTAAACTAGATCCTTTTTGGATACAAATATAAACAAATAAATTCACAAAACCAAAGCAAAAAATGGCTAGTGCCAGAGATGCATTTCCCCACATCTCCCTAAATCGTAGGTGTACCCTTTTTGCTTTACTCGGGGATCAAAGCACTGCGGTGAAGCCAAGGAACTTGGTGCACATATATCACTACAAGGGGTCGCACCAAGTTGAGAAATACCACGAAATAACTTATTTCTGTAACCATAAAGCAAAAATCAGTACAGTGTAAGGTTTACAAATTAATTGTTGACAATCAAATAATTGTCCATTTTGCTCAAAAGCAATCAATTGCCAATTTTTAGCAATCAATTAATTGTTGAGGATATGACATCATATCGTGAAGTCATACTTTACGAATATGTTACAATTTTATGCAGCGCTTTAAAATTTAAAAGCATGATTATCTTGATAAACCTGGGATACTATTTATTTACTTTGCCTTCACCAAAAATAAATTTTGCGCACGATTGACTATTGTTGACCCAACAATAGTAACTTGGTAACTTTTTGATTGTCTTGAATGGTTTGGTCACAGAAGCTAATATTATGCACTGTCAAGCCTCATGCTTTTAAGGAAGTTTTGCATAAAGCACAATGGTATCAAACTTGATTTTGTAAAACCATAGAGAGTTTGTGAGTAAGACCAGTCCTAAGTTAAATACGATAAGCGGGATGGAGAGCGTACGGGCAATAAATGCATTTATACCAAGTTTTCCTTAATGGTTGCAAAAATGTAATTCGGGTGATGCCGGTGCAGCCTGCTAAACTGATTTTTCTACTCCAAAATAACACGCTGTTAGGCATGCTGGGTGACGTCAGCAGAGCCGGCTAGTATTTATAGAATTCAGGGGTTGCTGACAGCCAATTGCCTAGTCTCAACTGTTTGATCGTGTGTGACAAGGAGACTAAGTCTTACCCCTAAAATACCCAAAAAGGAGCAATTTTTGAGATCAGCATTTTTGCAAGTAGAAAAAATTGTCCACCAACTCGATAAAATCGAACAAAGTAATGTATTTGCAGCAGAAAGGGCTACCAGAAAAAACTTGCGTAGTGAGTTTTTTGTAAGCCTTGCACCTAATTGGCAAAGCAGCATACGAGCGAAAAGGGCATTAACAATTTATTGAAATGAATGTGCAAGGAAACAATAATGAGTATACCACCCAACCAATTTAGAGGAGACCATGCCTGGAATCGTTTCGTCCTTTTGGACTCATCAGCAAGGCCCGTCCCGTCACAAGCAAAAGCAACCCACTCATTAACGTTATCCTTAAAAAAACGACAATGCACAAGCAGAAGCACTGAGACTTCCATCGACGACGAATTGTGTTGCTTAACCGGGCGGGTTGACAAATTGGTTGGTTTTGGTTGCAGATCCACTGGGAGAAACGTATCCAGAGATGGTCTCGTCTAAATTGGTTGGGTGGTATACTCATTATTGTTTCCTTGCATATTCATTTCAATAAATTGTTAATGCCCTTTTCGCTCGTATGCTGCTTTGCCAATTAGGTGCAAGGTTTACAATTTCCATCTTGACCTATAATTTTCAAATCTACAGTGAGTTTTTTGCTTAACTTTGTTGGTGGTGATCAGTGATCACTAGTTATTAAAAAGTGTCTATGCGAAACCAATCAAAGAGAAAATGGCCACTCCTGATATGTTTTAACGAAAATTACCAGTTGTCAGTTATGGTTGTTTGCTAACATGAATTACGTAGTTCGTCACTAGACGGTGATGATAGGATTGCAAAGATAATTGCTACTTGCTTTAACGCGGTCTAACGTGATAGTTTCCAAGCGATTTATTTCAGCTAAAGAAATGATTTGAAATAAGCTAACATACAAAACGATGACAGGTAGTTCAGCTTTAGAGAATGGAAATAATGTTTTTTCATTTTTACAAGAGTCGTTTTGTGGAGGTGGAGCAACTTGTACCCGAGAAATGTAGTCGAATCTAAAACAAAACTGTTTACAGATTTTAATTTTTATGATTGTTAGCAGATAAATGTTATAATAAAGAACATAAATTAAATGTATTTTATTGGGCAATGTTGTTTATGTACATAATATTGCTAGTTCCAAGTGGTTTCGATCAATAGAGAGCGTCTTATAAGCCAGAAACAAAACAACAAAGCGAGTCGAATGACAGCAGTTATTTGTTTTATTACTTGTTTTTATGAAATTGAAACGTCTCGAATAAAACTTGGTCCGGGGGAAAGCAACTACTGTAGTTACTTTAATAACTAATTACTGTAACTAGTCATTTTTTCAGTAACTTTAGCTTTACTTTGTGATTTTTCAAACGTGTCCAACTCGGAAACTAGTTAAAAATTAGTCGCTGTTGTAATTTTGCTTTAGTTATAGTTATTGTTGTATCCTTTTTTGGCAGCGAAAAAGCGCAAGATTTTGTCTTATCGGTTAATCAATTTTTTAAAACGGCTTTTTAGCCAAGGAAAGACATTTTAACATCAAAAATTTGCGGTCTTAATGACCAGCATTTTAAATTGCTTGTTTTTTCAGAAGACGATTGATGAATGTAGAGTATGAATCGACAACTTCAGCTCGCAGTGTGCGAGTTTAACAATTGTTAGTGATTTCAAGTACTAAAAAGTTTTAGTTTTACACACTCTGGCTTGAATATTATCTGATGTCGTAACGTATTAGTGAAGTATAAAAGTGGGAGCGGTTATGTGCGCCATGCTATGGGTTTTTCCACATTGTCGGTCAGCTGTATTTAGACATGAAGGGCGCTGCGAAATTTTTAAGTCTTTTTATTGAAAGAAGCCCTAAAATTGGCCAACTACCAAAGAGCGTCATCTTGTATCCATTTTGCATAAATGCTTTTGATAAAAAAATTCCTATAGCGATTTGAGTTGAATCAACGATGCAACAAGTTATTCGTTTCTTAAGCATTTTAAGCATTCTAAAAGCATGATTTCTTCTTTTTCCTGGAACGCTTCAAACTTGCTATATGATATGATAAGGCTACAGTTGGTAAGGGTGCAGTTGTGAAAAAGTCGTAAATTGTGGGCCAAATCTTTAAATAGCTTATTCCTGAAAATGCGTATCAATCACTTTGGCGCTCTTACACAACTTTGATATGCTTAAGCACTTGCTCATCTGAACAGATAAAAGTACGTCGTATGTTAAGTTTAAGGATGCTTATGGTGAAATAAGAGCAAGCACGATTTTCCTAGGCTCTAGAAACTTGGGAGAATACAGCCGCTACGCGCAACCCCCATAATGTTTTTTTTACTCTATTTCCTCTAAAAAAATGTTACTTTTATTTTGGAATGAGAATTGGTAATGTCAAAAATTATTGACTTTTTAGTAATCTTTTTGGTACTGTTTTCATCACTATCCATTGAGTGAAGTCAGCTTGGTCAGCTGAACTTATTCTTAATCTTATTCTTAATCTCGACCAACTGATGGGGGGGCCTTGCGAGCGATGCCGGCAGAGCCAGCCAGTCTGTACAATAGAGCTTAGAGTTCCGTCTGTAGGTGCGTGCGTAAGATTTGCTGTAACTCCTCCAAAACTGCCGGGCATACGAACACTAAACTCACCACAATTAGTCGCTGCCCAGGTTAAGTGTTGTAAAAGTGTTCGTAATGTGATGTTGATGTCACAACAAAACAAAAAAATATTTTCAGTTTCATTTTTTGATGGAGGAAAGCAGCTTTTTCCTCAAACAAAAGCCAAGGTACAACTCAGTAACTTGCAAAATTTTATTTGTTTAGGAGTTGAGAGGAGATCACCATTAACGCTTTATTGAAAAAGTTATTTTCTTTCATTTTCTCAAAAAAAATGATTACTATAGAAGGTCGATTAAAAGTTTTTTGGTAGATATTAACAAGCTACTTCTGATAAAAAACGTAATAACAATATGAGTTTCTTAGCAACTCTACTTTTCATCAATTTTTATTATGAAACCAAATGTAAATTGCTTACATGTTGCCTGTTGAAGTGGAATGATATATTGCAGCACTAACATGCCGGTACTAATCTGCTTAAGTTTACTGGAAAGAACAGGTTGCATTTACAGCTTATAACTGCCCTAGCCACGTATGAGAGCTGTTTACCGTATGCTCCCAATGCTCGCAGCGAGGAATACAAAGCGAATGGGAAAATGTTTACTTTGTGCTAATTTTGCCAAGGAACCACAAATAGAAAATGTTTTTGAAATTATGCATCCCATATGGCTAATATAGCCTTTTCGTAATGTAGTTGGAAGCAAGCCTGCCGGCATCTGTCATAATAATTGAACTGTAGGACACTCCACGCTTAAATGGTTTTGCATAGATATGTGCCTCGCGCTTGAATAATCTTAACTCTTAAGACGTATTGATCTTGTATAGCAAAGTGAAACAAAGTTAAATGTTGTCATATAAGCTCCAGTAGTGATCCACATGAAACAACAAACCAATGAAATATTTTCGCTTCCAATTATTGTTAAAAAATTTGTATAAAATTAAATCACATGTTTGGATATCACTACATCTTTTAATCTAATTTCAGTTTAGTGGCAGCCGTAATTTTTTAAAAATCTCGCAACAAATTTTTAACTGTTTCTTTATAATGCTTTTAGTCGTGAAAAATATGCATTTTTGTTAAGTGAAATTGAAGTTTATTGATCAGTTGCCATTGAAGCCGGTTATCTGTTTAACGATGCGCTTTTTGTGAATAAGACTACTTTAAATTTATGAGTAGGGAAGTCAACATTTGGAGCACTTTGCCAACCATTTACAACTTTAAATAGTTTTCCTCCGCAACTTGGGAAAAAAAAGCATGAATATTTGTTATTAACAGGCTGTTTACAAGTACTCTAAGATCAATCTTGATCTAAAAGTAGGTCGGTCGGGATTAGGTGCAAAGTTGAATGTAATAAAGTCAATGTTTAAGCAAAATCAAAATGAAACCATGGACCTAGCAATGTGTAAAATTGAATCTATAGGAAACTTTTTACTTGAAAATAGTTAAATAGATTTATTGGAATAGGGTGCGAGACTTTGGGGGAAGGCATGACCTCTTTTCTCGCTATGCCAGAATCAGAGCCAACAGCACAGCCACAAAACTTTATCTCATAAATATAAATACGAAATGGGAAGCACCAGGTTGTAAGATAGGCCTACCACAAAACAGTTTATTTCTGTAATTGTGAAAATTACAACCATTTTGGCGCCATCTGGTTTTGAATTATAAGGTCTCAGTAACGTTGCAGTCAGCCCAGTTGTTTGAGCAATACATTGCTTTGCCTTAATTATGAAATATTGCTGTTGAGATAAACCTAACTGTAAATTCTATTGCGCAACATAATACCGGTGAAAATATGTGGCGGAAATTTTTTTTTTATTTCATTTGAAGATAATCTAATAGTGGGATGGGGTAATTGAAATCGAAGGGAGAATGCTATCTTTCTTTTTGGCTGCGTCTATAGTGGCCAGACAAAAGGAGTCAAAACTGGTAGCTGGATAAAAGAATTTAATTTCTCTCTCAAATCGAGAAAAACATTACAATTTGTTTAAAGCTTCATCTTCCATGCACAGGAATGATTTGTTTTGAGAACTTTCATATTTGCTCAAATTAACTCCGGTACTACACGCCTAACAATTGCGATGAGAAAGTCATATAGATTGATGCACATCTTTTAGACCAGATTTTCCTCATGAGAAAGTCGCAATGATGGCTGCTTTAAAATTAGCCAAACATGTTACAATCTCTCATTTTTCAAGCCTTTTGGTAAATTGTTCAATTTCAAGCCTTCACTAAACCTAGTTGACTGCGTAAGTCATTCATTTAGTTCTTGGTTGGTTAAGAGTCTTTTTTTATCAAGATGCCGACAGCTCTGTTTCAATCTGTAAGATCTCTTCAGAGCAAAAAAGAAAGTTTTATTCACTGCTTAGTTTTTTATCACTTGGTTTGACAAAAAATTTAATGAGTGATTCATTCTTGACTGGGTTGGTCACATCAACACTACAGAGTGTTTTCGATACAAAGATCTAGTAGCTTAAAGTCAAGAAATTATAGAATTGCTATCCTACAAATTTTATCAAGTTATAATATTATTAACTCCAAAAAATGCCTTTTTAACTCTTGCACTCGAAATTGTTCTCTTTTAATTACTATTATCTACTAATTATGAGCAATTTACCAAGGTTGAAAATCCAAAAGGGTGCATATAATTCTCTTATTTAAATATTGAGAATTTGTTACCAAAATATCTTATAAAAGGAGGGCCTTGCTTCCTTGGATTGGCCAATGATTTCATGGTATTTTGTGACAAATCTCATGACACATCTTCTTCCAAATTTCTTCTTTAGCAGCTCTGAGCACAAATTTGGAAGAAATATGGGTTCATTTGGAACAAAGTCCAAGTCCTCAGCTTCTTGGTATGGCGGAGACGCAAAGAGGATGAAATCTTTCTTTTGCGATCAGGATTAGTAAGTCACTTGAGTAACTTTTTCAAAATGTTTTTGTTCCATTTTATTAAGCGAGAGGAAAATATCAAGAAACAAACTTGTGGTTTTCTCTTTTTTTGAATGCAAAGATAATTTACACAATTTCTACTGGCAAAATTTGCAGCGTAGCATATTAAGTACCACAAATGTAGTCTTAATACCAGTTAGATTATGTTGAAGTAGTAATAAAAGTGGTGGCATCAACAGGAAAGATTGTTTTTTGGTTTATTTAACACACTTACCTTAATAAATTTAATTAGGCAAGTTAATAAATTTTACTCAATTTAAGTGTAAACTCAGTAATGCGTAAATGCTAGAAAGGTTTGTCAAGCAGGAGAATGCGTAGTGCAGCCTAATACAAAAAAAGTGAGTAGTCAATAAATAAAAGTAAAGATAGTGAACCAGAGTCGGATTAAGTATGTTCGGGTCAGACTGTGCTTTCATTGATGTGGTTGTTGACAAGAGTCTGCAATCAAGAAAAAGTAATAAAATCGGCTTAGTCATTTATTCATTATAAGAAAAATTTATTTTTCCAAAGCATCGGTAGTTTCTGCAAACAAAAAATTCCTCATCAAACTACGAAAAATTTTTTCAAAAATGCGAAAGACCTACTAATAGTTTGAATAATGTAAACGAGTATTATAGAGCTTCGAGTATTATAGATTAGAGCGTCCGCTTCGCAGTCGGTAGACCTGGGGTTCATTCCCCTTGTCGAGTCATACCAAAAGACTTTAAAAAATGGTATCCACAGCTTCCCTGCTTGGCGCTCGGCATTTAGGGGAGGTTGTGGAGAATAAGCCGGCAAGTTCGCTTGTTGTGTCCTTGGGCAAGGCACTTAAGGGGACGCCCCCCGCCTTTATGTGGAAGACAGGTGGCCCAGTTTCCCCTCCGAATAGAGGGTAGGTGGCAGGAAGGGCATCCGACCGTAAAACAAATGCCATGTTATAAAAATGCAGATATCTGCTGTGGTGACCCTTAATCGGAATAAGCCGAAAGACAAAGAAGAAGAAGAAACGAGTATTATAGAATTCGCACACTTGCAGGAAAAGTTATGATTGAAATGGAATTCTCAACACTTCACAAGAACGTGGTGCATTGACATTCTGTTTCTCTGTATACTTATAAACTGTCAGTTTGCAGCAGTAATTAAGATCGTTTTCTTTTACAAGTGCTTTTTTAATGTTTTGCACCCTTTATTTTGATTTTCTATTTGGATGTTGTTATTTTGCTTGTAGGTATTAAAATCTGTGCATTCAACATTGGCCCATTTTTTTCCACATGAACGTATTTTTTCTTTAAAAACATTTTTAAAAAAATTTAAGTCATAAATTCGATGTATATCATGCTACAAATTTAGAATATATAAAATTTTTGGTTCGTAAAGGTTTAAAAGAATTTATAACAATTGATCTCATAAACATTTTGTCGTTATCTATTTGTTAGTTTTCTGTTGCAATGCTATCAATGTTATGTGTTTTGCAACAATTGAACCATTACAGCTAACAAGCGATCGAGAAAAGGTTGAAGGCCCGTGATTCCGCAGCAGACCTTTGCATCTCCCTGATTAAGAGGAAAATTTCGTTTTTGTTAAAATTTTTTTAGATTTTGAAATTTTATGTTCTAGGAATTTGTTCCTAAATATAGACTTTTGTTATGGAATACAACATCAGTGCAAATGTTACCCAAAGAATTTTTAAAAAAAAATCTGGGTTGCCGACGTCACAGCGATTGGTTTTCTAGCAATTTTGTCTTTCTACTTTCTTGTAACTCTCATTATTCATGAGATGAAATCGGAGAGAAGAAAAAGAGCGCCGACATTCGAAAAGAGGTTTACACAAACAGCCAAGCGAATTTGCATTGGTACCGCTTTATCTTCTTTGATATATCACATTGTTTCACTTTGCACGTTATCGGTTGAAAAACTTGTCTCCAGCGGCAACGAGTCGTTGTACGGAAAAAGTTTGAAAGTGGCCTGCCATGTATTGCCTCGAGTAGAAATATTTACTGTCATTATCGGGATGGGACTCGTGTACCTCTTCCTCTGGACGCGTCAGCGAGTGTTTTACATCAGCGCATCTCTCAAAACTCTCAACAGCAATAGTGTGCGCGTTCTTAGCCACATAATTTTAATTTTGTGGGTTTTCTATTTCGTACCAGCAGCAATTGTCTATTGTATTTTAGTAGATTACGTGGTGCTAAGACCTGGTGGCTGCCAAGTGATGATTTCTACAGTCGGATTCTACCGGAACATAATAATATCGTGGGTGTCTGTGTCTATTTTCATGCAAATTGCTCTTCTTGGTCTTTTCATCAAACCAATCATTCATCGCGCATTGATACGTCATAAACGAAACATATTCAAGGCAAACAAGTTGTTAAATAGAGTTAAAAAGGCAATTGCACTAACGATGATTTGCTTACTGTCGGATATCGTTGCTGCAGTAGTAACACTGTTTATATTTCGTTCGTCGTCAAACTACTCGGTTATGGCCTATCACATAAATTTGGTGATCAACATGCTTGCCACTATTGCTTGTTTCGATGATTGGGCAACCATGTTGTGGCCGTGGGGACGAGATGCAGTTTTTCCGCATAATTCTGCCTGGGCATTACAGGGAGTTTCAAATATATCAACTCCTTCCTCCGCATCTACAGGGATGGATACCTCTACTCACTAACAATCATAAGTTTCACTGAACCATTGTTTATGTTTAAAAAACATTTTTAATCTATATCAAATCGCAATTGCTGCTGTTGTAAGGTCATTTCAAATCGTGTTTTAAACAGGACGCATTTTTTTTATATTTTGTTGTATGCATCAGCATTGGATTTTTAAAGCAATGATGTCTTTGAGATTTGATTGCGTTCAATACTGAGGTTGAAATTAAGTTTCGATTTTAGTTGAATTTGTCTAGTTTAATTGAAAAAGTTGAGTTCTCGTTATTCAATAGTGATCAGACAATGAGGTATATAGCGACTTGAAACCGCCCAATTCTACCAATTAAGTCTTGAGTTCAAACAAGACAAGCCAGATTAGACTACAAAGTAAAGAATGAAAACTGAAAAAAATTATGATATTTACTTCTAAAATTTTTAAAAACCAAAACGTTTTATACAATTAGGATCAAAAAATTACTTATCGCAACTCTATCAAGACATTGATGCAAAGCTTTGACGTAATAAAAGCTTGACTGATTTTTCATATTTTGATATCTGCAGACCCTGTTTTATCACAAATTTATATAAAACACTTTATTTACAGTTGTCAAAATCTTTTGAGTTTGGTCACTGAGCATGAGCAATTAGCTGTAGCAGAGCTTTCTACCGGTGAAGAGCTAGGTAGCATAAACTCAGAAGTACCCAAACATTTGCCAACGTAATCTTATTCATGTACGTGTGGAAGATATTTGCTACGAAGAAGCAACTCGTACTAATAATGTTTGCTTGACTAGCAAAAGTCAGCTGACAAAAGGATTGAACTTGATAGCCTAGTTGTTGCTGAGTTTAGCCAAGCTAGATTTTCACCGATAGAATGATCTATTACAGATTATAACTTTGCTTGCAAAGTGTAATCAAATTTTTATTTTGTTGTGGTCTTATTGATAAAAAGAGCAAAACGATTTATGCACTTTTGAACTATATTTTTTGTACTGTGTATACATTGTTACTATACTAAAGCACTTTTTGTTTGTAAATTGTAATGAAAAGTAATGATAAATAACATTACACTTGAAATAGATTTGCAGGCTACTCGCTGGTCAAGCACCTAGATTCAATAGTATAAGTAGCAGCATAAACACCTCAGGTATTAAACCATAGAAAACGTGTTGATTTAAATTACAAGGCTAAAAGGATTCTACAGTGTATTGTCAGCTGTCGTATGTTTTGTTAATTATGTCACATATTGTAAGTGACAATTATTTGACGTTAAATACTTTATCGTTTCAGCTGTCTACTGACTGTTTGTTTGATAAGCATGCCTGCTGAATCCCTATCAACTCCACTTTCTGCGATACTTTCCCACTAAGAATGTCACTTAAAATTGCTTTGATATATTCAACCGGTGATACATACTGGTCTTCAAAAAGCATATCACATGTATTATCAACTTTAGAAGCCAACTGATATTCTTGTATTTTCAATCATTTCAACCATTTTTTGAAGAATAAACGAAGACGACTCAATGAATATTCTTGCGCAGCTTTAAGCATTTGAGTTACTATGTAAAGTAATAGGTTTTCTCCCGTCGAAAAACGCAAAGACATTGCTTTGCGGCTTCACACCATCGGCCTGTCAACCAAGCATGAGCAACGAGTTATTTATTTACAACGCGAATCTTATCACTCTTTCTTTAATTGCACGTATGTAGGCATATGTTTTTGTGAGCTTCTCTTAACTCTATCTGCCCCTGGATGGGGACGACTTGACCCAAAGCAAATTAAAACTGCTGCAACTCTGCAACCATTTAAGCAAAATGTTTGAAATTTTTTGACTTTTCCAACAATTTATCTAGTTTTTGGTTGATTCTTATTTTACAGACACCTTCATCGTGGTTTTAAACTTAACATAGCGTTTTCAAAACTCACTTTAGCAAAATTCATCATATTTTGCTTTTATATATTAAAGAATAAAGGAGAAAGAGCAAATACGCTATATTCAACCGTAAAGCGTCGCGTAAACCACAGAATTCTTTAGAAAAGAGCGTAGGCGTTTCTCTGCAGGCTTTGTAGTGATCGCGATGAGATTTGATAACGGAGTTGGAGGAACTTTGTTTATTGGAAAATTATCAATTCTGACGAATAATGTAGTTGTCCAGTTGTCATACGGATATATGACGTGTTTTTGTCACATGAACAGGTATATTTATGGACAACATTTGAGCAGAAAAAAACGAGTAGAGGAAATTTATGGTTGAAACACGAAATTATTTTAAAAGCGTGGTGGACTATTTTTATATCAGTGCTCAGTCTCTCACGAAACAATCCAGCCAAGCGTTTATCGAATTTAATGGTGGGGTACCAATATGCGGAAGGATTAGATAATGATTTAAGTTAGCGATATTGTTAAGGAAGTCAGTGGGGAATTGTCTGTTATGTTGGTTAAGTTTATTCTTAAATTTGTCCATCACATTTAAGATAAAAGATACTGGGTAGCAATTTCGTTTAAATAAAGAGATGATAAAGTTAATTTTGGTTTTCAGTAACAACTCATTTGATGAATATAGATTGGCACTATGCAATAAACAGACAATAAGGGCTCGTTTCCAGTTTTCCAGGACAAAGACGCTATACTGCTAAAGTGTAAGAGCACACTGGTAAAAGTTGGTTTGCGGTACACACCAAGATCGAATTCTCTGTCGCAAATTGTTATTTAATATCAAGAAATGGTAGTGAGGGGGCTGAGGCCTCCTCACACATGTAGAACAAAGGTGTTTAAGCAAGTTGAAGAACAATTGAACGTCTGTTGATGAATGAAAGATGGCAAACACATCGACCACATAACGCACATAAAACGATAGAAAAAACGAAAGATAATGATCAAAAATTTTTCTTTCAACCGTTCCAAGAAACCAATTAGCTAGCTTAGGGTCTAAAGCAGTGGTTCTTTTTCTTTCCTACCCCTGGGTCCCCTATTTCTAAAGATATTGGCTTGGAGACTCTTTGTCTGCGCAATCTGCAAAGGAAGTGTACGTTCAAAGAACAAACACTATTGTGATAAGGTGGATAAGTTGTTTACTACTGGATATCTAATTAATCAAAAAAAACTCTCTTTGTGCAAGCACAACACAAGGGGTTAGTGGAATATCATAATTTACTCGGCAAAACACAGCACAAATGATTAGTCAGTGTGACTTCTGTTCTTGTCTATTAGAAACAAGCTTATCAATACGGGGTTAAATATTGCTGAGAGCAACTCTCATGTCATTTGCAACTCTGAGACAATTACGTTACGTAGTTTTAATATTACCTAGAGCAGACATGGCAGCTTCACAGAAGTATGTCGTTGGAAATGGAATTAATGCTTCCAGAACTTTTTTTGGCCAATTCAGAATATTCTTGCAACATACTGCACCAAAATTCTATCAGTGAGGAGTAGCTGAACTTGGTCTTTGCAGCTTGAGAGCTCTGCAATTCCAGATGTTACTCATGAAGGTTGAGCTGCTCATTGCCGCTCATCTCAGCAATAAAAGGCTGCTGAATCCATGCTGAAGAAGGTTCAGATGTTGGAAAGTAATCTTAGATTTTTTCTCGAGGTTGG
The DNA here is from genome assembly GCA_963675345.1 of Trididemnum clinides. Lineage (NCBI taxonomy): Eukaryota > Metazoa > Chordata > Ascidiacea > Aplousobranchia > Didemnidae > Trididemnum > Trididemnum clinides. The sequence goes on along the minus strand of OY776299.1, from coordinate 989,573 downwards.
TTATGTGATCATCAACTAAAGCAGTCAGCCATTTGTTAGTTTCCTGATCACCAATTTTACTGTCTAACAGTAAAAATATAGCAAAATTCTGGTTTCTTATTCTCTTTTTCCGTAGTGATAACTTCTTTTTGAAGGCGGAGACTTTCTCTGCAGCCTCTATCTGAGATTGTTCTTTTCCCTGCAGAGAATAACTGAGCTCATTCAAAAGACTAAAGATGTCTGCCAAATAAAAACTTTCAATTGGAATCTATTGTCATCAAATAATGTTGCAAGTTCCACAGACCCATGCTCACGAAGAAGCACAGCAACTTTAGTGACAAGTTCTGCAACACGGGAGACCACTTTTCCTCGCGATAACCACCCACTTCGGTGTGGAAAAAAGGTACTCATGCTCCTTTCCAAGGTTGTCGCAAAATGCTTTGAATAGTCGGGAATTCACGGTCTTGCCACGAATGAAACTCACAGCCATTACTACAGAATCAAGAACACTTTTCAATTCAAGAGGGAGTGTCTTACAAGCTAACACGTAACATGTATACTTGCGATTTGTTACTATATGCGGAGCAACTTGTTTCATTAGGGCTACAAAACCGGATCGATGCCCTATCATAGCTGGCCCACCATCTGTGCATATCGAACCCACTTTATTCCACGCTATTGAATTTCATGAAGAAATGCATTAACAAGATCAAAGACGTCTTTAGCTCTAGTTCTCGGCTTCATTTCTTGACAAAATAAAAACTTGTCCAGAATCGCGTTTTCTCTAACAAATCTCACGTATGCTACTAATTGGCTTATTGACTTGATATTCGTTGTTTCATCAACTTGAAGTCTTTGTTGGTGTCTCACCAGCTGTGTGAGGTGCTTTTGCTTTTGGTTTTGCTATTACCAAAGAAACTTCATATGAAGCGCGCAGGAGTGGTTGAGAAGTTAGGCAAAAGCCTAACGCACGGAGCGTTCCCTCACATCATAACGAGCTCTTTTTGCTTTGAACATTTCAACCGAGACCGTATTCTCTTTACGCTTCAATTCGTTGTGCCTCTTCAACTTCGAAGGCTTTAAGGAATCGTTGTCCCAAATGGTATTGCACAATGTGCACTGAGCATTGTCAAGTTTATCACAACCAATAACTTTTGTGAAACCATACCCAACGTAAGAATCGTCCCAGAAACGTATTTTATGTTTATTTTTCGCAGCCATTAGTAAATAAAATGATTATGATCGAAAAAAGCGAAAATAATGACTAATTGAAAAGTCTTAATTATACTAAAAGTGACTAAATGATACCAATTCACTTTTGTGGTAATCGTATGTAAAATGTAGAAATAATATAGTAAATATTAAAAGGGAATAGGCACAGTGATTGTCTTAAATTCCCTTCGCTCTTTCATTGCTTAGATTGTAAAATTCTATCCTGGCCGGTAGCAACTAGCTATCAGATACCAGAAAGCTGCTGGGAGAAAATTGGGCACTCTGATATTCTCGGTACCTAAAGTTTTCTGTTTCTTCCTTTCACGCAGTGAGGTTGTGAGTAGAGCTAGAAGAGAAAGTGCCACAACTGCAACCTTTATACTTCAACCCTCAAATGCTTTATTAAATCTTATCTCTTATGGCTAGGGATTTAATGTTTAACCCTCAATACAGAAACAGCTAGTTGGATGATCACATGCTTCTCTAGTAGCGTTAGTTGTGTAGCGATCGTGTAACCTTTGCCCTTAGGCCTACCTCGCGCGTGTTTGTTTTCCTATATTACTACATCATGTTTTTTTCATTTTCGTAGAAACGTGAGTCATGCATTCCTTCCTCTTTTTATAGTGATTATGTAACCTTTGCCCTCACCTCACCTATGCGCATCTGTTTCAAATATTGTGGTCTCGCGTTTCGTTATGTTTGCGTAGAAATGTGAGTGATGCATTCCTTCGTGATTCCGAACATTAATCCTCGTGCTTCGTTTTATTTTTCGTAGAAACGTGACTCATGCATTGCCCCGTCTTCACCCCATGAAAAATTATTCCTTGCACCCTTTTTACATTTTTTTGAGATATAAATATCTCTTGGTCGTTGGATAAAACACCATAAATCAGAAAACAGAATCAACTTTTGGACTGAAGATGCCACTAAATTTTAAAATTGTACGATAATTTTTGGTGAAAAGTTTAATAAACAAAACAGAGAAAATTCGTGTCAACTGGAAACTTTAGGATATAATTCAATGTCAAAGAACTCCCGTGAACTTAAGTAATTAAATGTAGGTCTGTAGGCTCATGCTACAGCACCTCACGCCTCTGGCGCTACAGTTGCATCATTCTCACCAGAATTATCTTAGTTACTGCCGTCAGTTATAAATTACTTCTTCAATGCTGTTGTTTAAGCTTACACAATTGCACTCTTGATAAAAGAGTCACCACTACATAGCTTTATTCACCTAACTAATTTTTAAATCTGGAAGCGAAAAATATCAGTCTTTCTGTAACAAGACCTTGAAACAGGTTTAGCAGTGGGATTGTTTTTCTTACTCTGGTTTCCGATCTTTTCTTACTCTTGTCTATAATATGTCGTAAAAAACAAAAAAATGACGACCTATTGCATCAAACTAAAACAAATAATTTGTTCACCACTAGAACGATGTGATACTGCCTACGTTTGACTATAGATAGCATATTAACAAAGAAACAAAGAGTATCTCATTTGCGCGCATTGGGCTTGTCAAGTAAATACGTCATGCAAGGCATGCCACGTGATCGCCGATTACAGAGCATGACGGTCGATTCTTTACTAGACTCGCATGTTACTGTAAAAACACTGTTATTATTAGTCACAGTGGTGGTCGTTGTTATTTGTGCATTTGAGGGTTAAAAGAATACAGTTTGGCACTCCTTTTGGGGAATCCCAGATTTTTCAATGGAGACCCCGTTAAGAACCGCTAGTCTAAAGGATTAAGACCTAAAGAATTACCCACAGCTATGCCGTCAATTTCCAAAAATAGTTTGCAAAAATTTTGTTTGGGGTACAGAATTTTAATATGGCTTTGAAAAAATTGTTTGAGCCATAAGCTTTTCGTGACGCTCTCATCAGTGGTGGTATCGCGTCAAAAAGGAAGATCTAGAGTGAGTAAGTGTTTATGTGGTTAATTTGGACGTAGGCAATCAAGACGAGCCAATGATAGCGCTAGTATTGTAAAGCGTGCCAAAGAAAAAGATTTTGCAATAGCGAAACGTTGGATAAAGCGCAGCAAGAGGCTAAACAGAAACGCCGCGAATATCGAAAGATGGTTTGAAGGTTCACACCGACATAAACCACAAACATTATATTGAAAAAAATTTACGTATTGCAAACAATGTATCCAACCCAATTTGACGAGACCATCCCTGGACGCGTTTCGTCCTCTTGGACTCCTCAGCAGGGCCTGTCCCGTCCCCCAAACCAAACCCTTTATTTGCAATAACATAAACTCGTTTTTTCCATATGCAATAGCAAACATGCGTCGGACAAGTGGTGCAAGCATGTTCATGACAGATGGTGAACCTAATGGAGACACTCGGGCTTTTGCTGCAAAATGAGGCTCGCAGAATCCACTGCGATCCACAGACTAAGACACCTCAAAGCAACACCTTGCTGCCGAGAGCGCCCTCACCTTTTGTGACGGAAGAATCCACTCCAACGACCCAACGCAGGTGGAATGATTAATTAGATGACGTTATGCAAGGTTAATTAATGGTTTGAAGGTTCACACGGACATAAACCACAAGTATTTCAACCAGATCAATTCGTTCTTTCGACAATTTATTATTCAAATTTAACGTTTCGCTCCCCTTAGTTACCGGGGAGCTTCTTCAGAAAACGGTAGCTGTTAATAATGTGACATACAAACTGTACAACATAAAAATATAAAGACTACCTGTATTACTACACACTAAAAATTATATTATTTATCAACAGGGCAGGCAATCACGTAATAACAAAAACATTGTTACATCACAAATACAGGAGTGTCCAAGTGAAAAGTGTGGAGACAAACACACTATAAACAGTCGGAAAATTTGCACCATCATTGCGATTAATAACATTACATGAAAAAGCCTTTTGATTTATCAAAAAACTTTCCGCAACGCGACGTCTGTATGCATGTGATTCTGACTTCAGAATTTTGACATTATCCCAATCTATTCTATGATCGATTTATTGATTTATTGAGTTACAAAGGCAATCTACGCGCTTTATATGCATGTTCATACGAGTGAAGTGGTTATTTCACAGTGTAATAGTATTGCAAATAATGAAAAGCCCCCCCCCCCCCAACAATTTGACGAGACCATCCCTGGACGCGTTTCGTCCTTTTGGACTCATCAGCAGGGCCCGTCCCGTCATGATCAAAAACCAAAATCCCATATTTGCAATAATATGAAAAATTTAGTATCAATCTATTACAAATTCCTTCGCATACATCACACGCGCAGCGCATGCTATCACTTTGGTACGGGGATCCCATCCGTATCGAAGATGCAGTATACCACTCAAAGAGTTTATAGTAAACGAGATCTATTTGAAACCCTTACCTCTATGAACATAGCACGTGATCACCATAACCGTATCATACATTGATTTGTTGAGTTACAAAGGCAATCTACGCGCTTTATATGCATGTTCATACGAGTGAAGTGGTTATTTCACAGTGTAATAGTATTGCAAATAATGAAAAGCCCCCCCCCACAATTTGAATAAAGCACTCTCAATAAATCAATGTATGATACGGTTATGGTGATCACGTGCTATGTTCATAGAGGTAAGGGTTTCAAATAGATCTCGTTTACTATAAACTCTTTGAGTGGTATACTGCATCTTCGATACGGATGGGATCCCCGTACCAAAGTGATAGCATGCGCTGCGCGTGTGATGTGTGCGAAGGAATTTGTAATAGATTGATACTAAATTTTTCATATTATTGCAAATATGGGATTTTGGTTTTTGATCATGACGGGACGGGCCCTGCTGATGAGTCCAAAAGGACGAAACGCGTCCAGGGATGGTCTCGTCAAATTGTGGGGGGGCTTTTCATTATTTGCAATACTATTACACTGTGAAATAACCACTTCACTCGTATGAACATGCATATAAAGCGCGTAGATTGCCTTTGTAACTCAATAAATCAATGTATGATACGGTTATGGTGATCACGTGCTATGTTCATAGAGGTAAGGGTTTCATATAGATCTCGTTTACTATAAACTCTTTGAGTGGTATACTGCATATTCTATGATCGAATTCCATAACATGTTGACTCAGCGCTGACTTTTTAGTGTTAAAAGTCTTGACCGCATCAGTATGCTCCCGTTTTCTGGTTCTAACACTACGTCCTGTTTCACCTACATACACAGCATTGCAATCCCGGCTGAATTGAAATTGAATCCTCCGTTTTTATGGTTACGTTATGTTGATGATGTGTATGCTATTATGGAAAAAACTGAGGTCGAGCCCTTTCATGATTACTTAAATACTAAATCTACTTCAATAAAGTTCACTAAAGAATTGGAAAAATCAGGACAATTAGCTTTTTTGGACGTAAGCATACAACAGATGGAAGATGGATCCCTTGCAGCATGCGTATACAGGAAACCAACACACACGGACAGGTATCTTCAATATTCGTCTCATCACCCGGTTAATCAAAAGGTTAGTGTGGCTCGTACATTATTCTCCAGAGCCAACAGTATCACATCCAATAACGAAAAAAAGATTGAAGAGTTTCATCAGATAACAAAAACCTTAAAAAATAACGGATTTCCCAGTAACAAATGTAATTTTAAGAAGTACTTGAAAAATCATAATTTCAGAAAAACAGAAAAACTGAAGCGGTTCACTTCGATTCCCTATGTGCAAGTTGTCTCCGAACCTATTAGCCGAATTTTGACTCAAGTTGGTATCGGAGTGGCTTTAAAATCACATCACACGTTGTCTTCGTTGTTTCGCAAACCTAAAGATGTTATTAATTTTGAACAAAAGCGTGGTTTCGTGTACAGTCAACTTCGGATACAAGAGATCCGCCGGGACCAGCTTAATCAGTCTCTTATAACCGAATTCTCTTATAACCGACTGCCGCAAAGTTCGATCCGATACCCTAAGGACCTTTTGCGTAGTCCCTTATAAGCGAAAATCTCTTATATCTGAATCTCTTGTATCCGAAGTTGACTGTATCAAATTTCTTGCCGGGATTGCAATGCTGTGTATGTAGGTGAAACAGGACGTAGTGTTAGAACCAGAAAACGGGAACATGCTGATGCGGTCAAGACTTTTAACACTAAAAAGTCAGCGCTGAGTCAACATGTTATGGAATTCGATCATAGAATAGATTGGGATAATGTCAAAATTCTGAAGTCAGAATCACATGCATACAGACGTCGCGTTGCGGAAAGTTTTTTGATAAATCAAAAGGCTTTTTCATGTAATGTTATTAATCGCAATGATGGTGCAAATTTTCCGACTGTTTATAGTGTGTTTGTCTCCACACTTTTCACTTGGACACTCCTGTATTTGTGATGTAACAATGTTTTTGTTATTACGTGATTGCCTGCCCTGTTGATAAATAGTATAATTTTTAGTGTGTAGTAATACAGGTAGTCTTTATATTTTTATGTTGTACAGTTTGTATGTCACATTATTAACAGCTACCGTTTTCTGAAGAAGCTCCCCGGTAACTAAGGGGAGCGAAACGTTAAATTTGAATAATAAATTGTCGAAAGAACGAATTGATCTGGTTGAAATATCGTTACACTCGACATACGAAGAATGCCTGCTATAATAAACCACAAACATGTGAACCTTCAAACCATTAATTAACCTTGCATAACGTCATCTAATATCGAAAGAGTTTGAGAATGTAAACAAACTCTTTCTGTCTGCATAACATCGGGCGCTGAGTCGTGATTTATTTAGCCTCTAAGAGATCAAGGTGAAAAGAGCTGCGTGCTGTGGCGAGGATTGAAAACCGCTTGTTATGATAGTTTAACGCACATTGATCATTTTCCAAAAGATGTTGATCAATGGCAAAGTCACAGTCCGGTGTGGTGTCGTTTTGTTCGCACGCTCTGTATGGTTGAGATCGAGGTGGACAAGTCAATTGTTGTCTTAACCATTGCGGAACATGTTGCTTGATGCGATCCTGTAGTCGTTGAGATGTTCGTCCTACGTACTGACTATCACATTGGCACTTATATTTATATATTTCTTCACTTTTCTGAGTCGTAGGTAGAACATCCTTGCTGACCACAGGCTGCATGCTCTTTGACGTAAAGACCAAGCGCGTGCTGACGGTACCATAGCAGCTTTCCACAGTGTTTTGACTTCTTTTTCCAAGTTTGTGGAAGGCTTACCTATTCAAGGGATCCTCAGGTACACAGGGCACTTTTCTGGGCCGAATCGCTTAAGGCTGGAGAACCGAGTAATTTTCTTGGCGATCTAAGCGTTGATGACGTTTTTAGAATAGCCATTGTCCAGTAATATTTTCTTGATACGTTCTATTTCTTCATTGCGTCTACGCTTGGTTCAAATCATTAGAGTTTGATGTGCCAATGTAGATATTAGACTTATTTTACGTTTGAGAGGACTGAAGGACTCCCAACGTAAATACTGGCCGGTGAAAATGGGTTTCCGGTATATAATGATTTCAAAACCAGTATCTGTTCTTTCGATGTAAACATCTGCAGACGCGATGGCGTAGTGGTTAGAGCGTCCGCTTCGCAGTCGGTAGACCTGCGGTTCATTCCCCAAGTCGAGTCATACCAAAAAACTTTAATTTTTATTAGTGTGACAAGCGGTCAATTAGTAGATTTAGTCTTGGTTGGGTCTGATTGTTATATAAAAGCGCATTGTTTTTTTTGAGAGTTTGACGAGCGAAGGAATTCAAAGTCTTAAGGTGGGTTATGAATATATTTCATCTGCTCTTGATCGAGAAGTGCGTGAATTAAAGTACCTTAGTGGAAGCCAATCTTTTCCTAGCAATTAAGTTACAACCAGACTTAATTATTCGAGCGATACTACAAGTTGCCTCAATTCTAATAACTAAATAAAAGTTGAAATAGAATCAAAAAATTGCAATAGGTTATATCACTTAGGGCAAGGGTCGGCAACCTTTTACCGTCAAAGAGCCATTTGGACCCGTTTACCACAGCAAGGAGACCGATGAGAGCCAGAATAATTCTACGGAGCATAGGTCATAAGTGTTTTCCAAAACAAAAAAAAAGAAAGGTCTTCACCTGTGGTTAGGTTCATTGATCTGAGTATCATTTCACACTCACTTGCTTCAAAGAACAGCAAAAGAGCCGCAGATGGGAGGCAAAAGAGCCACATGCGGCTCCGGAGCCGCGGGTTGCCGACCTCTGACTTAGGGGAAAGGCATGGTTCCTTTTTATGCTATGGCCGAATTAAAGCAAACGACCCAGGCAAAATGTTAATATCACAAATATTAATACAAAAGCGGAGCCACCAATACGTCAATTATGCTCACTACTAAATAGATCATATCTTTATGAGTCAAAACGATCGCTACTTGGGCGATGCCATCAATTTTGACTGTTTGACCTCCCCCTACACTATTAAAATGTACGAATGGTAATTTGTGACATCATTCTTTCTTTTTAAATACTTCCAGTCTTGATTAATAGACCAACAAGATCACCATTACATGTACAGGAACTACGGCTTATATTTACTAAAAAGATATATTTTTTCCAACCTGAAAATTTGGAAAAACGTAGATTTAACTTCTATGAACATACCTAAGCAAGGAAAAACAAATATGAATCATAATGCGTACCCAAGCAGAAAGTTTGAGGCCAAATCAAAATTAACAACGTCGCCGTGTTAACTCGCCCTACATGGAATATATTAATGGTATTTTGCTTTAAAATAGATTTATAGAGCTACCGGGATCAAACCAAACATTTGGATAAAAGCAAGGACTCTTTTCACTTCCCAGAGCACGTCAAGCAAGAAAAAGAACATGCTACATGATGCGGAGCCAGCGAGGACTTGAGAAAGTTCAAGGGGAAATCCAAAGAAAACAGCGTCACTGTGTGAAATCGCACCGCTCAAAAGACAATTTTGTTATTTTAATTGCAAATACCTTAATATCAGAAATGTAATCACTACTTCCAAACTACGGGAAACGCAAGGTTTCCTTGGGTTCGTGTCAGCACTGAACAGAGTGCTCAGACCTAAGGCATAGCCAGGATCTTGAAATGAGATATTCTATTAAGAAAAGAAGCACAAAAAGTCGTAAAAATCTTTTGTGCAGAAAACACATAAACTTTTGGTAACTCTTCACACAAGAGCCTGATAACTGAAGCCGGCTTGGCCGGCTGAACCAACACTCTCAATCCTGACGTAACTAATTGGCCGGCTGAACCAACACTCTCAATCCCGACGTAACTAATAGAGTTCTACCGGTGACACTGTCGAATATACTATAAAGCAAGAATTTTTTTATGCTGATACGCTGCCTGTTAAGGTATTTACGGCATTGTAACCAAATTCCAAGTTTAAGAAAAAATCAACATGAAACCATAACTATAACAATTTGTAAAACTGATTTTAGAAAGAACATTTGTTTGAAAATGGCTCGGTCTGATGCGCCCCTACTGAAATATGGTTAATAAATTTGGGAAAGCCATAGCCGCTTTGTCGCTATGCCGGAATCAAGACAAATAGCGCAGCCAAAAGAACTTAATATCACAAATATAAATAGGAAAGGTGCAACACTACATCGCAAAATACTTGGTCCACTACAGTGGACCCAGTATTAGGCCCCACAAGTGTGACGATCTAAGCTATGCTTTATTAAAAGCCTCTAGCTTCTTATTGGTCACCAACTGCACTGAAGAGACCTGATAGGTCGAAACAGTGTCACTGTCTGCAATTCATGCTTTGTTGTACAATGTTGTAGCCAGCAAATCAAAATATAGTGCTGAATAACAGCAGCAGAGCATACGCTATTACTATCACTCAATTAATGTAAGCACGTTTTATTCCTCTACAGCCTGTTTCACTTGAAAATGCGATTCTCAGGAGAACTAAAACTCGACGCATCAATTAACAGGAGTTCACCAAAACAATGAAACTAGAATAAATAAGTATTATCTATTTCTATTTATTGACTTTTATTGTTTTGGTGAGTTCCTGTTTGTAATCGTTACGTCGTTTTTAGTCCTTCTAATAATCGCATTTTTTCGTAAAACATACTGCTGAAGAATAATATAAGTTTATAACCATTGGGGGGTAATAATACCTATTACGCAATCAAAAATTAATTATTAAAAAGAAGGAATACTGCAGTCCACTTGCGAAACTATCATATTTTCTTCAGCCAATCAATTATCAACACAAAAAACTGAGAAAAATGTTTAAGCTTTGAACATTATTGACCATTTTTACACAAGAGGTTGGGCGCTGGGTTATTTATCTGATTAAAATGCGATCAATGCCTAATTAGTATGTTCTGTAGCTTTGCTGGAACACTCCGCAAGTTCAAGTTGTGATTATATTCTTACGATATCTTACTAAGTATATAATTCCTCATTGCATCATAAAAGAACTGCCAAGCAATACTTATCACAAAGAAAAGTAAACCGATTCAAATATATATAATGGAGGAACACAATCTCAGAAAAAATTTGAGGAAACATCTCAAAAAATGTATGCCTTTTTTCACATTATCTGCTTACTAAATTCCATGTTTTTAAATGTCTGCAATCATTAGAAAACTTCTATCATTGACTTTCCGTGTAGGTTCCATTGTTGGCTATGCCACTCGCATCCTTATATCAAATAAGTAAATGATGCTGGACCAATAAAAATATGCATAATATAATAAGTAAACCAATACAAACAAGCAAAGTATAAACAATTAAACACTGTTATTCTGTTGGACATTTTTGGTCATTTTCCTGTTCCTTTGCCACATCTCCACAGGTGTCGTTCAAAACGTCATTATTTTCCCGCTTCATTTGCACTTCCTGCCATTCATAATCTTGTTGGAGTTCTTCGAATTTGCTTTTAAAAAAGCCGTTCTAAAAATTGTTTTGCATCAGGTTTTTGGTTTTCAAAGAATATTTTGCAACTTTTAATAGTTAAACAGAGTAAGACAATAAACCAGCTGCAACGCTAAAAAAATCGCAATTAAGTTCTTAAAACAGTTTTTAACGTCTTAAACGTTTTAAGGGTTTTTAATGCATATTAAATTAATGTGCTAGTCTCAAGATCAAAGTAGGTCTACTAAAAAGTTAATCAGAGTTAACAGCGCATTTCGTAAAGTTGAGGATCTTTTTTTAATTAACTTTTTGAAACGGAGAATCTTGTTCAATTTGATTTCTAAACAAACCTAAAGACCTATTTTTTTGATTTTGCTTTTCAAACGAGCATGAAGAACTTCTTCTTTTCACATTTTTTGCTACTGCCGTACAATATGGACGCCATTCGTGTAATTTACTTCTAATCTTAGGGCTGCATGTTAGCTAATCCTTACAGTCAATAGTACTACCACCTCACAGATATTTGAATTATCTTAATCAAAAAAATAGAATTGCAGTCTAATCTCTCTCTGTGCTGTTTATTTATTTTTCTTTGTTCCGACCACGTCGCAACTCAGCACAAAATCGGTCTGACATGGGTTAAATTATTGTTTTGGAACAAATTTCCTGCTAGGGGTGCAGGCTTGCAGCCGGTATAATTCGTGCGAACGTGAACTAACTTGGGTAAATTTACGTATATGATTCTTGCAGAAATTAGAGTATTCATTCTCGAAGCTTTTCGTCTGACACTTTTCAAGAAAATCCGTCAGAAATAGAGTGAAAAGGTTAAGTGAGTCACTTGTATAGAGACACAATTGACGAAAAAGAAAAAAAGGGAAAAGCTACATCGTGATTGGTAAAAGAAGCGACCAATGGAAGGAGCGGAAACTAATGTGTATATCTTTATTGTGTCTCTATATAACTGACTCACTTCAACTTTTCACTCTATTTCTGACGGATTCTCTTGAAAAGTGTCGGACGAAATGCTTCGAAAATGAATACTCAACTTTCTGCAATTTTCAAATTCTGTACCACAAATCAACTCTTCAAGTATATGATTCTTTCTGATTCCTATATCTCCAACGTTTTTGTTTGGATACGGGTGTATGCCACCACAATAGTGTCAATTGTTTTTCTGCACTGATTGAATAAAATTATAAGAAATAAGAGTAGAATCAAGGATGGATCAAAGTAGGTAAGAATTAACTCTTCTCATTCAAGAATCCTAATGCAGCATCGACAGGCTGGACAGGATTGCTGGTGAAATAACCACAGCAGCTGTTTTTTCATTACCAGGTCTCATTTAAGAAGAGAATCTTGAAAATAGCTTCGAGATGATAAATTTTCTTCAAGATAAATTGATAAACTGGAAAGCAACTGTGAAGCTATAGTTAAGCCTATTGACGATGTAGAACTGTATGACTGATCAAGCTGTTGTAATTGTTGTGGTTGTTCTAAATACTAGGAAAGGAAAGGTTTTTGGAACATAAAACTTATTTTTAATGTACTCAGACCGAGAATTTTTTTTCAGGTAGCTAACATAGACATCGCTCATCCCCCTTTTTTTTTTACAAAAGAATTTACTTCGATGATAGTCAAATTCGTGTGAAGGTTTCAAAGAAATCAGATTTTTGCCAAGAAAGACTACGTTAGGAAAACAGGTCTCATCAACATGGAGTTGCCTACAAGAAGACGTCTTTAATTACATTATTAGGCAAATGCAACATTTGACCCACAATCGATTTGAACTTTCAGAGTGATATCAAAATGTCGCACAATGAAAAAAGTGCACCGCAAGCTACCAAAGTGATACTGAAATAATAATTTTTTTCAACTAATACTCCTTTTACAAATAGGTAAAGCAGCTTAATTAAACTGCTTCTGGGTTTTTCTTTTCTTGCACATTCAGCAGCTCAATATAATGATAATATGCTGCACCAGGTACCTAACCAGTGTGATTCAAAATTCACCTGTACTTTTCAACCCTTAATTGGTTTCTAGTTAAATTCCATAACATTGATTAATGCATTCAAAATTGCTGGCTACTTGTTTGCTTCAAATACCACACTCGGTTTGGAAAACTTATTTAGCAGCCGGAATGTTCTGGAAAAATTTTTACTCCTTTTGGGCCAACTTTTGGTATTTGTTGCAATCTTTTTCTTTTGTGTTACTTCAATTCATTTATTTATTAGTTATTTTTATTAATTCTTTTACTCTCACTATACATAATCTAATTCTGCTTCAAAATTAATGGTCTTTATACTAACTAAATTACAAAAAATATTTTATGTAAATTATGTGATTTCAAAACCCTTATAAAGCATAAATCAAATGCTTGCTGTTCACATTACAATGTATTCCAACATCAATATGTCCAAATTGGCAGTGCTTTTAAACAATTTTGACATTAAATGTCAAAATTGTCAAAATTGTTTTAATCTCTAAATGTTCACTTTTTTTTTGCTTGCTAAAGATGATTTATTCATCTGTTTAGGCCAACAAACTCATTTTTAATCCTGAAAACATATAATCGTTTTTTAAATTTAATGTCTGACACATCAAATATGAATCTGGATTCTAATTCTGGCAAAAATTTTCTTAATTAATCTAATGATTTTTGCGTAAGCAATATAGAAACTTGTTACGTGATCACTAACACTACCAATAACGAATGGCTTTTCAGCTCTTGGAATTAACCTTAACCTTTTCGATTTGCCATGATCCAACTTTCATCAATGAAAAAATTTTGAATTTACATTTGCGACAATCGAACAAATGATAAATCAATGCCTTTTGGTGCTAATAACAATTTATCTCAAAAAGACAAGGCCCCAACTGAATCTTTTTAATTACCTTAAAAACGTGTTGAAATATATTAACAATTCTAATAAAAACCAATTATAATTGGCGGCCTTAACCTCAATTCGCTTTAGTTTGAAACACCTGCGAATGACTTATTAATCAGAATTATGCTTAACTAGAATTTTTAGTTCCTCTTAAAAAAAAAGCCTACAAAGTTTACTGACTCATGCAGTTCTTTAATTGATCACATACGGACAAATGCAGCCAGAATAAACTTACGAAGCGGAATGCTTCCAGAAAATGCATCTGATCATTTACCGGCATTGGTAACATCTAATATTGGTAACTCTGAAATTCCAAATAATTAAAACAGCAGAATTTTTCTCTCGCTAATTTTATTTTCTTTCAGCTAACATAGATTTTGAAAAAACCCTGACTAAATAGAGGACATTTTACCGGATAAAATTTTTTGAATGAGTATGGGAAGGTCGCATATGACGTCACACATATCGCGCGAAAAAAAGTGGCTGACCAAAAGCTGTGATTTATGCTGGAAAGGTATAAGACGAACACCAACGTTTGGGGTTATTTTGAAAACTAATGAGAAATTAATTAAAAATTGAAATGAACTATTGCTAGTTGGATCCTCGGAAACAAATAATATTAATTAAAAGCAATTTGGTTGAGGTTAGGTCTTTGAGTTGGCTAGTCTAAACTTAGTACTGTGTGCCAATTTAAAAAATTACCCGAAAGAGAAGTGACATCTTAATACCATTTGCTCCTCAGTTAAAAATAATATTATACCAATTAGATACTCGTCGGTACATTAGCAAAAACAATCATTATCTGATCATTACTACCGGTACCGTAACCACCGGTACTTTGTGTGACAAACAGATAATGGAGCCAAGCAATCTACCCGTCGTGGTGGCCCAGGTTGACGAAAAACATGCAAACAGAGCATGAGCTCATACGCCTGAATAAATGAATCGGTTCCGTAAGTTTTTAAATTATCCTTGGTTTAGCAGCCTAGGCAATAGCCCAAAAAATTGTTTAAGTAGTAGTTAAAGTCACGAAATTACATCTGATATATCAATACGACTGGTCTGCAAGCACTTTTGACAAAAAAGTTTTAAAAATTACTGATTTTATCCATCAATATCTAATTCAACATATGACAAACGGTACAGAAGTCTGCCTTGTCATTTAGGCTACAGTATAATTTAAGATTACAACTTTTCAATATGCTTACGCAACTAAATATACTGTATAAGTCGCACATTACAATTAACTTAAACTCAGCATTCCCAAACACGCTGATTAATTGAATATGAAACCCTACCAGAAGCTAGCTACAATTAAGCCTACATGTTTAGCCCATAAAATTAGCCCAACTATTAGCAATAACAAGCAAGCCTGGCACCTCTTACATTACTTTGACTTCAGATTCATTCCTTAACATCAGTAAAATAACATATTTAACATTCATTTAACAACTGTCACCTTTATCCATTTAATTTGCAAAAAACGATTTCACTCCTATTCAATTCAATGCAAAAACACTGAAAGAGGTCAGCCACTTTTTTCGAAAGCGCATTTTGATGACTTCTGATCACATGCGTGCAACCTTCCTATATGAGTGCAATCAATAACAATTTTCAAAAACATTTTCCCGCAAGCCAGTTCTCTGACAAAAAAAGAAAAAGTCAAATGTGGTTTGACAATAAACCAAAATAGTTCAAAAAAAAGACAAGCTTGGCAAAATTTTTGTAAAAACTGGAACATGGGAAATCGCGGTTAAATATAGCCCGATAAAAAACCAAATACTTTTTCCCAATAGCCTACAAAAAGAAATTTTAGTAAAAAGAGAAGCGTAGATAATTCAATCATAATATTTAAGAAAACTTAAGAAATTCTGAACAGTTTGCTAGGCAGTGGCTGACCTATCAATCTTCGTCAATTACTTGCATAATCATTGCTTCAACGCAGCACAAAACCTTCAGAAGCAGCTTCCTAATGTTCATGTTTCTCCAAAACTATTCATGGGTACCAGTAATATATCAATTACTTTCCTCTACCATATAGCCCCTGCTGAAATTTGAAAATTGATTGCAATTATGTTTTGATGGTATCTTTCAAAATTGATAAAATATCTGCTCGATAACGCTATTACAGTGTTAAGTCCTATTTTTAACATCAGCCCGTCGCAAGATAGATTTATGTCAAGCTTAAATTTGCAAAAGTTGTTCCCGCATATATAAAAGGTAATTCCAAATGTGTGACAAGCTATCACCCAACCAGCCTGTCATCCTCGTTTTCAAGGATTCTTGAAAAAAATTATGTTTAATCGCGTTATTCTTTTTTCCGATTTTTTTTTATTTTTATTTGCCATATTTATCCTCTATTCACGAGAAAGCGATGTATCGCTATGTCTTGAACGGTAAGTCCGCACTCGCTTAGGAGTTGCCATTTCCGGGTTACCTGTCTTCCACATAAAGGTGGGGCGTCCCGTTAAGTGCCTTGCCCAAGGACACAACAAGCGAACTTGCCGGCTTGTTCTCCACAACCTCCCATAAATGCCGAGCGCCAAACAAGGAAGCTATAAATACCGTTTTCTAAAGTCTTTTGGTATGACTCGACAAGGGGAATGAACCCCAGGTCTACCGACTGCGAAACGGACGCTCTAACCACTACGCCATCGCGTCGGTTCAAATTTCAATCTAATCACGGATTTGAATTTGCCACAACCTTTATTTAAACTAAAAAGACTATTTAAAGCGTCTGCAAAACAACGAGAAACAAAATATTACACTGTTCCTGATAACAAAAGAAAACTACTCGGCATCAGTGATGCCACACCTTGGTTTTTTCACTTACTCCTTGGTTTAACATGTTTTTTTCTTTAATATTTATAAATCTTGCTTTTTGTAAATATCTAAAAGAAAATTACTGTGCAATGATAAAATGAGTTTTAAGAAATTCAAAAATTGTCTGCGAAGCTTAAACTAAACGAGTTTAAAGAGATTTAAAATGGGTTTGTTGACTGCTTTTAGGCTCGCGCAAGAAGGTATAAACACAATTATGTGATTGTTACGTCACTTTGACAATTTTTAAAAACAAGTGCTCTTAATGACATTGTATGACACAGTGATATTTGCCATGCACTGATTTTTAGTTCTGAGTAACTTAATTTGGCTTGCTAGCTATTGAAATTCAAACTCTGAAAGTGTCAAAAGTCGATAGTGGTAAAGTTTTTTAAAAGTTTAATCATAGTTTTTTTTTTATCTCAAACCCTTATCAATGGTCAATGAAAGTACTGAAAAGAAGAGAAAAGGCTGGTATTTACAATCATTTAAAGATGACTGGCTGGAACTCGAAGATTTTAAAGGGTGGCTAAAAAGAGATGAAGCAGACAAAAATGGTAGTTACTGCACTTGTTGCCGCATTCCTCTAAAGAATGCAAGTAAGTCAATGCTAGTAGCACACAAAAATACTAAAAAGCACAACAGCAACTTTGTAGTAGTTAAGTCAGCAATGAATATTAGTCAATTTGTTTCGAAAAAAAGAAGTTCTGATTCCGAAAAAATTACCAATGCCGAAATGTTGTTTGCAGGATTTTTTTCTGAGCACCTCATCCGATTTTCAAATGTATACAGTCAACTTCGGATACAAGAGATCCGCCGGGACCAGCTTAATCAGTCTCTTATAACCGAATTCTCTTATAACCGACTGCCGCAAAGTTCGATCCGATACCCTAAGGACCTTTTGCGTAGTCCCTTATAAGCGAAAATCCCTTATATCTGAATCTCTTGTATCCGAAGTTGACTGTAGCATCTATTTGGTATTTGTAAAAGAGCTTTTCCTGACAGCGATATTGCTAAAAAAGTTAATTGCAAAAGAACGAAACTTTCATATACTATTCAAGATGGAATCGCACAATATGAAAAATTAGAACTGAATGAAATATGCCGTATTCAAAAGTTTTCTGTTATAATTGACGAGAGTACTGATGCCTCAATCACACAAGTTTTAGCTATTGTTATACGATATTTTGATTTGAAGAAGTTGGATGTTACTGATCCCCTACTTGACACAGTTGTGGTAGAAAATGGTAGTGCAGTGAGCTTATTTAATTCATTTAAACATCTCTTTGAGGAAAGAAACATTCCAATTACCAATATTATAGACTTTAGTAGTGATAACTGTTTCACGATGCTTGGTAAAAAAATGAATTCTAAAAATTACTCAAAGATATTTTATCATCAGTTTTTGTATTAGGGTGCGTTTGCCATTCATTTGCTCTCTGTGCAAGTCATGCTGTGTCAGTGTTACCACCGTTTCTAGAATCATTGCTTAAAGATATTACTTCATATTTCTCTCGAAGTAGTAAACGTCAAAATGATTTCACCACCATTCAAGATGTTGTTCAAGCTGTTAATCACAGAATTCCAAAACTTGCACAAACCAGATGGCTTTCCAGAGAAAATGTCGTTTCTAGAATTTTGGAACAATGGAAAGTTCTTGTCTTATATTTTCAGTCTGAATCAAGAAATGACAAAGTTGACGGAGCAAGCAAAATATACAAATTACTTGTTTCTCGTGGGGCAAAACATACGAGTATGTTCTGTTTCCTTCAGTATGTGTTAAGTAAAGTTAATGCTCTCAATTTGGAATTTCAGTCGGAGCAGCTTAGGTTGCACAAATTACACTTAATGGTATCAACAGAGTATAAAGTTATTTTGAGTTTTTTCATGAAAGAAGAAGTGTTCACGCAAATGGATTTGAGCAATATTGATCCCAAAGACAAAAAAATTCACAAACCGATTGAAAATATATATCTCGGTGGCAGAACAATGTCCCTGTTGGAAGAAGAGCCAATTGTTGATGAAGAAAACAATATCGCATTCAGAAATGACTGTTTGAAATTTTTAATAGAACTGTGTGTGCAAATTAAACAGCGCTTTCCTTTCAGTGACGATAACATTATTGCAAAGTTAAAAGTTTTGGATCCAAATATTGCCCATAGCAAGAATTCTCTGATGTCCATTTCAAGTTTAGAAACTCAGTTTAAAACACTTATACCAGAAAACAAGTTGAATGATCTGGATGATGAATATAGAAGTTTTCAAATAACTAAAGATCAACATCATTTCAATCAAAATTTAAAAATTCCAGAGTTTTGGTATAAATTGCGTGAAATTAAAAATGGCCTAGGTCAACCAAAATATATAAATTTATCTGACTTTATGGCAAATATGACATTATTGCCTCAATCTTCTGCCTGTGTGGAAAGAATTTTTTCTCAAGTAAACACAGTGAAAACTAAGAAAACCAACAAATTAAAAGCGAATACTACAAGAGATAGAATTTTAGCTAAGCAGCATGTTACCAAAGGCAATAGCTCTTGGTTAACTTGGCAGCCTAGTAAAGCTTTATTAAAAGACTTTGAGAATGATGGTGCACGCAAACGATATTCTGAGCGTTTAGAAAAACCCAGAAAAGAACAAGGAATGATGAATATCACTTTTGAAGATAGTGATGGAGAATAAATAACTTACAACTAGCTTATTTTCCTACAAGTACTTACAACTAACTTTCATATAAGTACTTACAATCACTATCGATTTGTATTATTTCATAGTACAGGGTGGGCCGTAAATAACGCACCAAAGATTTAAAATAAATTGTGATGTGAAATAATGTAAATATCTTTTCTTTGGGTATCTGTTAAATTTAATTTCAATATCAGTTACTATAACTGTTAAATTTAATTTCAATTCAATTTAATTTAATTTCAAGCCCAAAACGTTTGTTATTATTATCTGAATTGTTTTATATGCTTTGGTGCGTTATTTATGGCCCACCCTGTATATCAGATCTATTTAAAAAAAAACATTTTTATCTATTATTTACAGTGCTTGGGTTTTTTGGGTCTATCTTGGTTTTTTGAAAAGATAATCTTGGTTTTTTCAAAAATCCCTTGTGGCATCACTGCTCGGCATTGTAACACCCACGTGGATTTGACAATTTAAATGCGGCACTAACAAAATTCAAAAGACGAGCTTATTCCATTTAACTGTAATTACAATACCTTGTTTGAACCAATTACAAGCAAACTAACTAATAATAAAAGGATTGTGCATTAATGACGGATATTCAAATCTGACGACAAATTTCTTCTCTGGCTGCCAACTTGGCTTTCGACATAAACGTTCTACGAGCCATGCCACAATATTAATTGTAGATACAGTAGCTGACGCTCACGAAAACAAAAAACTGATTCTGGAAATATTCCCAGATCTAATCAAAGCTTTTGATATAATTGGAAAATCAATTACGTTAAACAATAGATAAAATCATGATACGCTAGATCAGCTGAGCTTATTTATTATTAGAAAATCGATTTCGCCTTTACACAGGCCTTTATTTTCAATTTCTATGTAAAAAACGAAAAACAAAATGCGCAAATCAACTTACCGTAGTTATAATGTACTAAAAAGGAAAGCAGTACTAACTATCTCACATTGGCTAAAAAATAAAAATTGGTAACTCAAGACCGTTCTACAAATACACCGTGAACCTACTTATAAACTAACTACTTATAAACGGCGAATATACTTAGGGAGCTAACTAACCAACTACGCAAAGGAAGAAAATACTACCTCATACTGTTGCTCAACCAAAAACTAAACAGACGATATTACACTAAACTGTACTAAAGACATAAAAAGAAAAAACTAAAACTTTTTACTCGCTCATTGCTAATTACTAAGTAATAAGCTATAGGGGACCAAAAAATTATTACTCAAGTGTTACGTCATAAACATGAAAAAAATGACTTGGAGAATAAATAACTTACAATGAATTGGAAAAAATTGAATTGGAAAAAATCATATGAATTTACTGCGCACTATCATATGAATTGGAAAAAATAGTCGCAACTTGCAACAATATATGTAGGATATGTTTTTGACGTTAAATTGTAAGAAATAATCTAGAAATTAAATTTTAAACCCCTAACAGTGAAAGTTGCTTTCCATTGGAAATTTTAGAAAATAATATATAAATCATAACAGCAAAAGGCAGCAAATTCAGCCCAATTTTTCCACCATAAAATGTGTTTGTGAGTAAATAAGAATTCCTTTATTCATGAATTCGTGACGCAGCATAAAACGATACTAAAGCAAACCATGGAGCATGCTACAGGCTGCGAGTTACACCATAGCAAACATCATGGTAAAGCTATGTTGCGTCTAGAGCAAGCAACGAAATTTTTGTTGGTTTCACTTGATTTAAAATATTTTCTCGAATCTATATTCGATTCACAGGTAGACACAGAATTTATCTTGCTACTATCAGCATGGCACTCAGGTTGGAGTAAACAATTTATTCGTGTGTACGCTTCAAAAAGAAGTGAAAAATCCAGGAGTGGAAGCAGAGGGTGGAATTTCTTTATTTGCTGGAGAGTCTTTCGATTGCACAACCATAGCTTTTTTTGGTGTGGGCAAGATCTTTCTTCTAGGAGAAGCTGTTTTTAAGAGAGCTTTTCATTAGCCCTTTTTCCCAGTTTTCAGTTAAACTAGGCCTTCACAACGGGTAGACTGTTTGGCCCCGCCATCTGTTTGCCACATAAAGATGGAGGCATCGCGTTAAATGTCTTGCCACCAGCGCGACGGTGTAGTGGTTAGAGTGTCCGCTTTGCAGTCGGTAAACTTGGGATTCATTTACCAAGTCGAGTCCTACCAAAAGGCTTTTAAAAATGGTATTCACAGCTATCTTGCTTGGCCCTTAGCACAAAAAGGATTGTGAGGAGAGCAAAGCGGCAAGCTTGCTTGTTGTGTCGTTGGGCAAGACACTTAAAAGGATGCTCCAACCACCATGTGACAGACAGGTGGCGGGATCCAGAAATCTACCCGTCGTGGTGGACTAGTCTAACTGAAGACTAGCGAAAAGGCTGAATAAAAAGCTCATAACCCGAGATGCTTCGACAAAACGAAAAATCTTGCTTATACAACGAAATGTCTTGTCCAAGAACACAATGAGCGAGCTTGCCGCTTTGTTTACCACACCATTCCCTGTTATGATAAGCGCTAAGCAGGAAAAGTGTGAATATCATTTTTTGAAGTCTTTTGGCATGATTCGACTAGAAAAATGGATTCCAGCTCTGTCGAATGCGAAGTAGACGTTCTAAACACTCCGCCATCGTACCGTTAAACATGAATCCAACACCGGCCTAATGGGAAAGCGTGGAATTTATTTTTTAATTTCATCTGATATTTCCCTCTCTGCACCGATGAGGAACTTTTGGCTCTCCGACAAATCGAATTTGATTTGCTCACAAAAAAACCAAACAGTTTTTCATTTGGCCAAGGTCGTGAACGCGTCTTCCGGTGATATACTTGCAGTAATATCACTCGCCAACGACGGTGTTTCCTTTTTTGCATTGGTTGGTTTTCAAGAGCTCTCATATTACACTAGTCTGCAGCTGGTACATCATCCATGTTAACACTATCTGGGAGCTTGGAAACTGTAAGTTGAATATCACATAGCATATCTGCTTTACTAACACCGCCACCGGTTTTTGAACAGCCTTTCTTGTAACAAGCTACAGCCTTTTTTCTTAACGACTTTACGTCGAACCACTTACACTTCCCCTTGTAGAGCAGAAAAGGTCTATTGTCAACAGATAAATCATTGATTGGTATAATACTAACCTTCCGTTTCTCATCTACCATAGCCTTAGTTTTTGTCGAAGTCAAAGTGGAAGTTAAGTATTCGTGGTCTTGCCCAGCCAGCTCTACCAGTAAGTTAACTTCTTTGGTTGTCCGTCGCCGCATCATTTTTAAAATTATTTAGATTTTGCAGTTGAAGCTAGTAACTTTGCCTACACTGCCAACTTTAAAAGTAGGCTGCTGTAATGTGCATGTCGTTATATAGGCTCTCGCAGAACAGCTATACAAATTGCAATAACGACAATAGTTATTATTCTTAGATAGTAGCCTAACTGTTGTGCTATTATTTAAGGTCAATTTTACTCCATTGCTTTTTTTGCACGTGACTTTACTACTGTAAACGAAATTTTTTGCAAATACGAAGACTAAGATTTTTTTATTTTTATTTTTTTTAAACTGGCGCGATGGTGTAGTGGTTAGAGCGTCCGCCTCGTAGTCGGTAGACCTGGGGTTCATTCATAAGTCGAGTCATACCAAAAGACTTTAAAAAATGGTATTCACAGCTTCCCTGCTTGGCGCTCAGCATAAAAAGGGATAGTGTGGAGAACAAGCCGGCAAGCTCGCTTGTTGTGTCCTTGGACAAGGCACTTAACGGGACGCCTCCACCTTTATGTGGCAGACAGGTGGCCCTCCCGTACTTCACCGGATTACAATTGTGAAGTTGCTAACCCAGCATGTCAGACGACTCTTGGGTACCCACCAGTGGCAGTCCACCTTGTTGGTGGTGGGGCTACCAGTCACCCAAGACTGGTTCGAAATGGGCTGCCATCTTTCCCCCAGCCTAATTTCAATTAGGTTGACGGCATGAATCCGAATTGCCGTTCATGCCGTACCTCCATCCCAAGGAAGAGGAGGGGTAAACAAACAAAAGATTTTTTTACGAATATGAAAATTTTTTCTTCGTGTAACACTAATTGAACATTTCTATATAAATAAAAACCAAAATTGTTTTCTTTTTGTAACACAAAAAGTACATGGTTACCTTGACGAAAACAAAGATTTTTTTCATGCAATAATTAAGTCGACCTTTTGTTCCAAGATAGTACAAACCTAATGTCTGCTCAAAAAACTTTACAAAAAATTGTTCCTATTTATAAAATTTGAATATAATTGCAAAGATTTGATAATAAAATGATAAAACACGAACAGCTCAGGAATAACCAATATAGTTGTACGTAAGAGTACAGTTTATTACCCCAGGCCTGTCATAAAGATCACCTTGATGTAGACCCCAAATGAACAGGAATTATCGAGAAACCGCATGTTTCTTATTATACTGCATGCTTTTTTATATCTTGGACGCTACTGTCATGCCACAGTTATTACAACTTCCAAAAGATCAATTTTGTTTGCAAGCGGCTGATAGTGCCAAAGAAGAAAGAGGCCTGATGCCGGCTGATTTTCGTAACTACATTGTAGCCCCTATTTTCCTGCTGACTAAAATTATGCCGCTTGTCCAGTTGTGTATAATGACTAGGATCAGCAAGATGTTCACTGTAATACAACACAGCTATGAGCCAAACCGTTTGCTTTATAACTCATTAAACATGTTGAATTTGTAGAAAACTTGTCATTTTTGTTTCTCTGAGTATGTAGGCCGTTCTTGTCGATAAAACGTTGGCTATATAAATGCTCCAAGATATTTGTATGCTTACTTTTAACTGGCAGCAGCAAATGCGGGGAAAGTCATTGCACTATGGCCACTTTGGGCCTTGGTGGTAAGAAAGTAAACAGATGACCTTAATGTGCCTTTTCCCACCACAGCTACTTATGCAATTAAAAAACAACTCTAAAAACACTAAAGAGCTCTAATTCGACATCAAAAAAAGGTCATTATCCTCGCTCTTCTTCAAATTCTCGGTGCGTTGTTGCTCAATGGCAAAACCATATAGAGTATGCAGTTTCTATTTTAATGTCTGGTGA
This sequence comes from Trididemnum clinides, assembly GCA_963675345.1. Classification (NCBI taxonomy): domain Eukaryota; kingdom Metazoa; phylum Chordata; class Ascidiacea; order Aplousobranchia; family Didemnidae; genus Trididemnum; species Trididemnum clinides. Next base: position 965,056 of record OY776299.1, on the reverse strand, counting down.
ACAGCTTAATCAAATTTTTCTGAATGCAGTTTGCATGCAGCATTTTTTATATCTGATGCCCTAAGTCCTTGGTGACTACTCGTAAAGATTTCGGTAAATAGCAATAGAAGAAATATAATTCTTCCAAATGCATTGAAACTGTCCTATAAAACGAATTTTAGGAGCTGGTGTTAGCCTGTTTAAGATATTACATTTTTGATTAATGGATGTTAAGGCATATAGGCTAACTGCAATCAGTTGAATAAAATACCACTTCCACGACCGGTTTCGTTCCTATTAGAACTCGTCAGGTGGACTCAGGTATTGAACCGACGGTCACATGAATTGCTTCATGCGGTTTATGCCACTCCGCCATCGGCCCTTTCAACTGATGCTGTTAATTTTAAGCTATATAAGGTGCACGCTCACTACAATGAGCTTGATGCGATATATGCTTTTGATGAGCTTGATGCGATATATGCTATATGCCTTAACATCCATTAATTAAAAATGTAATATCTTTAACAGGCTAACACCAGCTCCTATAATTCGTATTATAACGTAATAAAGGCACTGGCTTGGCTGGAAATCAAAAGCATATATCGCATCAAGCTCATTGTAGTGAGCGTGCACCTTATATAGCTTAAAATTAACAGCATCAGTTGAAAGGGCCGATGGCGGAGTGGCATAAACCGCATGAAGCAATTCATGTGACCGTCGGTTCAATACCTGAGTCCACCTGACGAGTTCCAATAGGAACGAAACCGGTCGTGGAAGTGGTATTTTATTCAACTGATTGCAGTTAGCCTATATGCCTTAACATCCATTAATTAAAAATGTAATGTCCTATAAAAGTTTGATGACTTTATAGCAAAACTGTAATCATACCTTACACTAAGATAAATAAAAAATTGCTCAAAAACAATCACCAACATCATATTGTACAATACAACAATCTATTACAACAAGTCAATAATCCGCCACCGGCTCTGACCTTATTGGGATCGTTAGGCAAGTGAAAAAGACACACAATAACAAAAATGCTAAGCCCAAATCGCAATAAATTTGCCATTGTGTGCAAAATGATGATGCAATACGAATTTTGCTCATTTGTATTGCATCATTATTTTGGACGCAATGACAAATCTGTTGTAAGTTATGCTATGCATCTTTACTATTGTGTGTCTTTTACATCCACCTGATATGACCCAATAAGCTGAGGTTGAAACCAGGGATGTGGAAGCGGAAGCGGAAGCAGAAGCGCGAAAATTCTACCGCTTCCGCTTCCACATAGGAGGGAAGAATGGAGGGAGAAAAGAAATTGGTTCTGCTATCCGTCGGAGAAGAGCGAATTGGGGGGCATAAACATTAAGAAACGAGAGCGAAGAGGAGCCGTTTAGAGAGATGTTGACCCCTACATAATCAGAGTAGGGGTCAAGCGAAGAAAGAGAGGAGGTAGAAAGCTCAGAGAAGGATAAGCCCTATCTGACGAAAATGATGACGCCGCCGCTAGCGTCTGTGACATCAGTAGAAAAAATACCAGATCGTGAGTGGGTGCCATCAAATCACAGAGCAGAGAATCCAGGAATCCGGAAAGAGAAAGATAAATTTAAGTTAGATTTCTGGATACAAATAAGGGAAACAGGATGAGACGAAATAAAGTGTAGCAGTTCAGTGCTCCTGGCTAGGAGACCTCCAGCATTTCATTCAAGAACTCTGACGGAGATAAGAAAGGGAAGAGGAAGCAGGAGGTAAAGAGAAACAGCCAGCGGCCAGGAGCATAAAGCGGTGGTGAGGGTGCAGAAGGAGAAAATACAAAGTGGGCGGAAAAAGGATAAGAGGTTTGAAGGCGAGGGTGGGGTGCGAGTGCTGCATTAGCAGAAGAGGGCCAGATGGGCCAGATTGAGCAGTGGAGGTTTACCAGCTAGAGAAGTTCGAGGAGAAAGTCACATGTGGGATCTCCAAAAGAAGAAGGAACGCTGCAAGGAGAGCAGCTCCAGGAGTGAGAGCTGCCAAGAGTTCTGAATCTAGAAAAAGAGAGTAGTGAGCATTTTAAATGAACCCAATTGGAGCATGTGCAGCATTTGCACTGACCTACCCTGCCAGGCCACATTTCCAGCGCACACTGAACAGGGAAAGACGGGACAAAGGTTAGGATGAACGTTGCCGCTCATCAGGACAAGGAGAAGAATGAGAAGACGGGAAAGAGAAAGGCAAGAGAAGACAGGCCGATTTTAAAGAGGCTGCGTGCCATAGGCGTAGCCAGGGGGGCCAAAGGGGCCATGGCCTCCCTCTGAATTTTAAGTCAAATTACAAAACAGTATCAAAAAAATTAAAACATAATTTTGTTTGCGCCTCTGCAGGTACATTAGAGTTTATTGTTGACTTTTAGCAAGGGGGTGGGGAGGGCGTGGCTTTTTAAGTTTTTAAACTTACAAATGTTATCAAACAAGATGTGTACGTTTTATACACTAAATATCGCCAAAGTTTTTCTTCTATGTCGCAGTCGAGTGATGAATTGATAATCCAAGTTATGGTAATTGCAAGAAATAAGCGTCTCACCGAGCGCTTTCTTGTTTTATTGCGATGCGGACTTCTAACAAAGACGTTGCTTCTTTTATCAGAACGTTCAACCTACCAGTGGGAGTGGTTTCCTTGAAATTCCTAATCCGTTCTTAATAAAACTACATCAGATCAATGAAATTGCATTCGCACTTTCTCAGTTTTGTACAGCAATTTTTATAGTAACGACGAGCGTAGTTCACGAAAGGCAAAATGCTATTATAAGTAAATGACGTCACATTAAAAGTTGCAAAATTTGGCCCCCTCTCAATTTTTTTCTGGCTACGCCCTTGCTGCGTGCTGCCCTTCTGCGGTCATTCAGAGGGCTGCACGGCGAAAAAATAGTTTGTGCGAGGGGAGTGCCCGGGGTAACTGAGACCCTCGGGAAGGCCAACAGCCATTTTAACCCAACCCAAACGGGGTCGGGGGCCGCACTACCATGTTAAGGCGGCTATTGATTGGTGCAGTTCAATTTTGCTCGCTTTACATGAATATACTATATATACGACAGAAATTTCACACTTCACTATCCAAAAAGATCGGAGTCAATACGTGTTTTGGGGACGGAAAGAAAGTCCGTAATGATGATTAGAGTTAAAGTTAACTCAAAATCGGAGTCAATTGAGGATGGAGAGGGAAAATCAACGCTATACGGTGTAATTTGTTGTTGTGACGACAAGTTATTGTCGAGAGCTGTAATATGTGGTCATACGGTTTAGATCTGAGAAGCATTAAGTTAACTGTTGTAAAAGTGGTTGTAAGTAGTGAAGGAACTTGTAATAATTGTTTATTTGTTGAAGTATTTAATTGGTTTTTGGATTTTAGTAATGAAATATTTGATTTTCTTGCAAACAATTTGTGATTTCTAAATTTTTGTTAGTGGGGGTTTCGTGAAAACGCGACAGTATATCAAGGGTTTCTCGATGACAAAAAGATTGAAAAGCACTGTTCTACATTCAACACGAGTTCTAATATCCATGAAAAAAAGAGCTCTAACATCTATGAAAAAAAGCACAGAGTAGTTCAGAACAATAAGCTCAAGCGAGGTAGGTAAAGTAATAGCAATAAATTAAGGTTTTTGTTTTCTCAAAATGATGAAGTGTAGGAGAAGGCAGACTACAGACCCACAAAAGTTTAAAAAATTGTCAACGGTCGTTTTTTTGTTTTTTGTTAGTGGAAGCGGAAGCGGCGGAAGCGGAAGCTGTTGGAAAATAATCGCTTTCGCATCCCTGGTTGAAACCGGTCGCGGGTAATTGACATATTGTGATAGGTTGTTGTATTGTACAGTGTGAAGATGATAATTGTTTTTGAGCAATTTTGTTATTTATCTTAGTGTGATGCTGAAGGCAAATCTCTCTTTATTGGAGATTGCCTAAAAATTGCTAGCTAGCAAATGGCGCAATCTAAACTTACTTTATACATCACAAATATCATTGCCAGTAGAATCAGTAGTCCGCCACCTCCAGCCGCGATAAAAATCCAAATCTGATTTGAAGGAGTTGGAACTTCTGTTAGCTTGAAGAGTCTAGCAGTTGTTTTAACCTAATATGATAACGAAAATTAAAGTTGTCTGTATCCAATACACATTTTTGTCCGGTTTTGTACGTTTTTTCTCTAATGCATTGCATTACGAAAATTTTTATCCGCTTATGAGGAGCCGCGAGCCGTATGATATCGCTTAGTGGGCCGTAAGTTGCCCAGCACTTTTGCAAATCATCATATAAATATCTACCGTTTACAGCTGACGAATTGTAACGATGCACAAAGGTAAAGGGCGATGCACACAGCATGCTGCTAAGCTAGTACTAGAGGCTCGGTTCGCGCGGGTGTTTGCAACGTTTAATGCCCAGCTTAGGCAACAGAATCTTAGGCTAACGGTACCGCAAGTATTTTTCTTTTACTCTAGCTGGTGATGCGGCGGAGTAAAAAAATTTTTACATTTCCTTATTACCAGAAATCTAAGGATTGGCATGCCGCATGTTGATGCTTTGTAAAGTAGTTGGTTAGCATAGTAAGATAAAGTTAAGTGTTCCTAGCTGTTGACATGTCAGTGGTATAAGCCTGTTGGATTATTGTTGAATCTGTACAACGTAAAAAGGCTGGGCCTGTACAGTCTATACCTAAAGATTATCAAATTAACGGTTTGTTGTTCTTCAATCGTAAAATACTTACCAGGCATTTCAAAGAAGAGAAAATTTTTAAAAGTTGTATAGCATTATCAGAGAATAATTGAATAATTTTTCATGTATAGTTCAGAATAGAGCACAAAATTGATAGTGCTTATCTTATTCAGTTAATAGCGACATTGATGCTATCGGAATTAAAGACTAAAAATATGTTAGATTCTTCACATATCTCTTGGTTGGCGCTTAACCATCGATGGGAGATTGAGAATAAAGTATTGTCACAGAGTCCTCACATCAAAAACCTGTTCACAAGAGCCCAGGAGGAACTTCAAGGTCTTCGCTCTTTTTTCCACCGCAACAGCAAAAGTTTACTTTTTTTACCGCACAGAAAAACTCGGTTAAAACAAATAGAATTTCACAAACTTAGATGAAATAATTTCTAGTAAATGAGAATAAAAAGTGCAAAATTTTACGGGGAATTTTCCTTCCTAAAACGAGGTTGGGTCAAAACTTCCAGTGCAACAAAGTAAGCGAACTTTTGAAGAGTAACAAAGCAATAGAATCTATCGCGACTTAAAAGAATGCTTTTTCAGCCGTGGCTTTTTTTAGTTTCTAGCAAATCTTGGCCGGCTCTAAGCAAACGCACAAGAATGGCGTTCCAACCTTTCAGCTATCAAATACCAAATAAGGTAATAAAAAAGGCAGGTAACAAAACTAAGAGATTTGGACTGCATCAAACAACAGCCGCCCTAACATGATTGTGCAGTAACCAACGCCCTTTGGGGTGGATCAAAATGGCTCTTCACCTTCCCGAGCGTCCCACTGTCGCGTTTTGATAATAATAGAATTTTCAATTCTATCTCAATCTTAAATATCTTTGAAATTGAGGCGACGTATAATAATCGCTCGGATTATTAGGTATGACTGCAACTTAATTAAACCTGAAAAAATTGGCTTCCACTAAAAACACCTTAAACCACGTTAAGAACAGAATAATGTATTTACAGAAATAATTTCACGACTTCAAGCTTCTTCGCTCAACGATCTCAGAATTAATCACTTTACTACACAATCAGGAAACCGCCAAAAGTAATTTCACCAATAACTGTTCAATACTCGCCCCGTCCACAGAATCCGCGATAAATTATCACAAAAAAATAATGGCCCTTCTTTACTTCGTCAATCAATCTCTCTCTCTCTCCCCGTTATAACGTTTCTCTATACTCTAACTCTACTCTCTCAAAAAAAAATCCCGTCGCCTTATATATAAATCGAAAGAAAAACAATCCAGAAGTCGCTAGAACAAAATCACGTGAAAAACAAAAAAGCATTACTAAGTTATGTAATCGATCAACGAAATTCTTCGAAGAAGCTAGAATCACTAGATCAATCTGGAATTTCATTATGTCATACACGATTGTGACGTAATAAAGGCGTACTTACAGCAAATCCAATTGCGAGGAAAAAAGATCTTTTTTTTTAAAAGCACTTTACACATACGAGTATATGAAAACTACTCTTACAAGGCAAATTTCCTTATTCGTGACACCTAGTTACCCCGTGCACTTCCCTCATCCAATCATTTTTCGCCGTGCTGCTTTCTGAACGACCACAGAAGGGCAGCACCCCGTTTCTTTTAAATCAGTTTGCTGTCTCTTTTTTTTGTTCTCCTCCCACTCTTTTCTCCATATTCTTATTTTCATTTTCTTTCTTCTTCTGATGAGTGGCAACGTTCATCTAACCTTGGTCCCGTCTTTTCCTGCTTAGTGTGAGCTCGAAATTTAGCCTGGAGGTGTGGATAGGTGCAATGCTGCAGCTGCTCTAAATGGTTTCATCTAAGATGCTCACTACTCTCCTCCTCCTATTTCAATGTTCTCGGCAACTTTCACCCATAGAGCTGTACTCCTTAGTGCGTCTCTGCTTCACCTGGATTCCCCAACCTTTCAACACTGCGACTTCTTCTTCGGGACCCACAGCACGCATACCTCCAGTGTTCAATCTGGTCCCATCTGTCAATGAAGCGCTCCAGCCCCACGCCTGCCTACAAACATCCTACCATGTTTCAGCTTACTTTGTAGCTCCTCTCTATGTACCTTCACTTCCCTCCCTTCAATTTTTCTGGCTGTTCTTCTACTCCTCTTGCTTCTTCATTTTCCCCTGATTCGTTCAGGGTTCTTCAATCAAATACCATAGATCTTTGCTGAGCTTTTCCAGTTCATCTCACTTTCTCTTGTGGATCTCATCTGTACCCAAGAATCCGACCTGAACTCGTTTTCCTCTTTCTGGATCCCTCGATACTCTACTCTGCGATCTAATTGCACTCGCTGCCTGGCATTCTTTCTCCTGATCATCCAAACGCCAGAATTGGTGTCATCATTTTCGTCAGGCAGGCCTATTCTACTGGAAACTCTCAACCTCCTCTCTCTCTCTTTGCTTGATGCCTACTCTGACAACATAGAGATCAAAATCATGCTAAACAACTCTTCCTCGTTCTCTTTCTATGAACTTTATGCTCCCCTTGATCGATAGACTTAGACAGATTGCAGAATCGAATCCTTTTCCTATCTCCATTCTTTCCTCCTCCAGAAATCTCTTCAAAAATCTTGTTGGTGGTACAAAGCTATTTTTGGTACAAAGCTATTACAAAGCTATTTCAAAGCTATATTAGAAATCTCTTCATTCTGGGGTACTAGTACTTCAACTTCCATCATCGCCTTCTGGGACTCAAAGCATACTTCTGATACCCGTGGAAAGGAAGCTGTCGATTTGATCATCTCCTTGAATCTCCTTGACTTCAATGACCCCAGCAATCTTATCCTTCTCCATTACTACTCTGGCAATTGCTCCTCTCCTGACATTTCCTTCGCCCGCATTTCTTTCACTCCCTTTTGCTCTTAGTAGGTGCTTTCGAATTTGGTCTTTAATTACCTACCAATGCTATTAAATGTTCCATTTTCTCCGCTCTTACTCCGCAACGAACGATTTTCTTTCGTTAATTTTTCGAAAGCTCCTTGAAATGACTTTGTCTTTTGCTTTGACTCTCACTGTCTTTCTGTAAAGAAACACTCCTCTTATTTTTCCTTTGCTGCTGCTCTCTTTACTTGTCTGGCATTGAATGCGGCCAAATTTTACATCCTTTTCGGCCGTGTCCAATGCCAACATCAATCATGGTGGTCTCCTGAAGTGAAAGAAGCAGTAAGCCAAAGATGTAAGACTTTTGCTGCCGCTCATAGAGGTGATAAAGATTGTCATATCGCCAGGCTTACATCTCTGCTTTTCAACATGCCTCGTCTGTCATTGCCAAAGCCAAGGCTCAGGCATGGCAGGCAACATGCTGGTTTCTCTCTCTAAATTAGTTTATTCTTTTCTTTGTTCTTCCGTTCTTTTTCCACACCTTCCTCCTCTGCTAACTTTCCCAACTGTTTCTCTCCCAAGGAGTTTACATCGGTTTACGCCAAACTACCTCTCACTTGTTTGTTTCCCAGCAAAGACTTTACGTAGCAGAGCTAGAGGCTACCTTTCCTGGCTCCGATGAGCCACGTGCCCTGAGGAATTTCACTCCTCTTTTTGCATCCTCTTTTCCCCCACTGAATTTCTCGCGGAGGCCACAAACTTCTTCTCGTTTACTGCCACTGGCCCAGACAAATTTGCCTATCTCATGCTAAAGCACCTTCCTCACTCTGGTATTAATTTTCTCCTCCATATTTTCAAACTTTCCTGGTTTTTACATTCCTTTCTTTTCATCTGGAAGACATTTTCTATTATTCCCATCCATAAGATAGGAAAGCCTCTTGCCTGTCCTGGTTCCTCCCGGCCTATTTCTCTCTCCTCTTGCGTCTCTAGCTTTTTCAGCACATCATTCTATTGCGTTCTACTCTTCTTTCTGGAATGTAACTCCTTTCTCTCTGCTTTTTCAACTTAACTATGAGTGCTTCATTTCGGGTTAGTTTGCTTTGTGCATGGCTGCATTTATGCCAGGACCAAGCAACATCCGCGCAGTCAGAGACGCTAGCTCATGAAAAGACGTTTACAGTTAAGAAAAAGTTGTAAGTAGCGGTTCTAATACTTAATGGCTTTATCTTGAAAATACATATCAATCTTCTTGGATCCTCCCACAACTTTAATATTTTTCCAAGCCCTTGCTAAATTTAATGAAAAAAAGTTTTGCTAAGTTTAAGGACTCCTACGTTGATAAGACAAGTAAGACGTTGACAGGAACAAGATACACTTGGGGCAATTCCTCACTATGCCTTCCTCCTTTTTGTGTTAGTGCAGCGGTTAAGCTAAAAAAAAATACGGAGTTGTGCAATGTCTCGAATAAGGAAATTTGCCTTGTGAGAATAGTTTTCATATATGCGTATAGTACTGTATTACTTTGTTCGCTCGGCTACTGATTGAAAAAAGGACCTTTTTTCCTCGCAATTGGATTTGCTGTAAGTACGCCTTTATTACGTCATAATTGTTTATGACGTAATGAAATGCCAGATTGATCTAGTGATTCTAGCTTCTTCGAAGAATTTCGCTGGCCGATTACATAACTTTTATTACGTAACTTTGTAACGCTTTTTTGTTTTTCACGTGATTTTGTTCTAGCGACTTCTGGATTGTTTTTCTTTCGATTTATATATAAGGCGACGGGATTTTTTTTTGAGAGAGTAGAGTTAGAGTATAGAGAAACGTTATAACGGGGAGAGAGAGAGAGATTGATTGACGAAGTAAAGAAGGGCCATTATTTTTTTGTGATAATTTATCGCGGATTCTGTGGACGGGGCGAGTATTGAACAGTTATTGGTGAAATTACTTTTGGCGGTTTCCTGATTGTGTAGTAAAGTGATTAATTCTGAGATCGTTGAGCGAAGAAGCTTGAAGTCGTGAAATTATTTCTGTAAATACATTATTCTGTTCTTAACGTGGTTTAAGGTGTTTTTAGTGGAAGCCAATTTTTTCAGGTTTAATTAAGTTGCAGTCATACCTAATAATCCGAGCGATTATTATACGTCGCCTCAATTTCAAAGATATTTAAGATTGAGATAGAATTGAAAATTCTATTATTATCAAAACGCGACATGCAATTTTCGATAAAAGCACCAAACTTTCAGAAGTGGTAGAATATGGTATGAAATTAGTTTTTCAGACGTTGAGCCATCGAATTTTCAGACTGGAGAGGCACCTAAGGCCCTTTTTATGGTCCCCCTAAGATTTGGCGTAATCACCAAACCCTTAAATTCGAGAAGCCATATCTCCACTTGCAGCGATCAGACTTTCATAAATTTAATATCAAATTGTTTAGAAAAAAGAGTCTTTTTAAACAAATGGAAGCACAAAATCATTGAGACAAAATACGGTGGTATAACATTTGACCTTGTCCTTGAGCCCCCAAAATTAGCAAATTTGTTTCACCCTCCAACTGTAAAAGCCGCTTCTTGCTAATAGATCAAAGTTATTTTGAACTTAGAAAAGCTGAAAAATATTTGGAAGAAAGCATATGCCTTAGCTTGAACACCTTATAATGTGCATTAGCACATCAGGGTATAGGTACATTATCATAGCGAACGGTGTGCCTATGCGCATATTTCGTATTCACCGGGTAACCCTGCTGTTTGTCTCTGCGGTAGCCGATTGTCGTTTCTAATAAACTTCCTCTTGTCGTTTCAGGTTGCTGTCTTACTAACCTACAGGTGGAAAGTGGGTGTTTTGTATAGTAAATATTAAAGTATATGGTGGTGTTTCTGTCAATGTCTATCACGATGAAGCGGCATGCTTTGGTCAACCCAGCTCTCTCTTCTACTCCCAAGAAGCCCAACCTATCATCTGCAGTAAATTGGGAACTATGTGCTCTTTGTCGAACTGAAACTGATGAAACATTGCAGTGCCCAGCTAGGTCGCCAAAGCTTCCTCTTGGCAGTGGTAACACGTTGCTAGCAGAGAATCTCAATCAATTTAAGGACCTCGGCATTGTCCAATGGAACTTGATGTAGAAAAACTGGATAAAAGGGATTGGTATTCAAGAAAAATTGATGATTCACGCTGCCAAGTGGCACAAGACCCGCAGCCCTAAATTCAATAAACAAACTATTCAGCGAGAATCAAGACAACAAACCAAGCAAAGGAGCCAAAATTCTGGCACTTCTGGAGTACAAACACGCTCAGCTTTCAGCGATACAACAGCATTAGATGTTTACTTTTTTTGCAATAAACCAGCTGGTACTGAAACGTGCATGAAGCTTCAACTTATCAGTTGGACATGAAGGTGCGGAGATATGCTTTGCAGTTGGAAGACAAAGAACTACTAGCAAAGTTGTCTGCAGGTGATATGATTGCCCTTGAGGCCAAGTAGAATCGGAACTGCCTCGCCACATTATACAACAAATCAAGACAAACTACTGAAAAACAAAAAGAAAACTATAGTCATTTGCATGGCATTGATTTTGCTGAGCTTGTGGTATGCATTGAGGACAAGCAAGGTGAGGAAAGTGTTTCTGTGTTCAAGCTGACAGACCTCGTCTCCTTGCACAAGAATAGACTGCAAAATTAGGTGTCACAGTTAAGGTTTGAGAACCAGGATCCCGGTTTCGGGAATTTCCCTTTTTCCGTTTTTTTTTTTGACTGAAAATTCCCGGTTTTGTGAGGTAGTATCCTCACAAAACTTATTCCTAAATCAAATTGATCGTGATTGTTCCCACTGTGACGACACAATACTTGATGCCCCGATTGCTGAACTGTTTGCTGTTGACTAAAGGATAACAAGTTTGAGTCAGTTTATTACAGTCATTGTGCAAGAGCAAATAGCTGAAATTCAGTTGCAGTGCCAATTAGTTATGCAATGTAGTAATCAGTCTAAGGTTTACAAACGTTTTACACGAGATGATAATGACAGTGACAAAGCTAGTTGTATTCATTGTTCAAAAAAATATCGTGTAAAGGTGGTTCAACAAGAGGTCTTTTTTGTCACCTAAAAAGCAAGCACAATCTTAGCTTAGAAAGCAAAGACCAACCTTTTACTTCCAAGAAGGCAAAAATTCTGCCGAAATTGATCTTACCATTTGTCAATTTAAAGAAAGAAAGTTTGCAAAGTATTGTCTCTCAACTGGCAGTTCTGGATGGTTTTTCTATCCATTCTATAGGCAATAGTAAGTTCATTCGGGAGTCACTTAGTGCCAAAGGTGTTCGTCTTCCCTTTTCGTACTCAAGTATTATGAATTTAATTCACACTAAATATAATGACATTTGAAAAGAGATAAGGCTGAAATTGAAACAAAAGTTAAAACCAACACCCGTTTCAGCGTGACTATGGACGAGTATAGTTCAGTTCGTTGCCGAAGATACATGAACATCAACGTTCATTGCCAAAACAATGTTAAAAATTTGGGTTTCATAAGAATGCTTAAATCATGTGGTGCAGAGAAAATTTTACAGTTGTTGTAGAAACATTTGGCTAATTTTGGAATAATCAACATGCATACATCTGTGGTCAGCATGGTCTCTGACGGAGTTTCTTTAATGAAGACATTGTGAAAAAATTTTTAACTTAATTACCAACTCTGCTATGCGCATGGCGTGCATCCGGCTGCGTGTGATGTATTGTACAAAAACAGAAGTGTGACTCATATTGCAGGTGAAGATTACGTTTACGACGACGATCAAGATGAAGAAGGTTTTGGTATTGTGATCCCCGCAACAGCATTAAACGAAGTATCAATTTTCAATGTAGAAATAGAGAATGTACTCAAAAAGGTGCAAAAGGTGGTAGAGATATTACGAAGAAGTCCGGTGAAAAACGAAGAAATATATGTTGTTGGAACCAAACAAGGAGTTGTCACTTGTCCTAGATTGTAAAACTCGCTGGAGCTTTATGTATGAAATGGATCGAGAGATTTATAGGTCTAAAAAGGTGCATATCAAAAGCTTTACTCGATTTATCGATTGAATATGATATATCAACAGCTGAATTTTTGTTTCTCACCGAGCTAAAATACGGTCTTGAGCCAATAAAACTTGGGGTCGATGCTTTATGTCGTGAAGGTGTAACGCTTTTGACTGCGGAAGGAATTTTCCAACCTTTATTTTTTGAGTTGAAAAAGAGGAAGTCAAGCCTTGCAGAAGATTTGCTTTGTTCCGTAAAAAACCGTATACAACAAAAACGACAACACGATATGGTTAACTTGATATATTATCTTGAAAATTCAAATTTATCGATTCATGATGAGCATTATGCTAATGACATATCGTTATCAGGTAGTAACACCAAAGATGGTTTTGTGAAAACTGCTACCACTTTATTTTGCCGTCTATTTTGGGAAAATGACCGTAATGAAGGAAAAGGTCAGGATGAGAATAAAAATATAGAGTTGGCTAACAATACTAACAAAAATGAACATGAATGTCTTTTTCAAAGAGTTCAGACACTCATTGAACATTCCACAAACTCCACTCCCGCGCAGTCGGAAACATTTGTTGATGATAGAAGTCAAGTCAGCCAACTTTAAACTGTAATTAAGCGGGAAATGAAACTTCTAGAAGCTACCGGAAAAAGACCAAGCAAATTAGAGCAGTTATTTAAAGCCTTATTGACCATCCCACTAACGTCAGTTGAAGCAGAACAAGCATTTTCTGCTGCAGGATTGATTGCCACAAAACTACGGTCACGACTAAGTGACAAATCTGTTAGTGCACTACGTTTTTTACGCAGTCATTTTAAGAAAACTAATTAAAGCAAACTTGATGCATTTACGTTTTGTCGTTTGTATCTCATACAATCCCGGTTTTATCCCGGGATTAGGTCAGACATTACTCAAATTTTTTTCAGAACCGCGAAATTGGAAACCCTATGCACAGTGGTCAATAAATTCATAGCACACATCTAAAGGTCGGATTACTTTCTACTCTCCCTGATCTCACAGTTCATGTACAAGGAAGAGAAATTCTTCTCACTTTTAAAGAAGATATTGGGCTGGCTCTAATTAAGGTCTGCGACGGTGACGGTGATGCCGTTCATTTAATGCGGGCAGCACAGGTAATTCGCAAAGAGTTGTTTGATATAAAGATAAAGCAGTTTGATGGTTTCTTCTCACATAAATGTCAACGTGACTCTGTGTCATCATCGCTGTTTGCACTGATAAATATGATACAGGGTGGGCCCAACATCAAACACCAAACACAGCTCCACAACTGCTGCTCTGTCGGTGACACAACTAGTGGTGTTCAATAATGTGAAACAATCCCGTAATACAAAGCTATCAGTAAATGTCGATATCAACGTAACCTTAAAACTCCACTGCCTCTTTACCTGGGACTGAAAATTCATGCAGTAACGGGCAGTAAAACGCTGGTGGACACTTTGTTTCATTTTGGATTGTGCATATCATATGATCGTGTCCTCCAAATTCAATTAGACATTGCCAATGGTATCTGCCAACGCTATGAGATGGAAAAGATTGCGTGTCCACCAAACATGCGTCGCGGTCTATTTACCATTGCAGCAGTGGACAACATTGACCACAACCCGAGCTCTGCAACAGCAAAGGACTCTTTTCGTTGAACTGATATACTTGTATCTCTCATGCATTATCAATCACAGTCATACTGTGGCTATGACCGCAGTTGGGAAATTATTGGCTCATCAAAATTATCTACGTAATCAGTCAATTTTCTGCCATCAGCCTACAGTGCTGGCAATAACGGAAGATACACCACTGATATTTTGTCATTTGGTATGTTTAATCAACACAATTTTATCAAACCCATTTATTTAATACAAAATAAGTTTCAGTTGCCAAAGAAATTATTTAAAGAGCAAAAATGCGTCGCTGCTACGTATTAACACTTTATGACTGCTAAATATTTGATGTGTAAACCATTGTTTTTCAACACAGCTTGGATACATCCCGGCATGGAAACACACAGATTTTTACAATATTCTGGTGTAATTTTCTTAACCCAAACTCTTTTAATGGCTAGTTTCAGATGGGATAGTGAACTCGGATTACGCGCAGCACCTTTTGCTTCAACATGACTCAACAGTTTTCAATGGGGTTGAGATCTAGAGAATTTCCAGGCCACGGTCCAAGGATCTGAAACCCATTGTCGTCGAGCCATTTCTTAACTGCTTTTCTTTGGTAGCAGGGAGCTCCATCATGTTGGAAATGGGTGTAGCAATTGATTTCCATAAAAATTGGTAGCTTCTTTTTTAACACATTAAGGTAGACTGTTCCATTGACAGAAGTTCCTTCAGGCATAAACCATAACCCACATCTTCCCTTTGCTCAAATAGACCCCCGCACCATTACTTTTGCAGTATTCTTCACCGTGGAAACGATGTATCAAGGAGAGTCTCCTTCTTGGAAGGTCGTTGAACGTGCCTACAAAAAGCATAAAACTGGGATAGTTGTGCTTCGTCTGAAAACATAACACGCCTCTCTTGTTCAGGCGTCCATGCTTGATATTTTTGGCAAAATGCCAATCGGTCAGCAATGTTCTTCTGAGACAGTTCAGGCCTTTGGAAGTTCTGTAGGGTTTTAAATTGACCCGAAATAACCTTCTACGAATCGTTCTATGGCTAGGAAGTACAATATCTTGTGGTAAAGCAGCTTGGATGGCACTAGTTGTTTTTATGGGTAACTTTTTAACAGACAAAACTATGGCATTATTGAAAAGCTTGGTGGTACATTTTGGACAATGAGATGTGGGTTGCATTCAGCATTCAAAAAAACTTTCGTTTCAGAGCAATTCAAGAAATTATTTTCGTTAACTCCAAAGACACGTTCTAGCCTGCTGGCATTCCATGCTTTCACAGGCTACGACACTATGTCTACCTTTGGCGGAAGAGGAAAAAACAGCCTGGGAAACATGGAAGGTATTTCCTGAGGTCAGTGATGCGTTGTTGGAGATGACAAACATTCTTGGAAAAGAAATGAGTGACACGTGCATGATACAATTGGAACGCTTCATTGTTTTGATGTATGACAGACCCAGTGAATGCCGGGAGGTGAAAGAGGCTAGAAAATAGGTATTTATATAAAAGTTCAGAACTCTGGAGAACATTCCACTAACAAAAGCAGCACTGGAGCAGCATATAAAGCATGCCAGTTATCAAGCACTTTGCTGGTGTCAGGCCTTGGTTCAGAATCCTCAGTTGCTAAGCTCTTCTGACTGGGGATGGATCAGGAAGGAAGGGAATGGCACCCCATCTGGACAACGTTTGCTGAGGCTGCAAAATCATATTACAAACTTATTTGCTGCAAGTGCAAACAAGGTTGCGTTTGTCGTTGCAAATTTGTAAATGCCGGATTGAAGTGCACTGCATTATGTTTCTGCTTAGGAGACTGTAGCAATTCCAAACTTCCAAAGCTGGAATATTGTCATCTACGAAAGTATGCAAATTAATTGACTCATTCAAGAAAACATCTAAAATTTTAATAACAATGGTTTACTATTCAAAACGCATAACAAAATTTACACTCATTATGACATATGTTTACATCTTGTTTTACACGTTTTGGCATGAAAAAGACTAAGTTTTAGCAACTTTTTGCAGTTTTTTCATCATAGTACCAAACGGCAAAAACGACCTTTATCAGCTTGATGAGGTTTGTGCTATCTCTGAAGCTCGGCCAATTTATAATTATAATCTCCAAATTTTCTACTGGTTTCAAGTCAGATGAGTTCACTGGGCAATCTAGAACCTCTATTTGGTTTTTCTTGAGACACTTTCTTTACTTTTTTAGCAGCATAACATGGGGCCCGATCTTGCTCAAAATGCTCCTACCACCTGGAAATGCTGTTTGCTTGTAAAGCACTCTTAGAAGAAGATATTTTGGGGAGTTTTCAGTTTCAATGGTGTGGGATCACTCTACCCGGTAAGGATATCGACGTAATCCAACGCAAGATTATGAGAGACGTGCAAACAGCATTTCCAGGTGGTAGGAGCATTTTGAGCAAGATCGGGCCCCATGTTATGCTGCTAAAAAAGTAAAGAAAGTGTCTCAAGAAAAACCAAATAGAGGTTCTAGATTGCCCAGTGAACTCATCTGACTTGAAACCAGTAGAAAATTTGGGGGTTATAATTATAAATTGGCTGAGCTCCAAAGATTGCACTAACCTCATCAATCTGATAAAAGTCGTTTTTGCCTTATGATACCGTGATGAAAAAACTGCAAAAAGTTGCTAAAACTTAGTCTTTTTCATGCCAAAACGTGTAAAACAAGTTGTAAAAAAAACAAAAGAAGCCATACATTTGCGATGGTAAATAGAGGGACTAGTTTTAAACAAGTCTGTTTTTAAATTGCATGAGGTTACCAAAATCTTCCGGTTTAAAAGGAACAGATGCAGCTGTTGCGGTCGGATGCATTTCAGTTTTTGTTTTACAAACAAATAATATACTGTACGTTTACTTTTGAAAGATAAGTTAAAAGAAAAATAAATTTTCTTAATTTATAGGATTTCTAGTAGAACCTATACTAATTAGACTCAAGTTGTGTATTATTCAACACCAGAACAGTACGTCATCTTAAAAGCAAATTAAATTTTGGTAAATTGGTAGCTACTAGTTTGCATTTAGCTAGCCTACAGTAATTTTCAAAATTAACAAGCATATCATCCACTTTCATTGGGTTGCAAGCTTGACGTTGATTGTAAACAATCAAGCAGCAACAGATCGACATTAGGATGCAACTATTACAAGAAAATTTCTGTAAATAAATCAGGTAATCAAAAACTTTATTGATGAGGTAAAATTTCAAACTGTATTTGTATCATGTCCCAGTAGACATAGGCCTGATTTGCCACTACACGAGACATTCGGAAAAGCAACAAAAACGGAAACTGCCTTAAAATTTGGTGAATTACATTTTTGTATGCCCAATTTTATATTTTTCCTATACATGTACTGTCAATCAGCATCAAGATAAAGAAATTTGTAGTAAGCACCTAAAAGGTCTTGGTCACGAATTTGTGGTCACTGTCCGTATTTTGTACCTTACAATAAGTATACTACTACTTCTGCAATTTTTAAATACTAGGCTACCACAAAATAAGTACAGGCTTGCGAGCTGTTGCAGGTATAGGTTAACTTATGCAATGGTAAATTGATAGTTTTTGTATACTACTTTTTTCTTCGATTCTGTCAGACCGAGTGAATCTGTACATAGTAACGGCATTTTTTATTTGTCTTGGAGCAGCCATAGATTGACTTGTTTCTGCTACACGATTTTTGTCCGAAAGCATACAAACATACTAAATCATGCTGTTACAATTTGAAAACTCTGATATTTTAAATGTAAAAGACAAATTTATTCTATTGCAATAATGTGATAAACAAAATTATAAACCTACTACTTTGAGGCTACTAAATCCAGTTAGACTTGAAAGGCAGACTAGTTCATATAAAAGCACCTCTTGGTTACCTCTTGAACACACAAATGAAAAAAGGGAAAAAAACCCATTTCAAAAATTTATTTTTCCAAAACTGCCAAACCAAATTTCTGAGCGTTAGCATTATTTTTTGCTAAGACGAGATCTTTTCTTTAATACAACTACAATTGTGTGATGCAACAGCCCTTAAACGAGACGCAATGGCGTGTTCAAATTTTCTAGTTCAGTAGCCTTTGACAATTTTTGTGCCCACTTACGAGTGAAAACTTAACTCGTATTTGTGTGAGTGAAAACTTAATAAATAAGAAATGCGCTTCGTAACAAATAACTGTAACAGGACTTAAAAGTCTCAAACTATTGTTAAACAACAATTCCAGAAAAATTGTGAATTACTTGAGCCACTACTTCGTATGATTGGATTTAACTTACTTCAGAAGTTTTTGTTAAACTTTTTCCAGTTTTGTCAACCACCACTGCTGAGTTTTCGGATGCGAAGAATATTTTAGAAATTAGAATCACTTCCGGATCGCTCTAAACAAACATATCACATATCAAAAATAACAGAGAGATAGAAGAATTTGTACACGTAAAAATTCCCTTTTTTCAAAACGTGTATGTGTGTGTGTGTGTGTGTGCGCGTGCTTGCGTGTGTGCGTGCGCGCATAGTCAGCACTACTCGGAAGAATAACCACAGAGTGTTGAAGTGTTTCGCCAATAAAGTTTCATCAGGAGTCAACAAAAATCTAAAATTTACAAAGTGGATAAATTGCTGTTACTAACACTATAAATATGTATATGAATAAAAGTCATTTGCTCTCTGCAATATAACTAAAAACCTAACAATCCCACCAAGCTAAACTTGATTGACTCTCTACTATACACTATAGTTCATTTGGCTTGTAGATGGTGTTAACTGTTACCGTGCTACAGCTGTGTGATCAAGCGGTGGTGGTCAAAATCATGGCCTTAAACAAAGCGTTGGTTTAAAGATAGAAACAGAAACATAGCGGTTATTACGCCAGTTCAATTACAACATTAATTAAAGTGATATTTTACCAAAATTTAGTGAATCATTGAATGATAATATTAATTACTGAAATTTTTCAGTTTAAATTTTTTGGTGTGACGGCATTTGCTGTTAAGATCAGATCTCGTGTTTAATGTTGTAGCAGAGCCCGATTGGAAGAAGACAAAGATCTTATCCTAGCCCGGCATGGTGCAGTGTACGATACGGCGTTCCATTTATCTCTGCAATCTTCTTCTGCGTATTTCGCAGGTGAAATTTATTTTGTGTTGGTATTTTGATTTTGTTTATTTAAGGTTTGGTGATGATTGTAGAAAAAGGCTCTAAATTCCGTCTCGCTACAAGCATGATAATATTCAACGATGATTTCAGACGTTTGTCACTAAATAGACAATGGAGCTCTGACAATATTTTTCATCCTGTGGGCAGCTAGCTTTCTTCTTTCAGTTATACGATGACATGATGTGATTGAAATTAGCTCTGTTACTTAACAAGGTCATGTGATACCTAGAAATGATTACAACTGTGTTGGGCATACAACGAGAGTTCACTTTGACATTATTTTTGTTATTGATTCTACACTAGTGTTGATGGGGTCTCAGGAATTCGCAACCGATGTTGGTTTTTGATATCCTCGCCGTATGCTGGATTGCACCACACGATGCTTTGTTTTCTTGCTTTCTTTTTGATGTGGCCTGAGTTCCTGACGTATTGCAATGCACCGGTGTATTTGCTCTTATGCATTGCCTACTGGTATGCTGAGACAGTTTTAATAAATTTCTGATTACACAAAAGTTGAGAGAGACGATTACTCAGCAAGAATGGAAGTTGCTTTTTGATAACTGGTGAGTGGTTGTATTCACTGTGGATGTGTATTATCATTCGGTTTTTGGAAGGGCCAATAATTTCTCAATTTCAGGATGAGCGTGATATCGAGAAAATTGGTCTGGATGAGGTTGCTTTGGCATCTTCAAGCTATATTCATAAAATAACTTTATAGTTTTTCTCCTAAGGCGTTCTGATTCAGGTTGAGATACCTTGTCAAGGATTGCCAGGTCGTTGTCTTTGTATAGGCTGACAATATTTTTGCCCACAAACCAATCAAGTTGGTGTAGGAAGGAAAGATCAACCATCTTACAAACTTTGGCATCATTTTATAATCCGATTATACCGTCCAAGAGTGAGCTTTCTTGGTTTATCCTGCTACCTTTCCTGTTGAAGATATTTTTGGCAGTCTTGAGCGATTTTTTGCAGTATATATTGAGATGGAATCTTTGTCGATATCAACAAATTGGTAAGAGAACAAGATGTTGTCAACAAGCAATTTTTCTGATATAGACGGGTAGAAGCCAATAATTTCAAGGGAAATTTAGATCTCGCTGTGCATGGAAAATTTCTGAGCTGCGATATCATTGAAGATGAGTTCCGTCGTTATTGCAGTTCAGTTTTTTGGCGTATTTTGGTGGTTATCTTGTCCACCATTTGTTTGCTTACCTTGCCAAGGTTTGATTTGGCAAGGTTGATCAGTCTACATTAAATGTGGTGGAAAAATTTGGCTATGGCCTTTTATTGCGATGAACGCTTTCTTTCCGGAAGTTTTAATCATATTTTCTAGATTTAGTTTTTTGCTACTTTTCAGGTTTCTGGGTTAATTTTGCTTGTGGTGTTGTAGTCGGTTTTGTGGTAATTGAATGTGATATTCTTCTGCAGTAGTTATCGTAGTCCTCCACTTTTTTTCTTGTAATTGCTAGTGGTTTTATGGGTTGAGACATACAGTGCTGTATACGACTTGATGTTTTCAGTGTCATTAGCAAGCTGCATCTGAAAATGATAATTATATGTCTGAATTTAACTGAACGGGCCTTGTAAAGATGGGTTTCAAAGGGCACCAACTTGATGCTTTGCGGTTGGTATTTCTCTGATTTAAACCCAAAGTTGTCTTGTTTCGGGTGGCGGTCAGCTGGACGGTCAAAGTAGAGAGCCTTTTACCGTTGCTTCCTAATGAAGCTGCTCAACTTCACGAGCAGGCATCGAAGATAGTACTGGCTGCCTGGGATAGGAATGTTTTCGGCAACCTCGTCCAGAACAATAAAGAAGGCTAGCTGCCCACAGGATGAAAAATATTATCAGAGCTCCATTGTCTATTTAGTGACAAACGTCTGAAATCATCGTTAAATATTATCATGCTTGTAGCGAGACGGAATTTAGAGCCTTTTTCTACAATCATCACCAAACCTTAAATAAACAAAATCAAAATACCAACACAAAATAAATTTCACCAAGTGTTGAAAGCAGTTTGGCCTGCGAGAAACGCAGAAGAAGATTGCAGAGATAAATAGAATGCCCATATCGGACACTGCATCACGCCAGGCTAGGGCACGATTGCAACCTTTGTCTCATAGAGAGATTTGTCTTCTTCCAATCGGGCTCTGCTACAACCTTACGCATGAGATCTGATCTTAACAGCAAATGCCGTCACACCAAAAAATTTAAACTACAAAATTTTCGTTGATTAACGTTGCGCTTCAGTGTTAATGAATCTTACCTTTATTATTAAATTATTTACGCTTCTTTATGCTGAATAACCGCTATGCTGCTCTAAATTTTGCTGAATTCACACCGGGTTTACCTTTGAACCGATTCTAAGTTGCCCTACTCGCTTGTTTACTACTTTTCGAGCTTGATATGTATCTGTAGCACGGTAACAGGCAGCACCGCCCATAAGCCAAATGAACTATAGTGTGTAGAAGAGAGCCTATCAAGTTTAGCAGGTTGAGATCTTTCGATTTTGAGTTGTGTTGTAGATAGTGATTGGCTTCGATGCTCATATTCGCAATAGCAGCTATAGTTTTAGCATTAGTTTTAGTATTACGCAGTGTTGTAATTCTTGTTTACATTCAAGTATAAATTTTAGAGGTTTAGTGCCACCTGTGGAGTTTTTAGTAATTTTATCGTCTTGTTTTATTTTCTCTTATTCTCTTGGGTTTTGAAGTATATATGTTGCTCCAATTTTGTTATTGAGCACTTTAAGTCAAAATGAATTGCTAAATGTATGCATCTGCTTTATGTCAATACAACACAAAATTAAATACTTTCCAGTCTTCTAAGCTGAAACTAATATTCCATGTACGGTCTGTTCAGCTTGGGCTTGAGTTTAAAGTAACTGACTGCAGCTAGACTAAATGATGAACGCCGATCAGTTGAATGCTGCGATATAGCTTTGAAGCACAACACGGAATCCGGGTTGGAAAAGTCACATTTTAGTAAAGCTTTATAGTTACCATAACTACCAGCAAGAATTTCTTTCATAAAAAAATGCTCCACTTTTGAACAAATGTAATAAGTCAATAATAAAAGAAATCCTAAAATGTTCCATGCACAATTGGTAGGCTAAACGCAGGTAAAACATCACAGCTATCCTGTATAATGTAAAGATCTTCCTATCCTAATAAATTTGTAACTACTATGAAATAACCTTTGTGATCTTTTACAATAGTAGTTAGAGTGTGATCCTGATAGCTATAGCAAGAGCGCTTAACAAAACTAATGCCATATCACATTTATTCAAACCAAATTTGATTCATTTTTTGCTTTTCTTTCAGTTTTTTTGCAGTAACAATGAGCCTTCGTGCAAACCAATTGCTGCCAGATCAAATGTAAATTCAAAATGCCATACAATGTATGATCTTTTATAACAACAGCATAATCGTTTGTATTTGAGTACAATTTCTGCAGCGAACTGATAAGCCTTTTTGGCAGGAGTTTGCGATAGTTTTTGTCCTTTTGTGTAGTGCTTGTAATACATATTTGCTGCTCCGATATTATTTTGAACACTCTACAAGCAAAGTGGGAAGAACTTCCTCAGTCGTATTTTGTGAGAAAGGTCATCTTTGTTTATGATCAGCTAGTTATTACTATGAAAATAACTTGGCCCTTTATTTTAAAATGGTTATGGCGTTGCCTATCTTTAATTTATCGGTAGGCCTACGTACAAAACACAATTCTGGTTGTCCGGCAGCGCGCCCGCCCTCTGTTTAACTCGGCCAAAACTACCAGAGCTTTCCTGTAAAAACTTTGCTCGATTATTTGAGTCACTGAGTTGGTGAAATGAAATCTGCAACGTAGTGATAACGCAGCAAACCAAAATAAATTTTTCAAATTCTTCTTCCGTTAGCCCTAGATCATTCAGCCTCTTTGGGTTCAGACAAAAAACAAACGAACCTGGTACTTTGTGTTTTTGGCCATGAGGTGAATAGGCCGACGTCACAACAAAGAGATTTCGTAGTCACATTTTTTTAATACAGTTATGCCAAAAATCACAGCGCGCAAACGTTAGTTCTGGGATCAAACGAAAGCGGTTAAGCAGCAGCCTTCGAATACACATACCGAATTTATTAAGTTGTGACTGGCGTTTCGATAACTATCGAGGATGTCAGGACTCAGTCGTAAGCTAAACCTACTATCATAAGTGCATAACGAGCTAACCACAAACCCAATGCTTTTTAGACGGTGGTACATGTAACACTAGTGGTGGCCCAGTTACTTGAAGAAAGTACGCTAGTAGCTTCCATGTCACATGCAAACTTTAGCGTCAAATACATTTACGTCTTTTGTTTCCTTCTGAAAAGCTTGGTTAATGTCTTGAACTTTCTCAAAGTTTTCAAAAACGTGTGGTCACAATTAAGACTTTCACGCTTCAGTTCTTGTGAAGAAGCTGTTCCAACCTTTCTCCAATCTTTTCTTCTCATCAACGTACAGTAGAAATTATAAGAAAATTGTATTGAGAAAACTATCGGTAAACAGTTCAAATGCAATTTAGAGAAATGTTGGGGTTGCCGCTGCCAAATTCACTTCTCAATCATTAATTATATATCTCTAATAGTGCAGTCCTGACAAGGCGAGATCTAGAAAAGGCGAGAGTAGAAAAGATCGCAAAAATAAGATTTAACCAAGTAAAATGTATGGCTGCAACCTTCGAACCATCTTCACTTCACGACAGCTAACTTCCAAAATGAATCAAACATTTTTGCATCTACAGCTTTAATACATCATTCCACGTGGCCGTTAATTCGTAAAAAAAGGAAGAATTTCAGAGTACAAATACAACATGAATTTTCAAGCAAATGTAAACCACTGGCACTAAAGCGGTGATGTTGCAATTCAAAAGATTATTCGCTGGCTAAAGACTTTTAGATTGAAAGCAGATATAAGACAATTCTACAATAAAAGAACAGGTAACGAGTTTTTGCGTGTGGTATGTTCAGATCATTAAAATTTTAACTCCAACAGTAAAGTTAATTTTTACACGAGTAAAATAATTGAAATAGTTAGTAAACCTGATTTAGCAAACTTATATATACTATTTACACCTTTCGGATTGTTTTACGTAATTCCACGTAGTAACACAGAAAAAGGCAGCAATATCCAAAACGTTATTTTTATGGTTTTAACATCGGTTAATCTTGCATCGATTGCTTTATTTACAGTGCTCTTGTTTTGAAGTAAGTAACTAAATAGCAAGTGCTAAACAACTACGCAGCAACTATATTTGTAACAGGGAGAAGGGTAGCTCACAAACTGGTCTGGATATCTGAGAAAGATTTTTAATCAATTTGCAGAAACGTTGTTTTTAAGCCCCTTACAAAAAATGCTTACTAGACTTCCGAGGAATAATTGCTGAGCGTACGATTACAACAATAAAACCTGGAGAGTTTCATAACCAAGAAAGTACTGCGCTTGTGGTGCCGGAACATCCACAATAAAAGTGCTGCCATAAGCACTGCGGTACTTCGGAGAAAAAATTTTGCGCATTCGCATTAAGAAAACGTTTGAGTGTCGTATGATGTATAAACAGGTTATTTCAAAGCACTCTAATGCTTTCTATTTATATTACTTGGCGAGAAACATTTATTTAAACACAATCTAAAAGACAGGAGCCATGGCGCACATACTATCACCGCATACCAGTAAAGAACTTTTTTAAAGGCCACAAATACTTTTCAGATTATCAGCATATTTTGAAAAAACTTAGATGAGGATCTTTATGTAAAGGTCAACTTACAAACGCGACTTAAGCTGACATTGGGTTTGTTGTCAAAAGGAAATGGAGTGTAGCCTATGGCTTAATGTTCCGTTCCCTAGCTACCCAAGTGGTAGATAAAGCCAATCGACTTATTAGATGAGGATTTTTCTATTATACGGTTACTAGCCGCCTTTTCCGGAATCGTTCTGCCCCATGGTAACCAGTCAGTTACATGAGCCAAGAAATATTGGTTAGACCAGCTACGCTGGCTTTATCCAAATAACATTTTTGAGAACAGCAAAGATTAGTTGGTAGAAATAGTTAAGGTTATCGCCCCTATATCCCAGGTCCCGATTTTCGTACCGGCACCTTGAATTAAGAATGACTTTACAAATTTTCTGTCATCTTGCAAATTCTATTCGTTTTTTTCAATAAGTGTATGGACACAATATCAAAGTTAGTGGCGGGCGTTGCAATTGTTTTACGATAACAGAAACAATGTATTTAGTGGTAGGATTATTTCACGCCTTAGTACAATCTCTCTAGCAATGATATTTATTGTGACACCAAACACTTGGCTGTACCTATGTGCCTTGGTCCCGGAATAGAGCAAAAGGAGCTTTAGCTCAGTGGTGGATATAGAGGAAATGCGAAGGAAGCATCCCCTCTATCAGCCGTTTTTAGCCTTGGTTGTTTTCAAAGAAAAACAGAATTCTTTACATCCAGTGATAATGCGTTAATCTAGACTTCTAACCTCCCTCACTAACAGTTTCTGGATGTGCTACTGCTATAACTCTTGCATTCAATCAAGAAAAGAAAAAATTTTTCTTCATAGGTACTATTGTATATTTGGTGACCATGAAATCTCACAGTGCTGTCGACCTATTGACATATTTTTTCTATTTATTTTCCCTCAAACTTTGGATTTCATAAACTAAGCCCACAAAACCAACCTCCATACTAATGTTATAAGACTGTCTTTAAGCAGTGTACCACTCAAAGATTTTATAGTAAGCAAGATCTATTTAAAACCCTTACCTCTATGAACATAGCACGTGATCACTATAACCGCATCATATATCCATTTATTGAGTTATAAAGGCAATCTACGCGCTTGATGTGCATGTTCACACGAATGACGCGGTTATTTCACAAAGTAATAATATTGCAAATATTAAAAGCCTCCCTCCCATAATTTGACGAGACCATCTCTGGATGCGTTTTGTCCTTTTGGACTCATCAGCAGGGCCTGTCCCGTCATCACCAAAAGCCAAACCCTATATTTGCAATAATATGAAAAATGTAGCATCATTCTATCACAAATTCCTTCGCACACATCACGCGCGTGGCGCATGCTATCACTTTGGTACGGGGACCCGTGCTGATGAGTCCAAAAGGACGAAATGCGTCCAGGAATGGTCTCGTCAAATTATGGGAGGGAGGCTTTTAATATTTGCAATACTATTACTTTGTGAAATAATCGCGTCATTCGTGTGAACATGCATATAAAGCGTGTAGATTGCCTTTGCAACTCAATAAATCGAAGACTGTCTTTAGTTACAAATTGCGAATAATTTAACAAGTTTGCATACGTTAATTTGACTAACTGCTTAGAAGCATAAATTCAAAGTTGTGGAAGGACGCTAAAGTGATTGATATATTTTTTGGAACAAAGCTATGAAGTAATTGGTCGAATGCTTACAAATTTTTTTGACATTGTACATCCCAATATTACGCTTAAAGCTTCTTGCTATGCATGTTTTCCTGTATCCCGGCGTAAACGCAACCAGAAAAGGGTAAAGTGACCCGTAGCCTAACCCAGAGTTTAGCGTCTACAGTTCAGTTGTTAAAATAAGTTTGTTTATGGCTTAAGCTTTTGAGCTAAAGAAAAAAATAATTTGTTCTAAATTCTGCAAGATTTCACAATAACACTTGACATTTTGTTTCACTTTGCTAAACATAGTAAAAATGTCTTGGGGATTAAGAGTACTCAGGCGCACGACAGAAACTGTACTACAAAGGCGTGGTAACGTGGAGTTCACCAACAGTTCAGTTATAATTTTCGCAATTGTCGTTAAATTTATTAAAAAATTATATTTAAACCGGTATGTAAGTTCTATAATATATCATTCTACAAATGTATTTTAACAAGTGGCATATCAGAAATATGCTTTACTGGTGATGTTTCCTTTCAAAATGACTTTGGAGAGTATTTACAGCTTCTGCTCTTTTTTTCCAAAGTGGTACCAGACAGCAGTATGATATCACTTAGCAAAAGCATTATGACGGCACAGAGTTTTTTTACCACTTAACTTGCATTCCCGAGATATCTCGTTTTTGCTTTTCTGTCTTAAAAATGCATTACCGGGATATTTCGTTTTATGTGTTGATATGCTCTCTTTGGTCCGTTTAACTCATTTGTTCTCGTTTTTTGGTGTTTTGATTACTGGCGACATCTACATGTAGATAAAACTTATTTTAATTTTACGGTTCATTGATTAGAGATGATACGCTAAAATTCAGAATGCAGCGAGAAAGCTGGGAAAAGTAGAGAGGTATAGTTTTGCTTCAAAAGAAACTAGCTGAAAGGACAGATAGTTCTGGCAGGCTTTGCATTGTTTGTTACATTGTACTTTGTTTTGCAGCTTTGAAAGGATAATAAAAATAACGTAAGTCGCTTTCAGAAGCACCTTTGCGCCTGACACACAAGCATTTTCCTTAATATGTCCCGAAAACAGAAAAGAAGAGTTGTCCGACGAGAGTTTGCGCAATATGCAGCCGAAAAAGGGATAGTCACGGAAAAAAGGTCGTCGCAAAAGCCAATACTAATGCACTGATTGTGGGGTGAGACTTTGCGTGACACCTTGCTTTCGGATATACCACACTGGGGCTGCATACTGATGGACTTGCACATTGATTGACTCTCTATACTGATGGACCGATTGAATTTCGTGTTGTGTTGATGTGTCATTTCCACTGCTTTTTGCCTATTGTTTTTTCGGAATAAGAAATTTTTATTTGTAAATATCTCAAAAAGTCCTTGATTTTGAGCAGAAAAATTTGTATCAAAATGATCCCTGTAAGCAGCAAAGTAAAAATATAAAAAAAAATAAAATTTTTTTTGGCCCACCAAGTCAAAATAATTAGTAACTTAAGTGGTTATAGTGTTCAAGAAATAAAATGGAAAAAGCATGCTTAAAAAATGCTTTAAAGCTTACATGCTTGTTGTATTGTCAATAAAGCTTAAATGTTAAAGAAATAATTTTGTTGGAAGCACCTTGTTAATATCTTCTGAAGAAGTTTGCAACTGCATATCTATGTCGAGTAGATTTTAAGAAAAGAAAAAGTTTCACAATCAACTGTCAATCATGCGATCACTTCAGTTCACAAAGAACAAAATTTCTGGAAGTTTCGAAGTTGGGTGCCAGCATTCGTTTCAATAAAAAACGCTTTTTGAAAAACACGTTCTTGACGTTTTCTTCCGTCAAGAAATGTAATTTTTCAAAAAGTATTTTTAATTATGACATCATAATAATCTCACTAACTTTTTATGACACTCACTTCGGACTGATCATCACTTCTGCCAAATTTCATCTTTGTATGCCCAGTAGTTTCGACACACAGACAGAATTGCGCTTTATAGTATAGATCAGGGGTGGGCAAAGTTTTCAGTAGAAGAGCCACGTGCGAAAATGTAGAAGTACAGGAGAGCCACAAATTCCGTTTGGAGAGTAAATACAAATACAACAAACAAAACAAGTTTTACTCAAAACAATTTAATAAAAACAAACACAGCGATACACGGTGTTACAGTTTTTTCGATATTGTACCAGCATTGGATCAACTGTGGGTTTACATTCTGTTACCCAGCTTTTGAAAATCTGGGCGATATGATGTCATGGCGGTGCGAATTAATTCGCTCAAGTGTTCATTTGTTAGGCTTGCACAATATTTTGATTTTACAAATTTTAATAAAAAATAAAGATTTACAGCAATATGTTGTGCTAAAAACGGAAAGCGGTCGTGTAATGGTCTTTTTAAGTTCTGGATATTTACGCTCTGTAACCTGTTGCCAGAACTCCACTGTAGAGTGGCACTTACTAAAATCTTTTAGAGCCAGATCTTCTTGCAACTCGATCAGTTCTATTTCTGCTGCAGATACGTCTGTGACGAAAGGTTGACGAACTAGGCAGCCATCATTGATTACATTGATTTCAAATGGATTTGCAAGGAACGTAAAGCATGGCTTAAGCTCCTGCAAATCGTCAAATCTCGCTTAAAACTCTTCCAGTAGTCCTTGCAATTTATCTTTATATTCTTTCACTTTGTGGTCTGTTATTGCATCTGTAAATGCATTCACTGTCTTTTTGAGGTCGGGAAAATGACGGAAAGTTTTTGACATTATGTCTCTGAAAAACTTTAATTTTGTTCTGGAAACTAAAAACGGTTTGAGCAAAGTCTGATATAATCTTTTCAGTACCCCGGAGCGCTAAATTAAGAATTTGTAAATACTTTATTATATGAGTGAAAACATTAGGTCTTGTATCCATGAATTATTTTTTAGCTGAGGATAACATTTTTTTTTCGTCAAGAAAAAGATTGAAAGGCGTCAACAAATTAACAAACCTACTCTGTATATTACCTGTTGACAGCCATCTGGCAACGCAGTATAAAGAGATATCACTTGGCGCATCTTCTAACTCCAACTCTTTTACAAAGTTACGCAATTACCTATGGTTTTTCCCGTTTTTGCAAATGAAATTTACTATTTCAAAGACAGTTTTTATAACATCTTCATACCTAAAGTGCTTGGTTGCAAGATGTTCTCCATCGATGATGCAATGTATTGGAAGAAACTCTGGAAAGTTAGGATCGCACTTCATAAATCCAATTAATCCGACACGTTTACCCACCATTGCTGGTGCCCCATCAGTCGCAACATTGACGAGTTTATAAAGAGGTACATGAAATCTTGTTGAAGCTTCGTCGAGTGCATTTTTAATGTCAACTCCACGAGTTGTTCCTCTTATTGCCACCAAGTCCAACAATTTTTCTTTGATAGTAAGATCAGATGACCATACCGAACAAATGTGGCTAGTTGCAAATTACCTTGTATGTCTGTTGATTCATCAAAAGCAATACCAAATGCAAGGAAACTTTTCTAGTTACTATGCATTGTAACTGCAATATCTGCACTTATTTAAGAATTGCGCCTTCGTGTAGTTCGGCGCGAACATGGTATTAGCGCTATTAAGCGCTGAAGCCTTTTGTTGCTGGGATCCAAAACTGCGACAACATCAGTTGTATTTTTTTTCACAAATTCACGGTCAGAGTTCGGGTGTTAAGAACAAGCAATGTTCCAAGACGTAAGAAAAGAAGCTTTAGTCGCTGCATCAGATTCCTTGATGAATACTTTCATAAATGGCTGTTGATATGCTAGCGTAGATTCTAACTTAGTCAGCTTGCTTTTTCTTACTTCCGATTTTGGTGGAAACTTGCTTTAAAAAGTTTTTATGATTCGTTTGATGATGGCATTTTATATTACTGCCTTTGTTTTGACCAAGCAAAAATTAGACACAAAGGTTTGTTTTCATTAACAGTAAATGCATAATCTTCTTCCCAATCTACATTAAAAACTCTGTTTTTCTCTTCGTATTTTCGTTTCTGTGTATTCGTTGATGTCTTCTCACTTCGTTTCGCTGTGTGTTTAATATACTTGTGACTTCGACTTCAGTATAGTCATCTGATTGTTTGAAATAGCACACAACTGTAAATTTAATTTACACTTCTGAGTCTGACCTGTATTCCTACTTCCCATTTTGCACTGCAATGATTACAATGTACGAATGAATGATTTCCACGCGATAATCCGACTTAGCAATTATTGTTCTTAGAAATATTCTCTTAACCTAAATTCAACTGTGAATAACAGTTATTTAAGATTTAATGGAGTCCTTTCTTGGTAAATACTAAACAAGCTATTGCAATACCGGCGCAATGGCGCTGTAGTTAGAGCATCCGCTTTGCAGTCGGTAGACCTGGGGTTCATTTCCCAAGTCGAGTCATACCAAAAGACTTTGAAAAATGGTATTCACAGCTTCCCTGCTTCGCGCTCAGCAAAATAGGAATAGTGTGGAGAACAAACCGGAAAGCTTGCTTGTTGTGTCCCTGGGGAAGACACTTAACGGGATGCCTCCGTTTTTATGTGTCAGACAGATGGTGGGGCCAAGCAGTCTACCCGTCGTGGT
This sequence comes from Trididemnum clinides, assembly GCA_963675345.1. Taxonomy (NCBI): domain Eukaryota; kingdom Metazoa; phylum Chordata; class Ascidiacea; order Aplousobranchia; family Didemnidae; genus Trididemnum; species Trididemnum clinides. The sequence continues at coordinate 933,727 of OY776299.1, read as the reverse complement.
GGCCCCAGTCTAACTGAAGACTTGCAAACCGAGCGTGAACGCTCTATATATACATCTTCCTGCATAAAGCTCACAACAAATAGCTCAAACGACGACGAAGAAGAAGAAGAAGCTATTACAATCAGATAGCTGTGAAACTAACTATTGTGAGTAACAATACACATGAATAATAATTGTACACTCTTTAATTACGATATTTTTGTTCAAAAGAAGAGCCGCGAACGAAAGGTCGGCGAGCAGCACTTCGCCCGCCGGTGGTATGGAATATAGATGGTAGCAAAAAAGCAAAGGTTTGAAGTTGGCCGAGGAAAAGGTTTGAATAATAACGTTAGGCAAGCGCTATGTAAGTGAAGGGGTTAATCGTTTCAAGGCTTTTATTTGACTTCCTGTTGGTCAAGTTTAATAAATCGTTTCAAGGCTTCTTTTTTAATAACGTTCTTTTTTAATAAGAGGAAAAGGTTTGAATAATTACGTTAGGCAAGCGCTATGTAAGTGAAGGGGTTGACATTTCTTCTGAAAGGATTATAATTGCTTTTATTTGACTTCCTGTTGGTCAAGTTTAATAAATCGTTTCAAGGCTTCTTTTTTGCAATTTTTATACCCTATCACATGATTGTGATATAGGAAAAAAACTTTGGAGGAAGAGATGAGAATACGTCAAATTGGCATGTTAAAGTATGTAAGGGGTTAAGATTTTGCCAAAAAGTGTAAAATGATTTTTGAAATTATTTCTTCGAGATAAAAAATTTGTTTTATTTAACGTGACTCTTGAGATTAAAAAAGCTTTCAGATTTCCTAAACAAATTTAGAGTAAACGGTTTAGCAAACAATTTTTAAATTCTTTTTGAAACCACAAGCATTTCAAAATTTTCGTCACTGAGCCTAGCTTTCTTAAGTTTTGAAATATTCCTACTCATGGAAAATAATCTTTCTTCTATGGCGCTGGTTGGCATGCCAAATTTTAACAACAATTACTCAAAAGTATTGTTAGGAAAAGTAGTTTTTCAATTCTTTATAGGCCTTTGCTTTACCGGCTTCTTTAGTTATTTTGAAATTTGTTTTTGTAAGGTACTTTGTAGCCTTCAGCTATCAAAAGAAATTGTCAGATTTGTGCTGGTATCAGTCGAAATGCTGCTGCTGCTACTTCCAGCGTCAAAGTTTTCTTTAACCTTTTCCGTCAAACTTAACCTCGAGCTTACAAGAGCGGCTTTTTATCTTATCAGTTTGGTCAAGTTCATTTATCCACAGCAGGAAGAACATTCAGAATTTTGTAAAACAAAAACACAAGTTGTTGCTTTAAAAGTACTGGTCAAAAAGGCAAAAAATTGCACCGCGATATCGGTACAATCTTTGAAACGTGCCGCCGATGTCAATGCACAAAAGTCACCTTGGTCCGGTACCGGTACTGTCCATGCCTCGTTAAAACAAAAGTCATGAAGGAGCTAGATACTTTTCATAGCGTTTCAACCTGGCGTGACAAATATCTAATGGCTAGAATTGACTACAAACAGGACCTTAAAGCAATATACCAAAGAGTGTCGCTTAGACATATTCGCTGTTCTAATAACAGCTCCAACTAAATTTTTATATCAGCATTTTCTCCAAAAAACATTAACCTGCAAACTTTGATAACTCTCAGAAAGCTTCAAGTTGCATCTTGAATCTTGATTATTATCATTACAAAAAGCGCTTGAACTTAAAACCTTTAAATATAGCAGGCATTCTTCGTATGTCGAGTGTAACGATATTTCAATCAGATCACTTAGTTCTTTCGACAAATTTATAATTAAATTTAACGTTTCGCTCCCCTTAGTTACCGGGGAGCTTCTTCAGAACACAGTAGATGTTAATAATGTGACATACAAACTGTACAACATAAAAATATAAAGACTACCTGTATTACTAAACACTAAAAATTATTTACCAACAGGGCAGGCAATCACGTAATAACAAAAACATTGTTACATCACAAATACAGGAGTGGCCAAGTGAAAAGTGTTGTGAGAAACATAAGACATTATTCATTGGAGACAAACACACTATAAACAGTCGGAAAATTTGCACCATCATTGCGATTAATAACATTACATGAACAAGCCTTTTGATTTATCAAAAAACTTTCCGCAACGCGACGTCTGTATGCTTGTGATTCTGACTTCAGTATTTTGACATTATCCCAATCTATTCTATGATCGAATTCCATAACATGTTGACTCAGCGCTGACTTTTTAGTGTTAAAAGTCTTGACCGCATCAACATGTTCCCGTTTTCTGGTTCTAACACTACGCCCTACACTACGCCCTAAAACTCTTCAATTTTTTTTTCGTTATTGGATGTGATACTGTTGATACCAATAACGAATGGATACAATGGTTATTGGATGTGTTACCAATAACGAAAAAAAGATTGAAGAGTTTCATCAGATAACAAAAACCTTAAAAATAACGGATTTCCCAGTAGCAAATGTAGTTTCAAGAAGTACAGGGTGTCCCAAAATAAATGAAACCCACAAAATTGCTAATAAATATGTTGATTTTAACCCTATAGTTTATATTTTTCAGATTTGATAACAGTTATAAATAACAATTATTGTTTTAAAACCCCATGGCTTGGAAATTAGAAGAAAAAATTTTTTGCGTCACGACTTATATAGAGACTAAATCCTATAAGACTGTTCAAACACGCTTCCGCAGGAAGTTTAATTTCAACACTTATCCTGGAAAATCCCAAATATTCCTGTGGTATCGTAACTTTCAAATCTATGGAACTGTAAATAAACGTAGCAAGAAATTAGAGAATCCATCTAGTGGAAGGAAATTGAGTGCAAGATCTGCAGATAATCTGGAAGCGTCCAGAGTTTCTGTTGGCCGGAGCCCGAAAAAGTCCATTCGAAGACGCAGTAGTGAGCTCGGCATTTCGCGGTCCTCGCTGCATAGAATCCTTACTCAAGACCTTAATCTGTATCCTTACAGATTCTCTAATTTCTTGCTACGTTTATTTACAGTTCCATAGATTTGAAAGTTACGATACCACAGGAATATTTGGGATTTTCCAGGATAAGTGTTGAAATTAAACTTCCTGCGGAAGCGTGTTTGAACAGTCTTATAGGATTTAGTCTCTATATAAGTCGTGACGCAAAAAATTTTTTCTTCTAATTTCCAAGCCATGGGGTTTTAAAACAATAATTGTTATTTATAACTGTTATCAAATCTGAAAAATATAAACTATAGGGTTAAAATCAACATATTTATTAGCAATTTTGTGGGTTTCATTTATTTTGGGACACCCTGTACTTGAAAAATCATAATATCAGAAAAACAGAAAAACTGAAGCGGTTCACTTCGATTCCCTACGTGCAAGTTGTCTCCGAACCTATTAGCCGAATTTTGACCCAAGTTGGTATTGGAGTGGCTTTAAAACCACATCACACGTTGTCTTCGTTGTTTCGCAAACCTAAAGATGTTATTAATTTTGAACAAAAGCGTGGTTTGGTGTATCAAATTTCTTGCCGGGATTGCAATGCTGTGTATGTAGGTGAAACAAGGCGTAGTGTTAGAACCAGAAAATGGGAACATGTTGATGCAGTCAAGACTTTTAACACTAAAAAGTCAGCGCTGAGTCAACATGTTATGGAATTCGATCATAGAATAGATTGGGATAATGTCAAAATACTGAAGTCAGAATCACAAGCATACAGACGTCGCGTTGCGGAAAGTTTTTTGATAAATCAAAAGGCTTGTTCATGTAATGTTATTAATCGCAATGATGGTGCAAATTTTCCGACTGTTTATAGTGTGTTTGTCTCCAATGAATAATGTCTTATGTTTCTCACAACACTTTTCACTTGGCCACTCCTGTATCTGAGATGTAACAATGTTTTTGTTATTACGTGATTGCCTGCCCTGTTGATAAATAATTTTTAGTGTTTAGTAATACAGGTAGTCTTTATATTTTTATGTTGTACAGTTTGTATGTCACATTATTAACATCTACTGTGTTCTGAAGAAGCTCCCCGGTAACTAAGGGGAGCGAAACGTTAAATTTAATAATAAATTTGTCGAAAGAACGAAGTGATCTGATTGAAATATCTTAAAACCTTTGTTGCTTCTGAGCAGAAGCAAAAACCTAGCGCCTTTCACTCATTGCTTTTTTCATTTATGAGAACCACTAACTTACTGTAGGCCTTTCATAGGGCTAAGAGAAACAGAGAATTTTGTGGCATTCAAAGCAGTAGAAGTAAAGGCAGTAGCTGCAGAGATAAAAAAAAAGAATAAAGTATTTTTCTAGAAGGGTACAGTAAACGTTAAAATTATCCGGAAAGTTATCCTAACAAGTTTATTTAAAGTTGAAATACGGAGGGCGCTATTATTGTTATGCAAAATAGGAAAAAGAATTGCAACCAGAACAGAAGCATGATGTCAATCTAGATCACAAAGAACATTGAAACAGCAGATAGAACAAGAGTGGAAGAGCAAGAAAGATGTTCAAAGAAAAGAGACTGCCCGAAGAACACTGAAGGAAAATGAGTTAATCAGGGTTGTTAGTGGAAAAAAGGTTGGAAGAGATGAACTAACGAAATAGCTGATCCCGCGAGGTTTAAGGACAACTCTTAAGTCCTAACGCGCCGGACAATTGAAATCCTTTAGAATGAAAAATGTCTGCGTGAGGCAATAATGAAGGAAAAAAGAGATTTGGATGAATTACCCTGAGAAGAGGAGGAGATAGGAGGATCACAAACATTAACAAAAGGGAGGGGGAAAGATTTGGTGAGCGATTTCTTCCATCACATAATCAGATTATTGGGGTCAGGAGTGGAGAAGGGAGAAGTGCAAGCTTAGTGAAGAAAAAATTCAGCTTTAGAAAAATGATATTTCCATCATCAGCGTGCAAATCATCAGAAAAGAGAATCCCAGCTCGAAGAAAGTGCGGTCAAATTGCAGGGACGTGTGTTCACGTAAAATAAATACAGAAGATTTACTCGGATTTCTGATCAAAAATTCGATCAATTGGACAGACATAGGTAATTTCAGTGGAGTAGTTTCCTATCTTTTGGGTTAAGATTCCTAGAATTTCGATAAAGAATCGAAGCGTGTGATATAAAGAGTGTCAGATGAAAGAGAGCAACCAGAAGGAAAAAAAGTGGTTCAGCAGGTGAAGTAGAGAGGAGAACAGAACTTTTTGAGAGGAGCAAGGTCTTTATAAATAATTATATCATTTTTTGGTAGCAAAAAAGAAAACACGCGCTGTGAAACAGCTATTGGTATGAAAGCAAAATTATTGGGCAATCATTCACTTCTTACTCCTAAAGCGTACAGAGGCAAAAAAACAGTAGGCCCAAAAATAGCTCGCATAAACAATACTATTGATATTTCGACAAATGCAAAGTTCAACATAAATAGTCGGGCTGGTTCTTGCTAGCCCAGGTCTGCAATAAAACAAGGGCTTTTGAAATTGTACATACATTCGATTGGAAAATTTAACTATTCAAAGCGTGATTTCAGTGGTAAACAAAAACTTCCGAACTGCAAGCCGGAGTACATAAAATACGGTTTTGCAAAGTCCCGGCACGATGAAAACAAGCCGGAATAGATTTATGACTCAATAAACCGTCAAAGATGTTGAGACAACTGGAGACGAAACACACAAGAGTTTTGGCTCAAGATATTGATTGTTTCCAGGTAGGCAACCTTCAATCATCGAACTTAACCTAGTCAGTAAATTATTCTGTGTCTGTATTTACAACAAAAGTTTTTATGCAATTTTGCAGAGCCTAATTCATTTTTCGATATCTATAGTTTGCTTTTTGTTGTTTTATTAATCAGATGCCGTTAAAATTCAATCGATAATGCAATTTCCTTCTACTAGAATCATGAGCAATAAATTTTTTTAATTGTACTGCTTTAGAAACGACCGTTAATGCCATCCTGTCGGTAATACGAAACGCAGCCGTTAATCTGCCAATATAGCTTAAAATTCGTACCACTATTGCAGATTTGACTGTCGCAAAATTGCCGATACGGTGTAGCCCTAATACAGGCCTATAAGCGAAGTTGTACCCTGGTAACCAGAGAAATTATTCCTGGGCAAATATTGACAACTTGAGTAAGCACATCGTGCGACGTTGTCATCTAATACCATCCACATGACGACCCAGCTGTTTCCAGGAAGGGCAGAAACCTTTGTCGGAGAGAGAGGAGTCATGTTGTTACAGCTCAATGTAGAAGGCCTTACAAACACGAAGATCAACGTCATTGAAGATCTGGCGCAAAAACGTAACCCAACAGCCATAGCACTGCAAGAAACACATGCAAATGACACCTCTCACCTCAAAATGTGCGGATACCAACTTGCTGCCCGTATTGAAAGCAACACCTATGGGACAGCCACGTTTGTAAAAAATGCCACCAAGTGGAAGATAGCCCAACCTGTCCAGCTGATTCAATACTAAATTGGACAGCTCTTGAGGTCGAAGGCACTACAATCATCAATATATACCAACCACCTGTGGGTGTTCTCAACAAGAGTGATATCCCCATCTTTCCCCCACCATGCATTTATGCAGGAGATTTCAATTGCCACAGCACTGTATGGAGATACCAAGCAACCAGCCCAAACCGCTATGCCTTCGAGGACTGGGCATCCATCGCCGATGTAACCCTCCTCCATGTCCCACATCAATCGGACAGTTTTAGATCTAGCAGATGGAATACCACTTCCAACCCCGACTTAGCTTTTAGCTTCAACCTAACAGGTACCTTACCGCACCCATAATTTTGGACCCCCTTCCTAGATCTCAACACCGACCTTCCTTGATTACCCCATATAACCCAGTTGAGTCTATTCCAACAAAGGATGTTAAGGGATGAAACTTCCGCAAGGCCTAGTGGGAACAATTTGCATATCTGGTGGAATCTGGGGTTGGCACGCTGCTGTCTCCCTGTGCCTCTGACGCAAATATAGCATACACAGCTTTTTGCCAACTGCTTTCCCAATCAGCAAAGAAAACCATACAACGTGGCTGCCACCAGCAGTTTATCCCAACATGGGACGACGAATGTAAACATCACCACAAAGAATTTGTCCAAGCTAAAAACAAACAATCAGCTGATGGAAAACCTCAACAAGAACCGCAATAAACAATGGGAAGAAATAGTTAAAGTAATAGACTTCACCCACTCGAGTAGGAAAGCTTGGAAAAATTTATCCCCCTTGCTGGGCGCAAATCTGATTAAAAATAATGCCCAATTACAGCCAACTTCATTGCAAAGCAGCTGTTAACTAGTGGGCGCTTCAGAGGAGCTGATAAACAGCATGACCGCTCTGTTAAGAGGCAGTTTAGTATGATGTGGGGAGTGCCTGGAATTAGTGGCCATCTTACCACCCTTTCACCATCTCAGAACTCACAACAACCATAAAACTATTAAAAGATGGGAAAGCCCAGGGCCCAGACAATATCCCACCGGAGTTTATGATGCTCTGTGGTAAAAATGCTTAGAATGGGTGGCGTGAATTCTACTCCTTTTGTCTTGAGCACACAGACATCCCGAATATTTGGCGTAGAGCCACTATTGTGGCCACTAAAACCCAAAAAACCGGCAAACGATCTCAAAAGCTAGAGACAAATTTCATTACTATGTGTTCCCTATAAGATTTTGGAAAGACTGATTCTTGCCCGCATCAACCATGCAATTGAACCCCAACTACCACCGGAGCAGGCAGGCTTCAGGCAAGGCCGCTCGACAGTACAGCAAGTACTCAAACTCACGAGCGAGATAAAGAAAATTTTCTAGAATGAATATAAAGCCGGGGCAGTGATGGTGGATCTGACAGCTGCCTATCATACTGTTTGGCACCAGGGCCTGGCCCTAAAGCTTCTGCGTACAATTCCAGACCGCCATCTTGTGCGTTTCATCATGAACATCTTGTCAAACCGCAGTTTCAAACTCCAGACCAGTGTGGGAAAAATAAGTCGACTTCGCATACTCAAGAATGGTTTACCGTAAGGCTCAGCATTGTCGCCTATCATGTTCAACATCTACATCAGCGACTTTCCAACAACTGTCTCCCGCCAGTACGGCTACGTAGATGACATGGCACTTTCTTACTCCCACAAATGCTTGCAAGAAGTTGAAGAAACACTATAGCGAGATATGGAGGACCTTGCTGACTTCTTACAAACCTGGAGACTAAAATTGAATACAACAAAGACAACCTCAACCCCTTTCCATTTGAACATTCATGAAGCGCAACGGCAACTAAATATCTGCGTCCATGGAATTACACTCCCTCACAACTCACACCCTAAATACCTCGGAGTAAAACTGGACAGACAGCTAACATATAGACAACACATAGATGGTCTACGTGAAAAAGTAATGGCAAGAAACAACTTTATCCGATGCCTGTCTGGGTCGTCAACTTGGGGTGCAAATGCTAAAACCCTCCGAACAGCAGCCCTTGCAATTGTTTACAGCAGCGAAGAGAATGCCACTCCAGTATGGACCCAAAGCTCCCAAACCAAAAAGCTGAACGTATCCCTAAATGATACCATGAGGATCATAACCGGCTGCGTGAAACCCAACCCCACACATTTCCTTCTTGTACTCTCAGGAATTTCCCCAGCAAAGCTGAGAGGAAACTATGTCATCAACAAAATATCTTACCGCGCATGGGCCAAAAAAGACACCCACTGCACAGTTCTGGTACCTGACCCACAGAGCCTACGCCCACAACGTCTAAAGTCACGCCACCCCTTCTACCGTCACGCAGCAGAACACCATAACTGCGACCACAATATCATTGAGTCCTGGGCCGAAGAGTGGACTAAGCACCAACACCCTAAACAGCTGACGCTAACCCTGGATACCACCTCACCACGAGGATCCGACTTACCTCGGAAACTGTGGGTTACCCCAAATCGTCTTAGAGCTGGAGTAGGGAGGTTTGGTGCAGAAAAGCACAAATGGGAACTCAGAACATCAGCCTCATGTGCGTGCCGAGCTACCGCCCAAAATGCGGAGCACATCTTGTTTAATTGCAATCTCCTTCGTCCACCTAACCGTCAAGACACTCACAAACGTGACCAATGATACGAAGAACTGGCTTCAACATCTAGCCAAAAACTTGCGATCAGCGCTCAAACGAAAGAAGAAGGGAGGTTGTAAATTGCTATTAAAAAATAACGACTAGCGAATTATTCGCTACTGGGCGAAAAACTAGTGGAGCTTTCGCTATTCAAAACTAAAAAATTGCGACATTGACAATCGCTATTTGGCATTTTTGAAGTTGCGATAACATGAGTTAAAATCGATAGTATAGTCGAGCAGAGTCAGTTTTTTCACTCTGACTACTTTTCCGATTGGGAGACTCCGACTCTGGTTGAGACTCCAAAAAGGTTAAAAATTTTCATTCTTGCTGCAAAAGCGACGGGTACTAGTATCAAATCTCACGATAACAGCGCTGAGCATTACCACAAAAACTGCTAGTAATTAACAAGAATTATTACTCATTTAATTGCGACCAGCAATTCAGCGAATACAGCTAAAAATAATAGAGTTCATGCTTAAGAGCTATTAATTTTTTAAAAAATAGCAATTTTATGTATTTCCAAACAAAAAAGAGCGAATATCACAAGCGCTGTATCTCAATAGCAACTGTACAACCCTGTATATAGGTCAGAGTACGTTGTTGTTGCACGGCAACACTCATTATGATGATTGTTTGGCGGTTCAGTATTCTCACAAAATAATTCTTTGTTTTTGTAGCATTTTGTTTTTTTGTAGCGAAAACAGCAAATTATTTGTCCAAACGCCAAAAAAATCGATTGAAAAGTCTTTTAAAAACGTATCGAAGCAGACGGATAAAGCACAGAAGCTTATTTATCGCTATTTTTGCGAATGCGAAACAGAAAAACCCACGTAACATCGGGAAGACTTTGATCAAGCCAGTTTTGATTGACATCGTTTTGCAGCATTTTGGAGATTATAACGCTGAGAAAACAAAAACAGCGCCATTGTCCAATGACACAGTTAAACGATGAATCGACTGCATGGTAGGTGACTGTGCCCAGCAACTACTAGCTACAATTGAAGTGACTAAATTCGCTATCTAACTGAATGAATCGACAACCATTGTAACAGAGGCGATATTTCCTTGTATGTGCTGGGTACGTGGAAATAGGAAAAGTTCATGAAGATCTGTTGGTTTCGTCAAACTTGGAAACTACTGTATGTCAAAAGGCAAAGGTATCTTTTTAAAAGTCGATAAATTTTTGCCAAACAAGAACTCTTATATGTAAACCAAGCTGCATGTTGTTCTGATGAAGCTGCTTCGTTAATGGAAAAAATTCCAGGATATAATTACAGATTGAAACGAATGGCTTCACAATGCAAGATTATTCATCACGTTCTTCACTGTCAAACATTGGCTACCCGTAAACTTTTTTTGAGCTGCATAATGTTGTGAACATCAGCGTCCAAATAATTAATTAAATTAAAACCAGAGCATTAAATTTCAGAATACTTCAAAATCTCTGTGCAGATAACGGTGAGAACTGCAAGACACTTTTTTTGCAAGCGGAGGTGCGATGGTTATCCAGAGATGGAGCACTTGGCCGCCTTTATTAGCCGTATAGGCATACAAGTGTAGCCGAAATGCTATTTGAAATAAACAGTAAGCATTCTGCTGTATTTGCCGATACCGAATTTTTAACTTTCTAGGTGTATTTGATTGATGTGTTTGACCATTACAATAGTTTGAATTTAAGGTTGCAAGGAGAGGTAACCAACGTCATATTACGCAAAGAAAAGCCGTCGATGGGTTTATCAGAAAGCTCTCTTTTTGGCGTGAGAAAATTTGAGTGGACAATCTCAAAATGTTCTAGAAATTGGTAGACCGGTGGAAATAAAGCTCTCTTCACATCTGAAGAAATAACTGTTGTTCATTTCATTGCTCTTGCAAAGGAAATAACCTTGTTTTGAGAACACTGCTGACTCGAATGCACATACCTTTGTTTTAAAATCGTTTACAGCAAAAGTAGAAGACGTAAAAGGAAACAGAAAAAAGGAAGAACTTATTGACTTGCAGACATTATTGATAAAGCAAAGATATTTTGAGATGCATATCCATATTAAATTTTGAATTGATGAAGAACAGCTAGCAGCACCTTCTCTGAAAAAAACTGCAATAGAAAAAGTTGTTCTATCGTTTGCAGTTATTGTTCCACCAATCGCCATGTAGTTTTTCTCACCAATTTGAATTCATAAAGCGCAGTCGCTTGAGAATGTGACGCAAAAACTTCATAAGCAATTTCATACAAAACTCATTGATATTGTGATAAATTAAGTGATCTCGTTTTGTTTTGTTAGGAAGTTAAGTAAATATAGCTTCAAATTAGATCCCTACAGCGAACCGAACAATTAGCTCCTACTGGGAAGTAGTTTCGGTTGTAACCGGGCTCCCTGCGGACTACTTCTAAAGCCTTTCTTTTGTTGTATCGTCTTTCTTTGGTCTTTGCCGTGTGGTTAAATAAGACCACATGTTTGACTCATATATATGACAGGTGCATCTGCTCATATGCAGTTATCCACGTGTATTTTCGCTATTTCTTGTCAAAACTTGAACGTGGCGAAACGAGTAGCGAATTGTCGTTTCGGCCTAACTATGCTTCGGATTTCTGTTTGGAACTGCATGTTGGTTCCCCTGCTTAATCGTTATCAAGGTTGTGTGGCAGCCTTTATCACCGTGAATTTTCGTTCTGCATACGCTGGGCGGAGCTGGGCATATTTGTACACAAAAATTGCAAGAAGGCTTCAACCGTTTTTGTTTGACAAAGCAGAAAAGATCCGTAGAGCTAATATTACTAGCTCTACAAAGCAACTCGCTGGTTCAGTGCTAACCAACGACGGTAGGCTTGGTGCGGAAACCAGAAAGTTGAAACCTGGTGTTGCCGCACCAACTAGCTACCAAGCAAAGGCAATATTTGCTCGTTCAAATAAAAATTAAGAACAGAAACAGATTAATCATGCATAATGACCTCAGACTTGCTGTCATTGATATCCTAGCAAAACAACGTGTTGAAAAACTTCAAGCTCAGTGTGGTCACCAAAGTTTGTTACTAAGTTGCCACTAATTGTGAATTAACTAGTTTTGGTTAATGCCAAATTTTTGAGTAATTTTTGTGATTAAATACCACTTTGCATTATTTCCTTTAGAAACAAACTTGCTCAGTACGCTTTTTACTCTATCAAAATATGTTTTCAATGAAAAAACATATTTCCAAATGAAAATCGTAACTAAGAATAATAAGCAAAAAAGGAGTGATGAAGAGGTCCGCAGATATTTTTGAAATTTGTCAAGGGGTCCGGGAATGAAAAATGGCTGAGAACCATTGGTGTATTGCTCTGATTTACCCCTAAACCTCTTTGCTGGAGTGGTAGAGCATGAACAGAAAGGACAGAAATCAATTGACAGCTTACCGGAAGAAATGATGAGAAGGACCGAAAAATCGAAGATAAACAAAAAGATAAAAGAAGAATTAAAGTGGAATAAAAAAAGGGAAAACAAAGACAATTAGCTTTTGAAAGAAAGAGTGCAATCTTTTTTTGCAGTTAATCAGAGAAAAGCAACAAAAAATGATTAACGAAAGAGTTTTTGGGGTTTCTGTGTCCCTGGAGCAGGTCAACAGCCATTTTGACCGAATCTAATCAGACTGGACCAACAGGTTAAAGCGCTAGTTGATTGGTGTAGTTTTCTTCTAGTTGCTGGAAAACTACTTTTTAGCTAGAATAGCGTGTTTTCAACCTGCACTTAGATTTATTTTAGGTGTTCACTTCTCAGTCGATGTACTTAATTTCCTCGCGGAGTCATACAAAAAGTTTTAAAATGGTTTTCACAGCTAACACTCCTTGCGTTCAACACGAAAGAGAAAGTGTAAAAAAAGCCAGAAATTTCGCTTGGTTTGTCTTTGAGAAAGGCACTTGACAAGATTTGTATTTATTAAGGCTGGGCAGTAAGCATGGCCACTCATCTGGTTTTCCTTGTTTTAGAAAGCTCAGCACAAAATTTTTATGGTTTTACTTTACAAATTTGGGACCCAGGTCTAACACTATAGTGAAGTTAGGAATGTTTAAATATTGATATTAATAAGCCACACCGTTTTAAGTCATTACAAATATTCAAAAATGGGAAGGACAAGGGCAAGTGTCCATATTGGATGAGCGCTATGTCGGAAGAAAGGACCGATAACTCTGCGTTGGACAAAAAAAAGAGAAACACGAAATGTTTCAAATCCGGTTTTAACTCCGCCAACAGTGGTTGCCGGGTTCAACTCACGTTCCTCGACAGTTTATTAACAGCATTGCACCACTTTGGTATGTTGATAGCATCTCTCTTTTTTATTTCAATCTGTTCGATTTGTTTGACCACTTGCCTTCTTTCTTAAATGTAGGAACTGCGTGATTAAAGATAAAGCAGCAGGATTGCAGGAGAGTGGCATACAGAATTGAGCGTTCTGAAAAGCTTATTGTGCATTATTTGCTAGTATATCAATTGCAATTTCACATTAAGTGAAAATGAAGCCAGGAAAAAAGATGACAAAAATAATAATCAATAGAGATATTTGCAGCAGTAATAAATCTATGAAATGCGGTATAAAAAGCTTTATATTAGCACGTTAAAGCTATATCTCTTTGGCTTACCTCATTCAAGTGCAGGGTTTGTGACCAAACTTTAAATGTAGCTGTGAGATGAACGACATCGTTCTTATCAAAATTTGTGACCTCGCATGACAATGTTTTGCACACTGGACTGACTTGACTTTCAAAACCGCATCCCTAAAAAATATAAAAGCTAACAATGAACTTTGTGGGAGGCAATTGACTTGACTTCTAGTTGGAATAAATATTATCCAGGCTAGTCATATGTACTGCTTTCGATAATTTCAGGAAACGTTTACAGAGAAATTACTCTTTACAGTTTTGGGAAACGCTTTTAGGAGACTATTTACATTTTGAACAACTTGCGCATTGCTACCAAAGCAATGCAAACCAACAAAAGAAAATTATCTTGGCCTTTAACCAGTATAAAGCCTTCACTTTTTCTAAAGATGCAAAAGAGGTTAGTTCTACCACAATTTTCAGCCTAGAAAACCCCAAAGTTACCAGGTGCTAGATTTGATGGTCGTGAGCTGTAATTTGTTTTTTTGACCAAGAGCTGTCTTCCACTGATTGCACTGTATGCGCGGAACTATTGCCATTATGGAACAGCCATATAATGTCTCTCCAATTGTGCAGAAATTCATGATATCGAATGATGCAACTGAAGACAAAGCCTTAAAAGCAAAGGCATTCCTTATAGTGATACTGAAGACATGTTTGATGTTATTATAGACCTTGCCCACCAACTTAGTCTAAATACTGAAAAAGTAAAATATTTTGTTTGATCATTGGTTTTCACTCAGATATAGAACTTATCAAACGAAAGTACGCAACTCAAAATCATTTCGCGCTTTGTGATACGTGCTGTATGAAAACAATTGATCTCAACATTTTTGCGACAAAGTGATTACAATTTTCGATTTCAAAATATGAAAAGAATTTATAAACATTCGCTAAAGCTAAGGCTCCACTAGTGATAATTTTTAATTGTCACCACGATTATTTCCAAAGTTCAAAAAAATCAAAAACAATTTTATAATGCGCTGTGGTGGAGCTGGTCGGTGACAATTTTATCAGTAAAAATTTTAAAATTATCATCGGAAGTGCTAAAATATTCATGGAAGATTGTCACTGAGTGATTGTTTTGCATTGTAAATGACGGAGGAGTCGGTGATAATTTCTTGTTGTCAATTTGAGAAATAATTGTGGTGATAATTTCAGCCACAATTTATCGAAGTCTATAATTAATTAATTGTGGCTGAAATTATCATCAAAATTTATCAAAAGTTTTGATAAATTACCAGCAAAATTATTACTGAAATTGTCACTCGGAAACAACCCACAAAAAATGCTAAATTTTCTTTATGACATGACAAAGATAGAAGTGATGAAGTGCTCCACAAACTGCCTTTTTGCTATGCTCGAAGTAACAATGTGTCTATCTGGCCCAGTAAAACTAACTCGTATAAAATTATTTCCCATTGCAATCTAATGAAAAGAATTAATACGAATAAACCTTGAAACATATTCAATGTGTTCAAACAAAGCAAGCAAACAAGATAAAAGAAATTAATGTACATTTGAGAATCAAGAAAAGATTATGAAAATTTGTAAAAAATTAGGTGTTTTAATCATTCATTCATGATTCACAGCAAACTAAACCTGACAAATTCACAGCAAACTTAATATTTAGACACTTCTCCACCATAGTGATAATTTTTGAAAACGAAAGTTGTCACAGAGAAAACTATCACCATCGGTGAGAATTTAAAATTACGCCATAGCGATTAAATTTTGTTTCATGAAATGATGTAAGCGGATGTCAAAAATCGTCCACTTAATGAAGATATGGGACATCTCATATTCCGTGCGATATATCTCTTTTGTCCATTTAATGGAGAAAGCAATTTTTTTTTAAAAATGAAAAAGTAGGTCACTTTTTTAAAACTAGTAGAACCAAATCTGACGGACATTATATTGAGCAAGGCTGCCAACGCTAGGTTGTTAAACCAAGATCTCGTTTTTTTACCTTAGGCTAGGCTTCTTGGTTATTTTTACAAATTTAACGAAATCGTGGATTTTTATGGTAATGGAGTAAAGACAGAAACAAAATCATAACTTTTGAAGAAGAAGGCAGTTTAATGTCATCTGAATGTTACCCTGTGGGATGCACAAGAGATCTGACTACAAAATTCTGAGACATACGTAGCGCAATCACAGAGACTACTTCCAAATAACCTACAAAACTATGGTGGTGACAGCAAAACGATGCTTCTGCCGCATTAAAATGCCATACACCACAAGAATCTAGAGTTTTTAGAAAGTCAAATGTAAGTGAATAATTCAAGTGTAGCTTTTTGGTTTTTCTGTTCAAATCTTGGTTTTTTATAGGGTGCTATCTCGGTTTTTCAAATTATAGTCGCTGGCAGCACTGATATTGAGCGCAAGTAGTCAATACTGATGTTTGCCGGTAAGTTAAGTGTAGGTTTTTATAATTAAAGTTAACCAGCATTAAGCGAGAAGTAGTTGGCCGGCGTGGTGCTAAAAGTGTCGAGGGTACGTTTGGTTCTGTTTTAGCAAGTGGAATCAATTGCAGTTTTGCAAAATTAAGATTTGTGTTACTGAAACAGAAAGTTTACGTTATTGCTGCTCTTGCCTACCATCACACGTCAACAGTTGTTAACGCAGTCAAGTGGATTGTAGCACTGTTTATGATAGCAGTAGTTGGGGGTTCACCTTTCACAATGGCTATGATGTTGTGCTTTTGGAAAAGGCACAGGCCTATTTACGGCAGTTGCTCCAGCTTGATTACAGTGTAGTGACACAAATTCCTTGGTGCTTGGAAACAGCTCCTGTATGGATTGGCAGATAGCTGAACGTTTAGCAGATATGGTGAACAGTTGCAATATAAATGGACCTCTTATTAAATAAACAGTCCTGGACCGTCAGCGTCAATTGTGGGTACAATTAAACTGCGTTCAGCA